>OY759217.1:24314478-24918078 GCA_963662175.1 Aradus depressus | reverse complement strand
AGCTGTTCACGTTAAACAAAAATAGTGTTATAAAATTGCTCTTCAAAAAAAATAATTAATAGTGCGGTTTTTACTGTGTTTGTAAAAACGTGAAACAGTGAAAAGTACCAGGGAGAGGACCTTTTCACCAAACGGAATGAGTTGCAGCGGGGCGCGCTCTTCCTGGGCTGAAGAGAGTGCACCAGTGCCCACGGCCAGCCACAGCCAGCCAAGTAACTTCAAACAGGTACCACACCAGCCCCTGGCCACAGCATCGATGGCCGTTGACCCTCCAGGCCTTAGCGGCAAGAAGAGGACCCTAGACCAGCCTGACCAGCAGACACCCGCCTCACACCTCGCCGTCACCAAGAGGTATAAATCTTACAACTCACCAGTCATAGTTTCTAACAGGTATTCCGCTCTAACCAATTTAGACACTTCCAAGCCCCAACCGGCCGATTCAAATTCCGAAAATAGTAAAAAAATTAAAATACCTCCAATTTTTATTATAGGTTACAATAACCTAAAAGAAATAACAGCTGACATATTAAAGGTGGCTACATCACCGTTTGAAACCAAACAATGCCTAAAAGAAAAAATTAAAATTCAAGCGACCTCGTCAGACGATTTTAGGGCCCTGACAAAATTCTACGATACGCATAAAATTAACTATTACACTTATGTTAATCCAGAAACTAAAAATGTATCGGTGATTCTCCGAGGTGTGCCATACGCGCTCAGCGAAGAAGACGTCAAAAATGAATTGCTCCCTCAGTACCCAGTTATTTCGGTCACCAGGTTGCACAATAGAGACAAAATGCCCACGCCATTGTGCGCAGTCGAACTGACTAATAACGACCAGGGAAAAGCCATATTCTCACTTACGAAACTATACTACAGTCGGATCCACGTGGAGGAAAGACGCCGGTCCCTGCACGTTCCTCAATGCATGAACTGTCAAAAATTCGGGCACACCAAGAACTACTGCCGCCTTGAGTCGACCTGCGTTAAGTGTGCAGGGAATCACCATTATAAAGTTTGTCCTTTCCAAAAAACTGACAAACCGAAGTGCGCCAACTGTGGGGGCGACCATACCGCCAACTTTGGAGGCTGTCTGAAACGACCACCGAAACGGCAACTACAGTCCGCAGGCACCACCGCAAGCCAAACATTTCATACTAATACTAGTCAGCCTCCGCAACACACACATGCACATTCAGCCAACACACCCAATACACCACCATACGCACCTACCTCCCCGGAGCCCAAACCACCTACGAACTTTTGGTTTGACAAAAATCGAAGTAGGCCAACACCACCGCAACCTAATACTGCAAACAATGGAATTAGATCTGAGCCAACGACTGACCTGACTGGACTCATCATGAACCTCATCAAACCATTCATCCCCCACATCCAAGCATTCTTATCCAATTTATTCACTAACCTTTTTTCGATGAATCATGGCAAACCTTAATCTGGGAACTTTTCAAAATTTAACTATATTAAACTGGAATGCGGACGGCTTAAAGATAAGGCAACCGTCATTAACCAACTTTTTATCACGATATAATGTCGACATTGCATGCATTACTGAAACCCACCTCAAACCGACAGACAAACTCAAACTCTCTGGCTACTGTTCATATAGACTGGACCGACCGACCCGTTTCGGTGGTGTTGGCATTTTCATCAAACGTCACCTGAAACATTCACAGATTTACATTCCCCCTCTCCAGAACTTGGAGGCAGTTGGAGTCACCCTCACCACACTCTCCGGCACACTCAACATCATATCAGCATACCATCGACCGAACACAAGACTGGTACAGACTGACTTCGAACATATTTTCACAGGACTACCGACTATAATGATCGGGGACCTCAACAGCAAACACACGCTATGGGGATGCAGAAGACAGAATAACAACGGGACTAGACTACAATCCATCTCAGAAAACCTGGGGATACAAATATCGACACCTGATGAACCGACATTCTACCCAACTCAACGAACGTACCAACCCGACATACTGGACATAGGACTGATACACAACTTTAACTTGCCCCTGTTTCACGAGACACTGACCGACTTAGACTCAGACCATCTCCCAGTTATCTGCACCTTCCTAGCACGGCCACAGAAGGAGGAATATCTTCCAAGGTTGATCACGGGGAAGATCGACTGGGCCACGTTTGAAGACGGAATGAACTGTCTCGGGGTCCCCCATCATTATAGCACGACGGACGACATTGACAATGCAGTTAGGACGTTCACACAAAACATACACACCTCAGTACATGAAGCAACATACCGACATTTCACTGACAAACGACACCTATTCCACAACAAGACACCAACACACATAATGGATATGATCCGTACAAAGAACACACTACGACAACACTGGCAAAGAACAAGAGATCCCCTTGAGAAAAGAGAACTGAATCGCCTGACCCGACGCATACGATGGGAACTTGACAAAGACAGAATCGCGAACTATCAGAAATACCTGACTGACATGACTCCGGGCGACAACAACTTATGGAAAGAGACACGACGACTTCTAGACCAAAGGACACCCCTACCCATCTTAACTGACGGACAAATGACTGCCACAACTGACAAAGAGAAAACCGAATTACTGGCGACCCATTTGGAAAATAAATTCACAACGACAGACGCTGACGATCATGAAACACTCATCACAGTTGAATCATACCTCTCACATACACTTCACACAGTCGAAGCACCCATACAGCATACCACACCATCAGAAATACACGCCCACATTACACGACTACACATCAAGAAGGCCCCCGGTGAAGACATCATCCCCAACCTGGTGCTGAAGAAGCTTCCACCGAAGAGCATAGCCTACCTGGCAAGTGTGTTCAACGCCTGTCTTCGCCACGGCTACTTTCCTGCAGACTGGAAAAACGCCGTTGTTTTAACATTTCACAAGCCAGGTAAGGCGAAAAACGATCCAGGCAGCTATAGACCAATAAGCCTTTTAAATAGCCTCTCAAAACTTCTTGAGAAAATAATTCACAAGAGGCTCCTCCGTCATCTGGAGACTGCAGGGACCATCCCTGCCCACCAGTTTGGGTTTAAATCAAACCACTCAGCCGTCCATCAGCTACAGAGAGTTGCTGAGACCATTGTGGGGGGCTTTGAGCGGAAGCAGTACACCGTAGCAGCCTTCTTGGACGTCGCAGCTGCCTTCGACACCGTCTGGCACGAGGGCTTGCTCTTCAAATTAAAACAGACCTGGCCTCCGCAATACATCCAGAACATCATTAGCTCTTTTCTTCGTGACAGAACATTTCAAATAAGGGTGAACAACACACTGAGCTCCAAAAAGAAGATATCAGCGGGAGTCCCACAAGGTGCGATCCTCAGTCCACTCTTGTTTGATCCGTTCTGTCACGACATGCCAGAACCAGTCTCTGCAACCCTGGCGACTTACGCTGACGACACGTTGATCCTCAGTCAAAACATAGCTCTGGAAGGGGCCATCGACTCCCTACAAATCCAGGTGGATCAAATCAGCCAGTGGTTTGGAAAATGGAAGCTTAAGTTGAACGGTGGGAAGACGGAGGCGAAGGTGTTTGCTTTACGCCGCTTCTCGATAGAACACCTCAGAAGGCTGCAAATCGACCAACTCCCAATTCCATGGAATCCTAAAGACCAGGGTGTGCGCTATCTTGGAGTGCACCTTGACACAAGAGTAACATGGCGCCTACATATCAACATAAAACTACAACAAGCACACACACGACTCAGGCTCATCTACCCACTCATAAACAGAAATACACCACTCAGACACACATGCACATCCTTACTTTACAAAACACTAATACTTCCACTCTTAACCTACGCTTGCCCCGTATGGTTCTGCACTAGCCACACTAACATAACACGATTACAAACATTCCAAAACAAAGTCCTCCGGATAGCGGTGAACGCACCCTGGTTTATCAGGAACACCCAAATCCATCGGGAACTGGGAGTTGCTCCTTTTGCAGCCCACATTGAGAAACTCACCCGAAGCTTCCATGAAGGTCTGCCAGCCTGCTCTGGTGCGGTTCACTACAGTCTCGGCCAGCCTGTAGCTCGCAGGCTGCAACCAAGACTGTACCAAGACTTTTTGTTTTAGTTATAATTTTCTTGTTTATTTGCCCATTTTGTGTAAAGTACATATTTAGTACTGGTCCAAATAAAATGTTTTTCTTCTTCTTCAGATCCTTGTTTGCTTAAAAAAAAAATTTCCTAATTTGTCTCAGATTTTCCCGTAATATGTCTGTCTGGCCCCTTTATTAGAAACATGTTTTCTTCTGGCAGATTGTAATTAATCTATTCAAAAATAATATTATTATCTTGAATAAATCCGAAGGGACTCTGTGAGTAGTAATGAGGGTCGGCTTGGTTGATTGATAACAACTCGATGAATAATGCACAACTGAGAAGTAATTTATTCTGCTGGTGGGTCCATTAGCCGGTGGCTGGGCTTGCAGCTACCTGGCTTGTGTATTCCCGGCAGACCCTCAGCTCTCTTCTTTGCTAGTCTTCTCCTGTGGCTCAATCCTTACCAACTTACCAACTGGCCACATTTAAAAGTCAAATTGTAAAACATTTTTAAAAGAAGTACAAAGTCGCTAAAATAATTTAAGGTTTTCTAATTTGCCGTCCGGAAAGTTCAGGTATTTTATATCAGTTATAATTAATCAATGAAGTTTTCGATTTCCCTTAGACTGAAACTCAATACATGACTTACATATTGTCTTCTGAATCCTCATACATTTTTGTCGATACATTCATTTGTGATGTATAAAAAATACACACATTCAAATCATTAACATTATTGAATTAACTATATTTATTAGTATAAAATAAAATCCAAGAAGCAACTAAATTAGTGAATAATTATATGAATGCATTTTGTTTTAAAACAACCCATGAATAAAATACAAAACACGACCATCAGCTGTTTTGAATTAGTGTAGAAGAGTCGAGGTCGAAGGTTGGAAGGTCTGAGTTGAGATGGAGTGAGAGTTTAGGCTTAAGGTGTGGAGAACTAAGTTGTAGTGAATTGATTGTGATTAATTGGAGTTTTAATTGAGATAGATGCACAAAGAAGGTACTTTAATTTAATTATATGATTTATATGCCCTAAAATAACTTAAATTTGAAAAATGGCCATATTTAGAAAGAAAAGAGACTAAAACATACCTAAATGTAAAAATTAGCTTGTAAGAATTTTTTTTATAGATAATTTGATTTTTTTTCATCACTTAGTTATTAATTTTATTATGTAAAGTAAATTTTAAAGTTTAAGTGAATTTTAAAGTTTAAGTAATTAAACCCAATTGTTTGTTCTCGTAAATTCTATGCTACTCATTTTCCCTGTTGGCCCAGTAAGATAATTTAGAAACCTTTGGATCAGATTTTATATTTCGCAAAATTTAGAAATCCAAAAGAAAAGTTGGTTATTTAATTTTTTTTTAAAAATACGTACACATTCTTAAAAATTGTACGTCTTAAACTTTAGATTTTTTTTAGGGCGCTTTTTAGATCGTACTGTAGAAATCAAAATTTAGTAAAAGACCCAAGAGATATAATTTCTAGAGGGAATTTGGTAATTCTAATTGATGTTTATTTAATTAAATTATTAATTATTATTTATTTATTTATTTAAATTTTACAATAAATTATTTACCACACATTACATTGACAGTTATTAAGGTATTTGAGTCGAATTTCTGACCGATTACATATCTTCGGTAACGTTGGAAGGATAATGAGGAAGAATGGTTCACCGAAGCGGATCTAGAAGGCACTGACTGTTTCGAACGACAGGTCCCCCGGAAAGGTAACCAGTTGGTGAAGGTTCTCTCGTATTTATTTACCTGTTCTGTTTTTTCAAGGCACATATTTTTGAACTAATGTGAAGTAATAGTAACTGCTACAAGTGAATGTTTTCAAATGAAAATTCAAATATACAGTCAACTCTCGATAAGTCGAACTTATAGGGACTGGGCAAAATTGTTCGACTTATCTACGATTCGACTTACCAAAGTTCGACTTATCGAGATTGATGTTCGATTTATCGAAATAAAAAAGGAATAATATAATAAATAATAAAACATAAGGAAGAGTAATAAGTAATATACGTACTATAAAGTAAAAAAAAGTGTATTAAGAATATGTATAAATGTATATCATTTTTCAGTGCCTTTGAAATAGTCCCCATTTTTTTTTCGGATATTTTTTTATTTCTTTAGTTAGAAACATCTTGGACACTTTAGTTTGGTAAAAAGCTGTTGGTCGACATTGTCACAGGTTTCCAAAAAAGGCTCAAACAATGTTAAATGCATTTCTGGCTTCTCTATTTAGTTGTAGGCGGTTCTTTTTCAGGTAACTTCCGGCAGTGGGTTCTACTTGCAGCTGCACTTCCGCCAAAATACTCTTCTCAGAGGGGGGTTCCCAAACAGACATGTGACAGTCAACCTCCGACGAATTCAATGAAGTCTATGTTTACAGAAATAGCAGGTGAGACAAATTCCCATCACCAATATAGATTCCTCCAATGTCTTCTACTTATGGTTTGTTGTGTGGTGCGTTGCCAAATTCACATACTGTAAAACAGTTTCTTATTGTGTCTGGTTTAACCAAAACAATACAAAAGTGATCCGACTCATAGAGGTAATGACGTTCAAGAGTTCGACTCATAGAGGTGGAAGTCCCTTCACAGGCCCATTTTTCTCAGTTCGACTTATTTACCCATTGTTCTTAGTATTTGACCCGAAATCGACTTATTGAGATAATATTTATGTTACATGACATTGGTTCGTCTTAACTACGAATTCGACTTATCGGAGTTGACTGTATATGCAAATTTGTGTTGAGGATACCTAAAGTTGTTTTTGACAACTAAGGACAAAGAAGATACTAGAATCGTGGTGCATTGTGTGTCCAAATTTGGGCAGTGCACACCCTGCACAACGCAATTTGAATTAGGAATTGGTTTGGGAACTGGAAGACACTCTGTTTAGTATTCCAACAGGTACCATTTGTTCCACAGTCTTGTTACTATTTTAATTAGTCCGCTATGTTGAATTAATTGAATACAATTAAACAGTAGCCCCTCGATTACATTTACTGTTTTCAAGACGGTCAATGTAATTTATTACCGAATGACCACGAACATGTAATGATTTAAATTAAATAAAAATTGTTCTGATTCTAATTTGACCATTTGAGCACGAACTCAATACTTATGGTTCCATTGTGGAATATTGAGTATGTAGACATTCTAAAATTTCTGCCAAGCTTTCGACACTGAGTGTGGCTTCTTCAGGCCGGTATTGACATATTTACAGGGGCGTAGCTACAGCTGTAGCAGTTGTTGCAATGATACAAAGCCCCCGAGTTAGAGGAGCCCCAACATGCGTAAGGAATGTTGTAAAATGTTATCTATAGTCATATTGATAAAAGCCAAGCCCTAATGAATAAATAATAAAACACTCCTCCGCATCTCTATTTTATTCCGTCTCGGGAAAGTACCATATAGACCAGTCAATATGCTTTTGAAAAAACCCAAAAATTCACACTGAGTTGTAATCTTTTTACGAAAAAAACCGTCTCAGCCCCTAATTTTCTTAGATTCATCGAAAAATGTGCGGACAAGAACGACTATCGGACTTATCAATACTCTCCATAGAAAAAAGATGAACTTGAGAAACTAATATCTTCTCCAGCTATGGATGATATAATAAATCGTTCATTTATCATATTGTTTATTATATACTGATGTAATGAAGGTATCGACATGAAATTTTAGGTTTAGGTTTTATGACTCATGCCCGGGCTTTAACTACGAGGTCATATCGCCTACTACCAGAGCGCTCTTTCGTCACTCTGGTGGACATGAGCCCGACTCTACTGTGGGAGTCCTAAATTTTGCCAACCCTAAATTTTTATTCATCTAGGGTAGGGGTCTTTAACGAGTACCTGACATCGTACAGGCTCGGGACCATCGCTTAACGTCCCATCCGAAGGACGGCGTGCTTAAGTTTATTTTACCTCCCAGATATAATAAACTAAGGGCCTCGGTCGGGTTACGAACCCATGCTCTTGAGCTCAGAAGTCAAGCACGCATACCACTGAGCTACCGGTGCCCTCCATGATATTTTATATTTAAATTTTAAGTCCCATAACAATGGCGCCTATTTATTTTCCGCGGAATCAGTCGAGGGGAAGGAGAGGACGAAAGAAAAGGGGGCTCAACTCAAATATCCTAAAAACTGCCGATGTAATGAATATATTCACACAAAATAAAAATAAGGATTCAGAAGCAACTTATATAAGTCAAATTTTGAGTTTAGCTAGCTTGCTTTGAAGGGAAAGCAAAAATTCATACTGGGGAAGTTCATAGCCGGTGATTCATCTACGACTATTTTTTCACCCAAGATTACATAACTTCCTCAATACTTTGTATAGATGGGGAAGTAATAAAAAAAAATGACCTTATTTAGACTGTTTTCTCGTTTACAAAAATTAAAAGTAGTTGAGGACATTCATTACAGCTGGAAAGTACCATTCATGACCTACCTCTTCATATCTGATGCTAGATTTGAGATAAGAATATGCAGCTCAAATAGTTTAAATTTTATAGACATATAAAAGGAATAAATATGTTTATTTTTATTTTTTATTTTTTTTGTTTAGCCAACATTTAAATGCGGCTTGAACTAACAGTACTAAATGCGTATATACAAAAAGAGATATGTTACATTCCTTGAATCATTTTATATACGAGGTAGTATTCATTTTATTTTTTTTTATTTTTCCTTGCGTAACAAATTAGAATTTTGATCTGTCTTCTAAATAGGTTAACCTAATGGAAAAAAAAATATCTACATACTCAGTGTGAAGGTTGTTTTGAATGCGATTTACTGCATCCTTCGTAATTTTTTAATATTTTTCATATTCTATGTATATTTATTTATTTGACTGAACTCATTTATGATACGTAAATAGATTTAAATGAATGGTGCATTTCATGATGACCATGAAATCATTCAATTCGTTGCATCTGTGTAATCTGCCCAATTGTTTGTAGAGGTGAAAGTAAAAGGGGTCAATCACTGGTAATGCACTTCCCCTGCACGAATTAATCAATTAGGTATAGAAAAAACCTTGAGGACGCTGTCCTTCTGATAGTCCGTTAAGCGATGGTCCCGAACCTGTAAGAAGTCAAGTACTTGTTAAAGTCCCCTACCCAAAGTGAAAAACTGAGAAGGCAAAATTTAGGACTCCGACAGTATAGTCGGGCTCCACCAGAGTGACAGAGCGCTCTGGTAGTAGGCGATATTACCTCGTAGTTAAAGCTCGGGCATGAGTCACAATAACTAACTATTATTGATAGTTTTATGAAAAATTATTTAAAAAAAATATATGTGATGTGGCCATTGCAGGACTATATTATAACAACCACGCTAACAAATCAGTCTCTATCCCCCTCTGCATTCTCAAAATTATTTCATCCTGGCATTGCTGATTATAAGAAAGTATTTTTCAGAATTACGCTATACAATTAATAAAAAAAAAAAAAAAAATACCGCTGACAACAACTCTTTACTTTCATACACCCTGTCATGACAGTATGAAATGATTTTGAGACGAGGGTGAGAGAGTGATCTGTAAACGTGGTTGGTATAAGAAAATACTGTAATGGCCAAATCACACATATTTTTTTAAATACTATTTTTTTTAATTATTAAGTGGAAAGTATTGAAAATGTTTAGGTATATAATGTTTATTATTTAATTAATTAATTTATTTTTATTTTTTTAAATTATGACGTGTCCGGGCATATTGCTTTCAGTTAAAAGTCATCGCCACTACCAGAGACCTCTTTCGTCACTCTGGAGGAAATGAACTATGGGGATCCTAAATTTTGCATTCCCTAAATTTTTATTCACCAAGGGTAGGAGTCTTTAACAAGTATCTGACATCATACAGGCTCGGGATCGCTTAATATCCCTTCCGAAGGACGGCGTGCTTATTTTACCTCCTAGATAAAAATAACTGAGGGTCTCGGCTGGGTTTCGTACGCAAGCACGCTTACACTGAGCTACTGGCTCCCTATTATGTACTGCTAATAGTGCATAGCAATATAATTGCTAACAGTTTTAGCATATGCAGCGTTAATTGAGTTCTTGAGCAGGTATTTCAATACGATAAGTGATTCACATCCTAATATAATTATGCGTGAATATAAAATATGTTTGTACATAAAATTAAATGATTAAACAATTTATAGTTTTTAAATTGGTTCCATGAACGTTCTGTTGATTTATGTATAAATAAATAAAGAAATAAGTACAGAGAATTTCTTTACAGAGGATTCAAGGAATGATTCACTATAACCATTGTGATAAAACTGTTAACGATATCTCCTATTTTGGTCGTGGTTTACTGAAAATGGATTTTATTATTATTATTTATGTGACATTTGTAGATGCATTAAGGCAGTGTTACTCAAATTGCAATAACTGCAGTCTTCTACTGATGTACATATCCTGAACATACTTACACCATATTATATTCACGATACACCTTTATATAGTTATGTTTATTACAAATCAATACAATAATAATTATTATGGCTACTATGTGCATTCGCAGTATAAACTCTTTCCACATAATTTCTAGATAATATGACATTTCTGGGTCTCCATTTTGATAAAAAATTAACATGGGATGAACGTACGTTAGGGAACTGAGTTCCACATTGGTTCGAAAACATTTCGGTGAGATTTGTCGATAAAGTGGAAAGCTAATAAAATAAATAATAACAAAGAAATAGTTTAACTTTTATATTCTCTAATAGAAAGCAAAGTTAAGAAAAAAATCACCTACAATTTACTTCCCCAGAACGAATTAATCAATTAACTTTTCGCTCCTTCTCCAAGAACCAGTCGACCGTTTGCGCTAATATTCTACAGTTGACTTAAAAAGGGGCTCCTAATTCCTCATACTAAGGGTAGATATTCGTTACATCGGCAATTATAGGATTTTTGAATTGTGCCCCCTCCCCTGAATCTCCCTTCCTTCAACCGATATCACTGAAATTTGATCCTCTCTGATCTCACCTTCCCTTCTGTCGTTTCTGCTGAAAATTAATAGAGTATCGTCCTTATGGGATTTGAAATTTACATTTTTACAAATTTTGTGTCGATACATTCATTGGGCACTTCCAAATTTAGTCTTCATTTTCACTTTCATTTTCTTTTTAAAATTAGGTCTTTTAAGTTTTGCTAATTTTTTTAATATGTCATTTTATTAAACTTTTACCTAGTTGTTTATTTAGAGTTTAATGGTTATTATTACATACCTTTTGGCATTTCATTTTTTTAAACTTGAACCTTTGTATTCAATTACATTTTAATTTATTATTAATACTTTTATAGGTGTCTTATTACCTACCCATTCAAATTTCAATGATTTCAAAGGGTAAACTAAACTTTACGCTTGACAATACATTATTAATTAATTAATTAATCAATTAATAAAATTACTGTTAAGAAGTAATTGATATTTTTATTAATTCTAACCTTCCTGAGTCAGCCAAAAAATAATCGCGCCAACATCAACAAAACATCCTTAGACGTTTGTATTCACCACTAAAATATTAATTAATTATTTAATAATTGCATTAATAAGTTGTGTTTACTATCTGCGTGTTAATGAGAGCTAATAATGAAGAAATGTCAACGCTAATCGTCGCTATATGATGATTTAAAAAAAAAAAACATAGTTTTTTCGATTAATTAAGAGGACATAATAATTAATTACACAATTATAATTGATAACAACATCAACAGTGATACCATTTAAACTTAATTTTTAATGTCCAATCGAAATAGTGTATGAAAACCGTACGAATAGATGAGATATTGACATTTTTTCGTTTTCTGGCTCTCCTGTAAAATTTTAAAAATTGGATCCAATGGGTTTTGATACTAGACGCCTCATATACACAATTTTGTGCCAATGCATTCATAACAACACATTATTAGAGTTTCTGTGTTAAATTTAATGTGAAAACTCAAGATCGAATTTCTGACAGATTACTTCGTTTAGATGGGGAAGTGAAGTGTCTGATTTGACCAGACCACCCGTACATATCTAGAATCCTTACATCTTATCGGTACCCAGGACACACCTCAATAAGACCGTAATTAACATAAAGCCATTGCACTCTATTTAGCGGATACACCTTGCTGTCCACATTAAGGACAACCACTATTCACAACCCGATTTCCCTGATTAATTTACTGACATCCATTTTTTTTTTTATTAGATATATTTTTTTTTTCAATAATATAATCCCATGAGACGTGTCATTACTTCATGAAGAATGACTTCCTCTTTTCTCATTTTTACATATTTTCATTTCTTTTACAACTCATGAATTATAATAAATATATTAGTTACTATTTATTTATAACTAAGATTACAAAATAGTACAATAATATTTTAATTCATTCTTTGGAGTAAAAATGTTTACAATTTATGATGATTATTTGGTGAGAGTGGATTGAAGGGGCACTGGGAGGATAAGAAGAAAGGCGGCAAAGAGATAGGACCCAGGAGGAGGTGGATGGAAGATATCGGAGAAGAAATGAAGAGATGGGACGGAGGGGAGACAGAGGGAAGATATGAAGGGAGAAGGAAAAATGGAAGGAACCAGGAGGAGGTGGATGGAAGATATCGGAGAAGAAATGAAGAGATGGGACGGAGGGGAGACAGAGGGAAGATATGAAGGGAGAAGGAAAAATGGAAGGAACCAGGAGGAGGTGGATGGAAGATATAGGAGAAGAAATGAAGAGATGGGACGGAGGGGAGACAGAGGGAAGATATGAAGGGAGAAGGAAAAATGGAAGGAACCAGGAGGAGGTGGATGGAAGATATCGGAGAAGAAATGAAGAGATGGGATGGAGGGGAGACAGTGGGAAGATATGATGGAAGAAGATAAAATGGAAGAAACCAGGAGGAGGTGGATGAAAGATATCGGAGAAGAAATGAATAGATGGGACGGAGCTCCGTCTTCAAGGGACCAAGAAAAATACATCGTTATATCCGGAACCAAACTGTTATAAGAATATAACGTCTATAATATATTATTTAGTGCGTCTTCTAGATCTTGATGTTGGCTGCTTCTAAGTTTTTTTTTTTTTAAAGTCACATCTTTTGCAAACGTTTCTTTGATTTTGTCTCTGGATTTCCAGATTGTCGATATCGTAGACTGGGAAATTCGAAGCTCCGACACTAAGTTTTTTATTGTTTCTTCTTTCTCAATCCTATTTATGATTTTTACTTTTTCTTCAATAGAAATCGCGCGACGTTTGTTCGAAGTCATTTTCAATTCAATTTTTACACTGTCACGATCCCTATGGCGGCAAAGGAAAGACTAATCTGAAACTAGGAATATACACACTAGAAGGGAAGAAGGGAGTTCGAAGAAAATTCGACAAGGGGGAAATGGTATGTTTGGAAATGGAATGACTCATTGCGCTCGGAAAGAGTAAACAAGAACCGTGTTTAAAACCTTATTCTTTAATGTTCGTATTTTTCATCCGATCAAAACTCATACTGTTTTACCCAATTATGTTTTTATGTTTTAGATCGTTTTATACGGAATATCGTTATACCTAATATCCGGATTTATTTCTTCACTTTTAAATAGCAAACCAAACTACATACGGGTTTTAAATCGTTATATCCGGAAAATAAATATCGTTACATCAGGAATCGTTATAAAAGGATTTTACTGTATGTATATAAATGCTTATTCTAAAATATTGTTTGGGTGAAGGACACGACAGTGGGTTGACTGTTTAAGAACTATTCGAGGGATGAGCCTCTACGCTAGGAGGGGGAAATTCTGCTTTTACCCCCCTCTCCCCCCTTGTATCCGCCACTGCAGAATAGTAATGTAAGGAAGCCAGTAGAACTAGCCTGACTTGAGTGTCTGGGGTCTCCTTTAAGATAAGATCTGTGCAGAAGTCACCTCATTCAACCATTCTCTCTCCCTCCCCTTTGAGCGTGTTTCTATAAAATATTGAACAAGTTCTCTCCAAGCCAACGAGCTGCCCTCTCTCTTGAGAAACAAATGTGAGTATTATCAAATGTAAATTACCTTGGGAAGACTACATTTCAACGTCTTTGGAAACCATCTTAATTCTGGAGGTATTATGTAGGTTGTGAAAGAGTTTATTGAATTTTTTATACATCTCTTTAAAAGTAAGGAGTGGCTAATTGAAAAAAAAAATAAAAAAATAAAGTTGTCAATGAATCACCAGTAATGTACTTCACCAGAACAAATTAATCAATCATCTTTTCGCTCACCCTTCAAAACCAGTCGACCGTTTGCGCTAATTTACTTACATAGAGGCTCCTAAATCCTTTTATTTTGGGTTCCTTCCCCTGAAGGACGATATCGCTGTTTGACAGGTTGCCTCTTTTGGGTTTTGACTTCAAATATGAAATTTCATGTATATAAATTCATTAAATCGGCAGATACTGGGCTTTTGTGTTGAATTCCTTTTTGATCGACCCTTTTGCCGATCCCTTTAGATTCAAAAGAGAAATATTGTGCCGACTCATTACAACGGCTATTATTAAAGTTTTTGAGTTATCGCTTTCATCCAACCCCCCCCCCCCCCCCTCCACCCGTTTCCGATTTGGCTAAAGACCGATAGGTGTTATTCTTATGCTTTAGGTCGATCTGTAAGAAAGTACAGTAAAATCCTTGTATAACGATTCCTGATATAACGATTTTCCGGATATAACGAAGTAAAACCCGTATCTAGTTTGGTTTGCTATTTAAATGTGAATAAATAAATCCGGATTAACCGATGTTAGGTATAACGATATTCCGTCTAAAACGATCTAAAACATAAGAAAAAGTTGTTTTTTCATTCCGGTTATAACAATACAATAAATATGTATGTACATACGCACATACATATGTACATAATTGGGTAAAACAGTATGAGTTTTGAACGGAAGAAAAATACGAACATTATAGAAAAGGGTTTTATACACGGTTCTTGTTTACTCTTTCCGAGCGCAATCAGTCATTCCATTTCCAAACATACCATTTCCCCCTTGTCGAATTTTCTTCGAACTCCCTTCTTCCCTTCTAGTGCGTATATTCCTAGTTTCAGATTAGTCTTTCCTTTGCCTCCGTAGGGATCGTGACTTCGAAACTTCATAAACATTTAAAATTGATGCTTAAAAAAAAGCTAGCAAACTAAAATAACTGATTTTTTTGTGGAAAATTAATACATATGTACTCATATGTATACAGTTACAAATGTATGTAAGTAAATTTTAAAAAGTAAATAAAAATATGTAAACTTTCTCGTTATGAACATTGTAAAATGCCTTTTTTTCCACTAACAAGCCCATACATTTGTATGTAGGTCTAACAGTTTGGTTCCGGATACGTGGATTTCCGGATATAACGATAATACATTCTTGGTCCCTTGAATATCGTTATAACCGGATTTTACTCTAGTTGAAGAATGTTCTGTAATGGTCACATCACAAATGCTTCTTATGTATGAAGATGGTTGTTTCAAACATTCAATCAGAAATTATATTGCTACATACCGTTCAATAGGAGTAACTCGCGGTCATTTCGTGGGGGGAAGAAATCCAATATGGGATTGTGAAAAGGTAGTTATGAGTGGACCAAGTGGATTTCCAAAAACTTGTTATACTTGACCAATGCAACAGTTTGCTGTTTCTGTAATTCGATATTGAAGGACGGGTTTCGACTGGGATGGGTTTCGTGTCCATCCTCTGACCCATATTGGCTTATTGCGTCCCCCCCCCCCCCCCCCCCGCCATCCCTCGTATCGGTTATTGCCCCATTTGCAACTCTCTCACGACTCACTGCCTTCAATCTTTCTCTCTCTCTCCTTCTCTCCCATTAGACAGAGCATGCAGAGCTCCTCTCGAACGTGTTTCAACCTTCTTCAGCAGCCTCCGGTCATCTAAGAAGGTCCTCTGACTCCCATCATACCCAACAGGTGACTCGAGAACCTCTTGGGAATTGTTCCTGATCCGATGTAAGAAAGTCAGGGTCAGTTTCTTATGTATTATACTATATTCCCTCCCACACCCACTCATTTGGAATACAATATGAAGGAGGCGTGTTTGCCTACAGAGCTCAAGATCGCGGGGTCAAAACCCAGCCGAGGCTCATGAGCACGCCCTCCTTCGGATAGGACGTAGCAATGAACACGAGCTTATATAATGTCAGCCAGACCCATACTCTTGATAACTAAGACTGGATAAGCAACTTTTAGAACTCCCAGAGTAGTCAGGCTCATGTTCACCAGAGCGCTCTTTCATCGCTGTAGGCAATATGACCTAAATAACATTATTTTATCAGGCATGTTTATTTTCAAAGCTACTTTTATCAACCCAACACAAGCAAGCTCACACTTACAGGAACATTTACACCAGCTAACAGATTGGGCCAACAAATGGAGAATAAAAATTAATGGAGACAAATCTCTGCAAACCACATTTACCCTCAGACACAACACTTGTCCACCAGTTTACATTAACAACCAGCCCATTCCTGCATCCGACACTGTACGATATCTAGGACTTCATTTAGACAGACGTTTAACTTGGACAACTCATATCAGACTGAAACGCACAGACCTCAAAAGACGATTTGGACGACTGAAATCCATCATCGGACGACGATCGACATTATCGCTTGAAAACAAACTTCACATTTACAACACTATACTAAAACCCATCTGGACTTACGGCATCGAGATATGGGGATCAGCCAAAAAATCAAACATACAGCGCCTTCAGTCAATACAATCCATCATACTACGCCACATTGCCAATGCACCATTTTACGTTTCCAACCTCACATTACATAATGACCTCAATATCCCATTTGTACCTTCTGTTATCAAGACACGATATCAAAATTTTCACGACAAACTCCATCATCACGCCAATCCACTTATACAAGAATTATCTACAAACATTCTCCCCACAAATCCACCACGACGCCTCAAGCGGATATGGCAGAGGGACCTGCTCCAGGACTAGCCTGGACTCCTCTTCGGTCACGTACCTCAGCAGTACAGCCACGCACCTGACACTGCTCTATTTATCACAATTGCTAATGGCAAATGTTATTATGCCGTTGTAAACATATAAATAAATAAATAAAAAAAAAACTTTTATCAATCTAATTTTCGTTACATTTTATTCATATAGTTTATTTAATATTTCATTACCACAATATTTTAAGAATTTTAACGAACAGAATTTTATACCTGCTTCTTTGTTGCTAAATGATGAATTTGTTGGAAACTGCCTGATGATGTGGGCAACCACGAAAGCCAGCCAGCAAAAATTAATAAAATTTGTGAAAGGTCAGACTTCTTCTGGTCACTATGTTCATAGTGACCAGAAGAAGGGACCTGCAATTGTCCCGAAATATTGTCCAACGAAGAAAAAAAGAAGACACCTCTGGAGGAAAAAATGCCGGAAACAACAAAAAGTGGAACATCCCAGAGAAGTTTAAGAAACACAGGTCAGACTATATTTTATTTTACAACCTGTGGAATATGACCCCTTTATTTCCTTCTTCATGGCGTCAGACCTTCACCACATACATCCACTCGAGTCATTTAAGGCCCTGTAGAAGGAAATAAATCATTTCCCAAACGTTAGTCAAATACTGAGTTTTTTATTTACACGTCAGAATCTTTATTTCTTCAATATAGAAAAGATAGTGTCGACTCAATAACTTTAAATTTATTAAAGTAATTGTAATCGTGCAAAAATCAGAGATTCAGTTTCCAAATGAATTTCACGTTTCAAGATCCCCTGTACTCGAAATGAAGTCTGTCTGTGCTTCTAAATGCATGTTTATAATTACGAAAGGAGTGTAACAATGAACTGGAACAATAAAATTGTATTCTGGAAACTTAGAAGTATTCTTAAATTGCCATTGTCTGAGCTTTGTGCATTTGTAAAGCATTTGAGTTTCAGATATGGAACCAAACGATGGCCCATTTTATTATCATAAGGCCTAGCGAGGAATTGGTTCTTGTTTTCATGACCCATGCCCGGGCTTTTAATGGGAAGTCATGTCGCCTGCTACCTTGCTGTGATGGACAAGGTTTTGATGGCTCATGGTTTAACATCCCATCCGAAGGACGGCGTGCTTAATGTTTTTTATCTCCCAGATAAAAAAAACTAAGTCCCTTAAGCGCAGTAACCAAGCACGTTACCTCTGAGCCAGCGGCCAAGCGCGAGGAATAGTCATTTACATACCATAACCAACACCCAGGGGCGTAGACAGGATTTTGAGCAGGGGGGGGGGGGGGCAAATTTAGGCTACAGGGGTGGGGGGTATAATAGATTCCCGGGGGCACAGCCCGCAGTTTCCGTGGTTAGCGCTGTAGACTTTTTGTTCATTTGGGAGGTTCGGAAACTCCCCCTGAGATAACCACTGACTGTAAAACTTAAGTTGACTTTACGTGAGCAGCAAAAATGAAAAGGCAGCAGCAACAAATGCACGCTGTGGTTTCTGTGCTTTTAGAATTAAATGACTTACAGCCAATAGCGTGCATCTGCTGCTGCTCCGCTTTGCATTTTTACTGCACATGTAAAACCTGCTTTATGAGAATAAATTATAACATAAATGAAGATTTTGAGCGAGGAAATGAAATGATCGAATCCATGTATATTTAAAAATGGCGCCTGCCCCGCACTTGGAACAGCTGATCACTGATTTAGGAATCAGACGCACGGGAAATTTAAAGATCCTATTGGGAACTTGCAAGCAATCCATTTTAAATGAAAACAATTTTTTTAGTTTATTTTATTTTTATCTTTTTTTTTTGCTCTGGCCAAAAAAAAGATAAAAATTACCCAACCCCTGGCTACGCCCCTGCCTACACCTGTATTGTTTTGTTCTTGTACAAACTCATGCATTGGTCTTTGACTACTTCGTCGCCTACTACCAGAGCGCTCTTTCGCCACTCTGTTCGAAATAAAGACCTAAATGTTGCCTACCCAGGATTAGTTACCTACGCTGGGGACATCATACAGGCTCGGGACCATCGCTTAACGTTCCATCCAAAGGACTGCATGCTCAATGTCTTTTCACCTCCAGATTTCATTAAAAATATAGAGTTCTTATTAATAGCAGTTGAAGAAGATTGTACACACTTTAGGGGGGAAAAAAAGCCTTTATCTAAACATGAATTACTTAACATAATCAAAGCAGAAACGGTTTTTAAAGAGAAAAAATTTTTAGATAAAAAAAAAAGGATTTATGAAATGACTTTCTCTATGATACTATGCTAATGTCTTAATGGACGACACGTGAGTTATTTTCAAAAGAAATTGGAAAGAAACAACTAATTTCATGTTACGTGTAACTTTTAAACAGATTATGTATAATTTTCCGGTGTCAACCTATTTCAATCCTTGCGAAAACCCATCCCATTCATTGACCATTTGAATGAATAAAATGTCTCAATGAAATAAAATACGTTGTCCACCCACTGTTTTCAATTCATCTGCGTCATCATCAGTTACACTATGTATATACATATAAAAAGAGGGCGCCGGTAGCTCAGTGGTTCTGAGCTCAAGGTCGTGGGTTCGAAACCCGGCCGAGGCCCTTAGTTTATTTTATCTGGGAGGTAAAAAAAACTTAAGCACGCCGTCCTTCGGATGGGACGTTAAGCGCGATGCTCCCGAGCCTGTACGATGTCATGTACTCGTTAAAGACCCCTGCCCTAGATGAACAAAAATTATGGGGTAGGCAAAATTTAGGACTCCCACAGTAGAGTCGGGCTCATGTCCACCAGAGTGACAAATGAGCGCTCTGGTAGTAGGCGATATGACCTCGTAGTTTAAGCCCGGGCATGAGTCATAAAACCTAACCTAACCTATATATTTAAAAAATATAAATATGGAAAAGTAAATAAAACATCAGGGTATAATGTAATACAAATAAAATAAAACTGGATTACCATACCCGTATTACCGGGGGACTTACCATACCCGTACAGCTGGGCGTTTAATGAAAAACCGGGTAATAGCTCAAAAGTGTGAGGGAAAACACGACCATCAGCTGTTTTTAATTAGTGTAGAGGAGTCGACAGGTGGAGACGGTCTGAGTTGAGATGGAGTGAGAGTTTAGGCTTAAGATGTGGAGAACTAAGTTGTAGTGAATTGATTGTGATTAATTAGAGTTTTAATTGAAATAGATGCACAAAGGAGGTACATTAATTTAATTATATGTTTTATATGCCCTAAAATAACTTAAATTTGAAGAATGATCTGTATTTAGAAAGAAAAGAAACGAAATATAAAATTAGGTTGTTAGATTTCTTTTTGTAGATAATTTGATTTTTTTTATCTCTTAGTTATTAATTTTATTATGTAGCTAGTTTAAGTAAATAAACTCAATTATTTGTTCTCATAAGTTCTAGGCTATTCATTATCCCTGTTGGCCCACTTAGATAATTTAAAAACCTTTGGATTAGATTTAATATTATTGAAAAATTTAGAAAATCAATATGGCATCTCTTTAGAAATCCAAATGAAAAGTTTATTAACTGACATTTTTTTAAATTACGTGCACTTTCTTAAAAATTGCACGTCTTGAATTTTTTTGATATTTTTTTAGGTCCCTTTTCGGAAACTACTGTAGAAATCAAAATTTAGTGAAAGACCAGAGATTTAATTTCTACTTGAAATGTGGTAATTCTAATTGATTTTCATTTGTTTATTTAATTATTACATAATTTATGTATATATATTACATTGAAAAAATAAAATAATAAATCTCTATATTACAAACAGCCAAGTAACTATTTACAATACATCTACAGGACAGCTACTTATCTTAGTCTGGAACCAATCTCTCACACCAGGTAGGTTAGGAGGTCAGGCAGGAGAAGGGAGTTATCAACCCCTATTATTTAGTTAAGACTATTGGTATCCTCCAAATATTTTTTATATAATTATGTTGTATGATTTATTGTTGTTTGGTTATACTTGTGAAACTTACTCATCCCTTGTTTTGTTTTGTATTAAAAAATAATGTTTTTGTCTTTAGAAGCTCCAAGTTGGCTGCAGTTGCGATAGGTTTCTTAAGGAAAACACAATGCGTTGAACATAAGAACAGATCGATTTCGTAATGTTCTTTTGCTAGGGGTAAGATACCAGGGGTAAGATTTTTATGTATTTATAATTATTTTTTCTTTATTTTTACTTCATTAGATGACAATTTATTTTATTTCTTTATTTTTATTATTGATTTAATTTTATTTAAATATTTAATTTTTTTTTAAATTTATTATTATAAATTTATTAGAAACAAAAGTAACTCGTAAGCATATAAATAAGTTTTGGAATTGAGCCCACCTCAGATCCCCCCTTCCCATAAACCGATTCCCCTGGAAATTAATTAGTGTTTTCAAATTACATTGAAATTCCGTGTCAATACATTCATTAAATTGGCAGTGTTAGGTCTTCCCTTTAATTCCCCTCTTCCCCTAGCCTGATTTTGCTGGAAATGGTGGCAATCAGTGTTGTCTTTAGATGGTTTTAGATACACATTTGATACATTCCTTCTATCGGGAGTTAACCTGTTCACAGACAGAATTTTAATTATTTTTATTTTTGGAATCAGGAGCTTGGAAAATATGAAATTTCATTAAAATTCCGCAACAAATTTCTGACCAATTATATAACTTTCCCTATGCTTTCAAAAATACACTAATGTTAACTATACTAGCACGAGGAATCAGGATTCATCCAAAGTAACCAAATACCTCTATCCACTCGACCATCAAAGCCCCCTTGAATTTGCATACCTGTTGCGATAAAATGCTTACGGATGGTTGCTTCGATACGAGTCTTTGGTTGGAACGTGTGGTCAACGAAGCAGAAAAAATAACGCACCACTACCAATAATTACATGATATCAAGGAGATGATTGATGATACCTGACTTTGCTGATGATTTAATGCTGACATGAGCACGTACTTTTTACAATAGGGATATGTTAAACAGGAAGCAGTAACGCGCTTCGCAAGTTAAATACCATAAGCATCCAGTCTAACAGTTCAGATGTATTCGTCACTTAGTGTCGTCCATATGAGATTTTGAATTTACTTATGAAATTTTGTGACAATACTTTGCAAATTCCGGCAAAACTTATGAAACTTATATATATTACGTTTTTTGATGTGCTGAACACGAAAAAAAATACTTAAAAAATTCCCTGACCCTTCATTGATTTACTGTATTTTGACAAATACATCAACTCCTCAAGAGGAGGTGAACACGTGTTGTAGCTCATACAGCTTATGAGAAATATACAATTCATATTAGGTAACTGAAATTAGAAATTGCAATAGCTTCATTTTCTTCGAAAATTCGCTAAAATTAAACGTCTGCATCTGTGTCTTCTTCGAACGAATTTATAACTTTAAAATTAGGTTTCTCCCAAATTCGCAAATTTTTGCAAAAATAGATTTCATTTTATGGTTATTTGATGAAAATACTTTAAGAAGGTGAAAGAGCGAAATTCAGTCAGTTTTTCTTCGAAAAGGGCATCTTATGAAGCAGTGACGCGATAGTAATTATAATTCAGTAAACTTATCTTGAGAAGAGATTTCCATATTTAAGACAATAAAATAAGTAAAAAGGTTGGGTTTTAACACGTTATAAATATAGACTGAGGCAATGTAGAGGGTATTAAAAGGCTGCAATGGTCTTGTTTATGTTTGTACAGGTGTATGGAAGTAAACCCACCTTCACTCCCTCCTTAAAATATGCATCTGTTTCTTTGTATTTTGCCCAGGTTTCGATGCCTCTTGACACAGTTTGCAACGGCAGTTATTATAGTTATTGTGTTAATAAGCCTCCTTCTAATCCCCCTCTTCCATTTGATCGACCTGGCTGAAAATCACTAGGTGTCGTCCTTAGAAGGCTCTTCATACCCATAAAATTTGGTGTTGATGAACAGGATTCTAAGAGTTGTTTTCACAGACAAACACACACACAGACAGACAGATTAATTTTTTTTTTCATTTTTGGAATCTGGAGATCGAAAAACATGAAATTGCGTTGACATAACATTTTTGACTGATTACATAAATTTCCTAATACTATTTGTATTACTGAAGAAATAAAAGTCAAACTTATATATTGGAAATTTGATTTCTTCTTGTCAAACCTACTTTTCGTCTGGGACCTTATCTAAGGTAACTTAAGTTGGCAGGTCACAGACTCATCTGTCTCACTAGATATCGGATATTTGATAAGAAATAACATAAAATTATGTAAGAGCGATAAACTAACGTTTTTTTGTTGTTTTTTTCAGAAATTTTGTAGATTGAATTCTGACGTGATAATTTCTACTGTCTGTCAGCCATGTCAGAACCTAAAAAAAGGGAACTACACCATCTCAAAAACGTTTACCAATTTCCTTGTATGTTATTATCACAGATAGATCCACCCTATAAGAAAGCTATCCCCCAGTTTGTCTGGAAATTAAAACCGTGAAACATGCTTTCTAAACTTCCCAACAGTCCAACTTCCTTCATTTTTTTTTCCCCCACATATTAAATATTATAATTGTAGTCTATAAACATTTTCAAAAAAAGGGGAAAAAATCATACTCGACGGTTTCCTGAATCAAGAAGAGAGAGAGAAAAAAAAATGTTATGCTATCAAACACAAGAGAAAAATTAGTGATGTGGCCATTACAGGACTTTCTTATATCAACCATGCTTGCGGATCACTCTCTCTTCCCCTTCTCAAATTCATATTGGTATAAGAATGTCTACTCTCAAGATAACGCTGAACAGACGGACAAAATGAAATGATTTTGAGAAGGGGAAGAGGAGAGAGAGTAATATGTAAGTGTTGTTGGTATAAGAAAATACTGTAATGACCTCACACGAGATTAAGTTTACATCATTCGGGGGCTATAACTTTTGTCGTATTGAACCTATCTCAAATTTTAGGATTTACTAGCGATTTTAAATTTTATATGAAACACTTTTAGTTAGAATATATTTTGGGATAGGACTAACCGTTTTCGGGTAAATCAAGTAAACGTCTAAAAATATGTGTTTCAAAACTACATTTCAAATTAGTTACATTTCAAGATGGTTTCTGGCATGTATCTTGAAAACCAGACGACCTATAAAATATCGTATTTAATATAAATTATGTATTTCAATATTCTCCACAACTATTACTTTACAGGATTTTTGATTTCGGCAAAAATTTAATCTGACCTAAGTTAGAATATGTGACCATTTCATTCCAAATTTCAAGTTCATAGGTACACAGCTCACACAAGGAGCTCACAACGTTTTAATCATATACAGTACTTTTTATACACACGCACGTAGTCATACACTCACAGAAAGACAGAAAAACGTATTCGGGGGATCATGAAACGTGACAATCAGTTGAAACCTCGATCTCGGATTTTGGCACGATTACAATACTTTCGTTTACTATCGGTATAAGAAAGTAAGAATACTGCTTATGTCACCTCATTACTTTCGAGATACATACCGAACGCCATCTTGAAATGTAGTTTTGTAACACATATTCGATAGGATTTACTCGAAAGGGTTAGCCCTATCGAAAAATAGATTGTTACCATAATGGTTTCTTATGAAATTTCCAATCACTAATAAATCCCTAGATTTGAGAAAAGTCTGTGCTAAATATAATGGAAAATTCCTAACTATTTTGTGTGATTCTGTTCATTGTATTTCACAGATTTAATTGATCTTTTAGTGATGTGTATGTTTACATATGATTCAGTTGTTTGTATAATTAACATATATTCTGTTTCAATAATTCAGATAGTGTTATGTTTCAAACCAATAAAGGTTTATTTATGTGAATATGTTTGTATCTATAATATTTGGTACATAATATGGCGAACGAGGATGGAGCAATGCATGAAGAACAAGAAATAAGGACAGAAAGGAAATGGGGAGGAAAAACTTTGCCGACTTCTAATGCAGCTAAGAAGAGCTCCGAATGCAACAAGAACGAACGCTTACCTCCTGATGTTTGGAAGAGAGGTGAAGACCCTACTGGATCTCATGGTGCCGAAGAAAGAAGTGAGAAGAGAAGATGTAGGGAAGAATATGAAAAGAGAATTCCAGTTGGGGGAGAGGGTTCAAGTTAGGTGTTAAAATGAATACAAATGGAAGTTCGGGAACATCATAGGACCGGAAGGTAGTGTCCAGTACCGAGTGAGGCTGGACAGTGGAGGCGTGTGGCGCAGGCATGTCAACCAGATCCTAACGTCTCGATTACCGGCGGAGAGTTGATGTGAATACACATATTTTACTTATGATTCCGTTGTTTGTATAATTAACATAATATGTTCATATACATATTATGTTCTGTTCAGGAGACACGGCAGTGTCTCTGGCCAAGTCCGAAAAAAATGTCGAAAGACACTGCTGTGTTACTTTTCTCGTGACACCAAATGTCACTTTTTGCATCGAAAAAAGTATATTATTCATTAACAAAATGATGTTTTTTCCGACATGGCCGTCTGGAAAACTCCGAGCTGAACAAAATAAAAATAAAAAAATAGCCAAAAAGAATCATTTTTTTCTTTTTCCTTTTTCAGTGTTCGGGCGTCCGGATGACGTCATCAATGTTAATATATGAATTTTTTAAAATATATAATAAATATCATGTGATCTATATATGCAAAGATAAAGATAAATATATATATATATATATATATATATATATATATATATATATATATAATAAAAAATAACCCAATATTATAACGATAACGAAAAAAAGACAGCAACGATAAAATACATTCAGGAAATTGATAATAATAAGAAAAAAGTGAAAAAACTTTGTGTCTGTTATTACGTACTTGGCCGTGCTTTTCAGTTTTACTGAATTTTTTTTAACTATTATTTATTAAGTTATTAATTAAGTTGAGGGCGCCGGTAGCTCAGTGGTAAGCGTGCTTTACTTCTGAGCTCAAGTATGTGGGTTCGTAACCCGACCGAGGCCCTTAGTTTATTTTATCTGGGAGGTAAAAAAAACTTAAGCACGCCGTCCTTCGGATGGGACGTTAAGCGATGGTCCCGAGCCTGTACAATGTCAGGTACTCGTTAAAGACCCCTACCCTAGATGAATGAAAATTTAGGGTAGGCAAAATTTAGGACTCCCACAGTAGAGTCGGGCTCATGTCCACCAGAGTGACGAAAGAGCACTCTGCTAGTAGGCGATATAACCTCGTAGTTAAAGCCCGGGCATGAGTCATAAAACCAAACCAACCAATTAAGTTATCATGTGGGTTTCAGTAGTTCAGTTAGTGTTATGTTTCTAACTAATAAAGGTTTATTTATGCGAATATGTTTATATCTATAATATTTATTACATAGTATTTAGCTTCTTGACTGATATTGTATCTGGTCATTACGAACGAGAAAACCATATTATAAGTATTTTAAAGTATTATTTTGCAGCGTTATGGTTTCCCGACTAATAGCGTTATTTTTTTGTTTACACTAAATCCTGATGTTGGCAAATTACACCTTTTTGTCACTGCGTCTGTCTCAGTGTTCATCAAGAGAAATAAGCTTCTGCGTGGTGTTTGGTACAGTTAAAGTCATTTGTGTTTTGTACTTTTCCTGAAGAAAGGAAAAAAAAAGAACATCGAATTAAATTCGACACGTCTCAATTAAGTCGAGAAAAGGATTTTTTCATATTTTCTTTCTCTTCTAATAACCATTAGAGTCGGCATCCTTTGATTACGCAATTGAACCTGTGAAGTACTTAATTCGTCAAAAAAAAATTTCTCAAATTACTTTTTTTTCCCCCTCAAATCATAAGTTGAACTTCCATTAATCCGATGTGTTTGCAGTGTGTACATGTGACTATAAAATTCAGAATTTACCGCAATATTGTTAATAAAAAACTTCATTTAATTTCTATTGAATGTGTCAACATTGGTAATTTGTTTTAGTTGCGGGAGGCAATGGCAGTTCTACAGTTTTGGGGCCCTGAGGCTTTTCCTTCGAAAGAGGCCCCTCTCCAGAAATTTGTTGAGGATAAAATTGTAAGGTAGGGAAGGGACAAGAAGTAAATAAATATTAAAATGTGAATCACTGACTAATAGTCATTTGTCCATATCTTCATTTTAGCCAAGAGCCGACGAATCGGCAGAACACTGGGTAGCCGGTTTCCGTTACCAGTTGCAGTTGTTCCAGTCCCAGATACAATCCTATCTCGCGAATTAACTCAAGGCATTCAAGGACTACATGTTCTGCAGTCTCGATGCCGCCACATGAACGGGTTGTTCTTCTTCTTAAAGAAGAAGAGCTTGGAGTTAAAATCTCCGTGACCTGATAATATCTGGGAAATCAATTGATCAGGGGAAATCAAGTTATACCCATGTTGAGTCAAGGCATACCCGGACGTACGGGAAATAATAAGTCGGAGATTGTGACCAGCGTTGTTGCCATTTTTCCACTATTCATTCTTGGAAAATGTCCCTCCTGCAACGCTCTCGTCTGGACTGTTCGTGTATCTTTTCTTCCAGGGCTGCAGAAGTATGTGGAGACAACACCATCCAAAACCAAGTCTATGAGAATGCTACCGCCAGCACTTGTAACGCAGCCGTAGAAAAAGTTCTATAGGCCCTTGTAACCTGAATAAGGTCTACCCTCTGGACTTGCACCAGAATCACGCGCTGATGTTTTGTGGGACGATGCCACCAACCGGCAGCAGCGTACCTTGCTACAGCCACTAATACTCCGGTGTAGATGGACCTACACGCGGAATAGTCGAGGCCCCAAGTCGTGCGGGCTAGGTGGCTCAGCGCGTTGAAGTAGCTATTGTCCCTTCTTCAATGGCAACATGATGGTCTTCTAACGATGAGACCTATTGTTTTTCAGCCAAATCGACCAAAAGAAAGAGGAGGATCAGGGGAGGCTCAACACAAAAACCCCAATAACTGCCGATGTAACGAATGTATCGACATGAAATTACATATTTAGAGTCAAAACCCAATGAGGACATAACCAGTCCTCAGCGATATCAGCTGAAGGAAAGGGGGGTTCAGGGGAGGGGCTTAATTCAAAAATCCTAATAACAGCCGATGTAATGAATTTATCGACTGAAAATTCAGTATGAAGATTTAGGAGCCCCTGTGTGAGTCAACTGTTGAATATTAGCGCGAACGGTCGATTAGTTATGGAGGGGGAGCGAAAAGTTCATTTATAATTTTGTTCTGGGGAAGTACATTGTCGTTGATTCACCGACGACTCTTCATTTTGCATCTGGGCAACGAGTGGTTTTATCAATTAATTAATAATATATATTATATATAATAATTTATTTTTTATAGTTAAATTGAGAGAGGGGAAAAGCGGAGGTAGATTTATAAAAAAATGTTTAATACAAATTGTTTTTTATTAACTAAAAACATAAAATTTACAGTTTTATCGTGAACATAATACTACCCAAGTCACTAAGTTTGAAACCCCCTCCCCTAGAAGTGTTATGTAATTTACATAGGGCCCCTATGACCATGTATGGGGTTGGCTAACACTACTCTTTGGAGATTAAACCAAAGGAATTGCCATGTCGAGGATGACTTCGGTTACTTAGAATATCTAGAAAATATATTGACTTGCCCGCACCGCTTTATAAATGGCAACTTTCTCGTGACTTGTAACATATCATCATCCACGTGTTCCTGTTGGCTTGGTGTGACTGTTTCTAACCACTTCACACTTGGTACCTATATCCTGACTTCCTGCAGGGAGCTCCAATTTCTTATTGAACTTTTGACAACATCTTGTAACTTTGTAACAACTTCAAACTGTAACTTTGTATACATAACTCTATACATACTATTCTACATATAACACAGTATATACTACTCTATACATAATACAATACATTGTAACAACTTCTAACTGTAACTTTGTATATATAACTACATATATACTACTCTATATATAACATAATAATACTACTCTATATAATCTTGTAACTTTGTAACAATTCTCTGTAACAAATTCTTGTAACTTTCTCGTGATTTGTGACATATCATCATCCAGTGTTCCTTTTAGTTTGGTATAACATATATACATGAATATATATATATATAGCCTACCACCAAGAAATATATATAGAGCTACATATAGCAGAGTTACACATACTACTCTATACATAAGAATAGAATTCATTCAGTAAGCAAGCACGCATACCACTGAGCTATCGGCTCCCTCAAAATATACTACTATATACTATATATATATATATATATATATATATATATTATATATTATTTTTATTCACTTAGGGTAGGGGTATTTAATACCAAACTATGGGCCTCGGCCGGGTTACGAACACGCAATCTTTAGTCCTCAAAATATACTAATATATTGTCTACGCACAACTTTGTAGACACGGCAAGCTCTCTGTAGTGGACTGTATTCGATAGTGCTGGTTCCGGGAGAAGACCAGCTTAACATATATTGAGGCAACTCAGGACCAAAACATTGATCCTTAACATAAATTGAGGCAAATTCTATTATTCTAATATTTCCTTAAACTATGTACTTACAGATTGCAGTCTGCACTGTGGTCCAGTCGAATCTATAAGATACATAAGGTGGGGGAACACTGATATAATTGAACTACTTATATATTGCCTGGCCAGGCTATACAGAAAGAACAGGGCTTTACTATAACACTATGAGTGGCTATGACTCCACAAGAGATGGCATGTAAAACCGTACTCTTACACGATAGGCACACTTTGAGTAACCATTAACTATAATACAGAACGGGACGTAAAGCCGTGCTGTACCCACGACAGTTAGACTGGTACTCCACTAGACTCACACAAACTTGAGACTAACACGCGAGAGTAGGCTGGGTCAAGCTCACACTTGTTGACGCCGGGGCCGAAACGGAGATGGCTAGGGTTGTACTCTGTACCCTAGGTGCAAAGGGTGGGGAGAAATTCACCTATGTATTTATCCGCCTTACCCTAGCAAAAGTAGGCCCAAACATACACCCACCAAAAATTTGAACTAATTTTTCAAACGTGAGTTATGTGAGCCTTACACATAGTGAACAAACTACACAATAGAGTGATATCGCAAACATAAACGAATCACTATAGAATCACACATCACAAAATAATTAAAGAAACTTATTTAACTAAGAAAAAAAATCAAATAAACTTCTAAGAATTATCCTAGAACACAAAAAAAATTAAAGAAACTTATTCAACTAAGAAAAAATCAAATAAACTTCTAAGAATTACAGCTCTCTCGCAAACCAAGAGGGGATAAGGGAAAGGATTGAGAAGGAAGTAAGGAACCACACTGCGTTCTTCACTTCAGAGGGGGCTATCACTGAAGACTTCGCGCTGGGGAAGCCCTCGGAATGGGAACACAACACTCTATGGAGAGCGAGAGAGCACTAACGAAACTTAAACTGACACCTTGACCAGCTTAGATACTGGTCGCGTGTATTCAACAAACAACAAAGCTTGGTTGCCAATCACATTTGTAAGATGTGACTTAGCAAAACGAATATTTGCCTCCCAAATACCGCCAACGTTAGGAGTAAATGGAGGTTGGAAATGCCAAGTAACTGAGCGCTTGGACATAGCTGACGGTAGGACGTCAACTGTGAACAATGTTCTGTAAGCTTCACGTAGGATTCTATCTGGTCCTACAAAATTGCGACCTTCATCGGAGTAAACATCTGAGCACAGACCTCTTCGACTTGTAAATCGGTCAAATGCGGCAAGAAACGGTTCCGAGGAAAGAGCAGACACTAGTTCAAGATGAACTGCTTTAACAGATAGACACACGAAGATACACAGGTAAGCTTTGAACTGCTTAGAGTTCCTGCGCAGAGATTCCTTAACAAGGAATGGTCCAGCAAAATCTACACCACTATGTAGAAATGGACGAGAGTAACTAACTCGAGGCGCAGGCAAATTGCCCATTAGAGGAACAACAGGGCGAGCATTGCACTTGCGACCCACATGGCACATACGCAAAACACGACGTATGGCGCAACGAGAGGATATAATCCAAAACTTTGACCGAAGTAAATAATTGAGCGTATTAGCTCCAACATGTAAAAACAAATTATGATAATGTTGTATGAGAAGTTCCGTAACAACGCTTGATTTGGGTAAAACCATTGGGTGTTGAGCATAGAAACTAAGATCAGAATTTTGAAGTCTTCCACCCACCAGTAAAAGACCTTGGGGATCAAGAACTGGAGTCAGCGATTTGAGCTGAGCAGAGCATTCTTTGCCTTTTCTAATAGCTATAATATCTTGAGCGAAATACTTCTGTTGAGTCATCTTAACTAACGCTAAAGTAGATTGGTGAAACTCTCCAAGAGATAACTGGCCAACCACCTTCGGAGATAATCTCAGATTTCGCATGTATCTTAACCAATAAGCTATAGAACGCTGAAGCTTGGAAAAGTTCGAACATGTTGCTAGTTGATCTTCTATGTCAAACGAAACGTCTTGTGTAGACGCCACAAGAGTGTTAACTCAGGAACTTCACTAATATTACCTTCTCGAGATTTAGGCCACTCACCTATGGATGAAGTGAGCCAGATGGGACCATGAAGCCAAAGAGGATCCTGTAGAAACTGAGCAGGTAAACATCCTTTAGAGGCGACATCGGCTGGATTATCTTGAGAAGAAACATGGTTCCAATTCAGTGTAACAGGTGAACTGAGAATGGAAACAACACGATGACACACGAACGTCTGTAACTTATGTGGCTCTGTTCTGAGCCAACTCAACACAACGGAGGAGTCCGTAAATGTTAACACATTGGAAATAATCACTGAAGCACACAGAGCTTCATGAACGTGATTCACTAACTTCATAAGGTGAACTGCACCTAGAAGTTCTAAACGAGGTATTGTAACTGGTTTTACTGGCGCAACTTTAGTTTTGGCCATCAGAAGGTGTGAACTTCCACTTTCACTTAAATTCTGGCTGCGTAAATACACAACTGCAGCATAACCTTTCTCACTGGCGTCACAAAATCCAATGAGACTGCACTCTACAGAATCAGGGGGAAGAATGATTCTTGGAACACGAAACTGCGAAACTAGTTTGAGAGAAGTGACAAACATTTGCCATTCACTACATTCCTGCTCAGGCAAGAGGGTATCCCAGTCTAGACCTAAACGCCACAATTTCTGAAGAAATTGCTTAGCCCAGACTGTAACAGGACCGATCCTACTAGGCGGATCTAAAACACGAGCTATATTAGAGAGAACTGCTCTCTTCTTGTTAGCTGTTGGTGACAGATTAACTGTATAACAAAACTCATCAAACTGAGAAATTTTCACAAATTTTCCTTTAACAGAATTTAGACGCATAGCTGCGATATTGAAGGATGAACCTAACTTTGAACTTTCATCAGGTTTCACAAGTAGTGGAACTACATAACTACCTGATTCTTCACGGTAATGAAGATTGGTAAACATTTCTTCAGCTAGCACTTCTTCGGGACTCGAAGACACACTACTGGCTGAAGGAATTTCCTCTAACTCCCAGAACTGCTGGAGGAGTTTATTAACTTCACAATTTAACTTAACACTTACAGTAGATGTAAGTGTTTGAGCTGGTCTGTTGGTTTCAACACTTTGGGTGCCACACTGACCCATTAACACATAACCAAAAACTGAATTCCACGCTGTAGGAACACCAGGAGGAAACGTTATTTTTTCACCAGTTATAATTGAACTAAATAACTCAGCGCCTATAAGAACATGAATATCACTAGGTATATAAAACTTGGGATCGGCTAACTTTAAATGGTTAAAGTTATCACAAACCGAAGGAGAAAGATTCACTGAAGGTTGCAGATTTGTTATCTTAGGAATAACAAATGCTTGAGTACACAAACTTAGGCCCAAACATATATATATATCTTTTTTTTTTTGAGTTCAGTGCTATGCGTGCTTGCTTACTGAGCTAGAGATAGTGGGTTCGTAACCGGGTATATACTATATATATGTATCCTGCTCTATATATAGCTCTACAGTTTCATTCTCATTTCGACTACATATACCTCATAAACTAGAATGCTTCAAAAAAAAATCGTATTTCATATAAAAAAAAAGTGTCTCTTAGTTTTTTTTTTTCAACTTGAAAATTAAGACAAATATACTTCAGACCTTAAAACATTTTAAGTCTGATTTCGGTCGTGAGAGAGTGTGCACAAGTTCAAATCACAGACATACACACACGCAGACAGACATCATCACGAAAATGGTCAAAATATGTACAGGGGACCAAATTTCTTTGAAAACTCGTTCCTGGATTTTTACATGATTACAATACTTTCTTATACCAATAGTATAAAAAAGTAAAAATGAGGAACACTCTGTCTTGTAGCCAAAGTTAATAAGATGTAATATTCCATGACGTATTCAAATGTTAATAAGCTATGATAAATACTTCGCCCAAATTACACTTTTAAATGTAGTGTTGTAAATGTATCTACTCCATATACATTTGTATTACAAGATACATATAACATATTACATAAGTACGAGAAAAATATAAAAATACTGTATGGTTATGTAAAATCCATACATAAATCTGACAAATTCTATGGGAATAATATATGGGAAAAAGGTGTGTCTTTCCGATATGTTATGAAAGAAATTTTGAAAAATATATTTATAAAAATATAAATATGAACAGTCAGTATTTATTATGTGAAATTACTGAAAAAAGGTTGGTGCAACAATAGTCAATACTTCCCCAACACGAATTAACTATCACATTTTTTACTCTGCCTCCAGAACCAATCCGTTTTGACCAAAAATCAATATTTGAGTTACATGGCGACTTCTGAATCTTCATACTATGTTCTGTTTTTTTCAACAAAATTGTTTTTAGAATGAATGTCTAAACACAAACTTTCATGTGCATCCAGAACCTCATGAGGACGACACGTATCGATTTTCAGCCAAATCGACCAAAGGGAAAGGAAAATTAGAAGAAAGGCTTTACACAAAAATTCTAATAACTTCCGATGTAATGAATGTATAGACAGGGTATATTATATTTAAATTCAAAACCCTATATGGATGACACATATTGATATTCACTAAGTTATCGTGTTCACACACACACATTATATTTTCGTTACTGGAATCAGAAGGTCGAAAAATATGAAATTCCAGTGAGAACTCAGCATCAATCGATTACATAACTGCCCCTATACTTAATATGACTAAGGATGTAAAAAATCACTCAGAATGCTGCTAAATTCTTTTTTTTTTTCTCTATTTAATATAATCACATTCTCAACTCAGCTGCCATCCAGTAATAAAAATGGAATCTTGAAGCATCTTTCACATAAACTGTCAAATGGTTTTTTCTTATATATTTTTTTTTTTTTTTTTTTTTCTAGTTAAGTATTGAAATTTCCATATATTTAATAGTGTTGAGACTGATATCATGTTACTTAGCAGATTATGGCATGTTTACATAACGCCATATTCCTACTCCAGTGGTACTAACGCATTGCTAGATTGTATTCTTGATAACAACAATTTTAATGGCTTTAATATTTTATAATTAATTAGAATTTGCATGATCATGGAATTCCATATATGGAACTAAAGATTCTATTTATTTCCTTTTTTTTTTTTTTTTTTCTCGCCAGTTCTACTTATTTTCTTTAAATAAAATTAATTTTATTTCCTCAGCTTTGCGAAGTATAGAAGGAGTTATGTAATCGATGTTGAGATTTCAAGGTAAATTGATGTTTTCCGACCACTTGGTACTAAAAAAGTCTTTCTGCGTGTGTATCTGTGAACAAGATAACTCCAGATAAAATTAATGTTTCGTCACGAAATGTATGTGTATCCAGAAATCTATTAAAACAATACCTGTTGATTATCAGCCAGATCGACCAGATGGAAGAGGAGATTGGGGAGGAAGCTTAATACAAAAAAATTGAATAACTGCCATTTTAACCGATGTATTGACGAGACATTTTATATATATTCAAAACCCGGTAAAAATTACTCCTATTAATGTTCCATGAATCAGCCGAAGGAGAGGGGATATCAGAGAATATTTTGTGTAGTGTTGGGATTGGGTACAGGTTAAAGAATAAGCCGCTTGGAAAACTTAATATATGTTTAGACAACACCTTTATTAACAAACCGCGTAATGACGAAAACAATGTTACTATTCACAATAAGTCCCTTGACAAACCGCGTAATGACGAATATAATGTTACTATTCACAATAAGTCCCTTTATCACCGCGAACTTAGTTTTAACACTTTTTAGGAACAAAGCTAGACGCGATCAACAACTGAATGACTCAAGTAGTTCAATCAACAAGAAATCGATTGTTATGGCGAGTTCCTGAATTCACCATCACTCTCCAAGACTCAACATGTAGTTACATTCATTACATCGGCAGTTATTTATTTAGACTTTTTTATTTATTCATTTATAATTGATTAATACATATATTTATTGTATTTTATTTTTTTCATATAGAATAGAATAATTTTATTTGTCGGCGTCCAATGTCTTAGATTTTTGACACCATATGTTGAACCTGGGAGGAGCTTAAGTGTCCGGTCCCATAATTCAAAAATAATAAAAGAAAAGCAAATGAAATGATAAAGACAATATATTTGTATGAAAGAAACATAAATGAAATAATATAAATAATCCTAGAATGTTCAAGAGAGAATAACATTAAATAAAAACTTATAATGCACAAGTGTTCTAGTAATTATTGGCCAATAATAGACTATAATAAATACCGGTGGGGGGCCCCCGTGAGCACACAGTTTCGTCCAAAATCCTCAGCAAATGTTGTGAGGGTCTTGATGTAGAGACAGGCCACAGTCGTGGTAGTGGCGGTGTAAAGGTGCATGGATCTTACTGGATGAAAGTAGCGTGTGTGCAGTGTAGGGTGCACACTAGGGTGGAGTGAAAAAAATGAATTTTTGATTTTCGGAAACGGGTACCTTTCAATTACTGTGTATGAGGCTTAGTAACAATTCTGTAAAATATTTCATTTTTACGACGTCATCTTGAGTCTGCGCATTTGACTTAAAGTTTTGAAATTTTTGAATAATTTTAGATTTTTCAAAAAAAATTTTTAAAGTATTGAAAATGAAAAAATTGATGACGGGTGGTTATTAAATGGCAGAACAAGGCCTAAAATATACATAAGCTTTCCTGGACTTCTGTTTTCTAATTCTTGGGATATTTTCCCAGTCGAAACTACCTTGCACATATCATAAAGATACTGTTGGTCAGTACTCAAATCATTTTTATTGCCACGATCGATCTGATCAATGACAAACTATGGGCTCAAACTGAACTGATATCAAAGTATGACATGTTGTTTAGTTTCGACCAACAGGCCCAACGAATCCTTTCGGTCCACCAGTAGGTCCATCTAGCTTTTGCAATAAATGCCGCAAAGGAAGTTCATTCGAATGCAATTGGCAAATGACCCACTGCAGAGGTCTACCAAGTTTTTCTTCCAGTTTGCTAATTACACCTTTGTATTTTCCTGTGTCATCAATGTGATGAATGAATCATCATAAATTTTATTTATTTGCCTCGCATTGTGCATTGCTCAATGCGAGGTAGTAATAACAAAAGGAATAAGACAAAGTTTTGATGACACTTTAAGTAAATATTGAGAGGAAATATTGAGTTATAAAAATGTTGAAAATATCGGAAATTTCGGGAAATTTGATGAACTTTGGGCGTAATGCGCAGACTGAAACCATAATCTAAAATGGTTTAAAAAAATTCTTTGTATATTTTAGGCCTTGTTCTGCCATTTAATAACCACCCGTCATCAATTTTTTCATTTCCAATACTTTAAAATTTTTTTTGAAAAATCTAAAATTATTCAAAAATTTCAAAACTTTAAGTCAAATGCGCAGACTCAAGATGACGTCGTAAAAATGAAATATTTTACAGAATTGTTACTAAGCCTCATACACAGTAATTGAAAGGTACCCGTTTCCGAAAATCAAAAATTCATTTTTTTCACTCCACCCTAGTGCACACCTCACTGGCCAGGAGTAGATGTAATACTGACCCCACTGGGCTTATCATAGGTAATCCTCTCCTATGATTAGAGAAGGCTCCCAGTGGGGTGGGGTCATTTTTTTATATAAATAAAAACACTCATCTCGAGTTTACATAATGAAAACAAAATAATATACCTATTAAATGTAAATGAAAAGAAAATTATTTGCCGGCGCAAACACCATACATGTGATTAAATTAATCATTATTCTTATTATTATTAATCATCAAATTAAAATTCTATGAAGTGACTTGTCTTCATTGAGGATAGGACGGCTTCGATAGACGAGTTGTCTCCGAGCATCTCATGCAGGTCTCTTGTTCGTAAAACCATGGCCTTTAGTATTTCCTCATATCCAGGGCACTCCTCCAGGATTTTTTTTCATATATTGTTATAGTTACATTGTTTTCTTTTTCTTTTCTATATCACATTGGGACCTCATGAAGGGACGTAAGAACGTTCCGAAACATCGTTGGGATAAAGACACTACCGAAGAGTTTTTTTGAAAAATAGTAATCTTAACTTTTATTAAATTGGAAAACATGTCTACTTATTATAAATGTATCTATGTATTAATTTTTTTTTATATTCATATATTTTTAAGTATTTATTTACTCAGTTTTCTTAATTTCATTTTACTTTTTTTAATAGTTTTGTTATTACTACTAAACATACTTTAGACTCAAGAGTTATAAATCTAATTTATAAGCTACTCTTTTGACGTATCCTATTACCATATAATGTTTAATGGGAATAAATTTATTATTATTATTAAGGTTTTTAATTTGAACCTCCTTCGGAAAATTAATAGGCGTCGTTCGTATGGGGCTTTCAATTGAATAAAAAATTTCATGTCGATAATTTCATTACATCGACAGTTATTGGGATTTTCGAGTTAAGCCCCTCTTTTTAACCTTCCTCCACTTCGGTTGATTCTGTTATTAATTGTATCCTCCTTACTCGGTTTTCAAGTTACATATGAAATTTCCTGTCAATACATGCATTACATTTTTTGTGTTAACCCCGCCTTCTCATTGGCTGTTTATCAAAAGGTTGCGGAGTTCTGGATACAAATATAAAATTTCGTGTTGATGCATTAATTCTATCGTGTTTGCAGACACACGCACAGACAGACAGACAGACCAAAAGTGGTCAAGTTACATTTTCTAATAAAAGAATGATATTTCATCTCTAAACAGTGAAATTAATGCACGACTTTTGAAGTTCACGACACCTTCATAAATCACCAATCTGTGTGCAATACAACTCAGACGATCCTATCAGGGTGAGAAATTGTTTCCATCACCCAAATAGAACATTATTTATTCCGATGGTGATCATTTAGACATGTCCCGGCAAAAAAAAATATATATAAAATTGCTATATTCCCAAATGCATGTATATAATGAATTATACCTGCGTCAAATAATGTTATTCGCAATACTGAAATGAATACCGTATTTGATTGAATGTTTATGTCATTTCAGAGAATGTCATTTTAACATCTATCATAGAATGTATCGACACGAAATTTGATATGTGTATTCAGGACTCCATAAGGACGAGCCAAATCGGCCAAAGAGAAATGGAGAACTAGATTATATTGAAACACGCGCACATGAAAACTTTAAGAATTTTCCACGAAATCGGCGGAAGAGAAGAGGCAGATCAGAGGAGGGGACTCAACACAAAAAAAAACCTTACTACTGCCGATGTAATGAATTTATCGACACAAAATGTACTACCTATAAAGATTTAGAAGTCACTATATTTCACCAGTCAATGTGTAAAGTCCCCTAGCCATTTGGTTAAAGTGAGCAGAACGATGTTTTACGAATGAAATACATTTACGAATTAGGTTTTGCTCTCATTACAAATAGAATATATACTTCAGGAGAACATATACTGATTCACTGAAAGGACGATGTTATTAATGTATTTATATTTTAAAAAATGGCTTCAGACTACGTACATATAGTAGTAGTATATAACGCTTTTGTAAATTTATTTATATTTTATAACATGTAAATGTTACGGTAAATGTGAGTAGAGTGTAAATGTTGTAATGTTCGCATTTACCGGCCAATGAGTAAATTCCACAAGCCTTTTTGGCGAAAGTGAGTACATGATGTTTTACGAATGAAATTACTCACATTTACGAATTAGGTTTTCTCTCTCGTTACAAATAGAATATATACTTCAAACCTTTATTTGTTCACTAAAAGAATATTTTTGTTCTTTTGAATACACGATACAAAATAACAAATCATATCGTATATCCGAAAGAATAAAATGTTGACCCTCCAGTTGGTCCTTTTATTGATGTAGTACAGGTTTGATGATCTGATGAAAACTTTATCTACATTTCTTGTGTTCAGTGGCGGATTTAGCAGGTCAGCCATTAAGCATTGGCTGACCGGGCCCCCTGAGCAATTGCCCCATGGGCCCCCCTCAACAAAAAAAATGAGATAAATTCAGTTTTTGGATTTTTCAAGCCTCAAACGTTGAAAAACATGGAAGAAATGTATCCTCAGTTTTTTACGACTGATCTCAAGAATGAATTGATTAGTTTTTCACGTTTGTACTTTCTTCAAAAGCAAGATTCTACTCGAGATGGTCCTTTACAGTATTTGGAATTCATCATTCAAAAAAATCTGACCAACAATTTTCCAGAATTCTGCTGCCTGTTTCGTATTTTTTTTAACAATTCCAGTTAGCTCATCAAGCACCGAACGAGGAATGAGTTCATGAAAGAAAATCGAAGATTTTCGACGTGGTGCAATGACTGGAGAAACACTAGATGATTACAGTATTCTCTACATAGAACGAAATATTGCCAACCAAATTGACTTGAATACCTACCATAATTTCTATTTCGTAGACAAACAAAATGTTAACTTTGTTTTTTAAATCAATGAAATAAATGTGTTTTATAATCAAACATATATTTTTTCCATATCGTGTATAATGACTGTGATGAAACAAATTTAATTTCTATGTCCTTCAAAGAAAGTACGGGGCTCCGAGCTTTTGCTGACTGGGCCTTTTTCTTTAAATCCGCCACTGCACTTGCGTTTTTGGAAATGTACACATTCTCCAGGCAATGCCCACATTCACCACCTACACATTTTTATTTTAACAAATACATAGAATACGTTTAAATGTATTATTCTCAATGACTAGGATATAAATAAAGGAATGTATTTATATTTTTTGCAAATTAATCTGGAAAATCTATGTTTCCGGATTTCAATTTTCCAACGATGTAGATTTGAAATTGTATTTTTCCACGAATATCTGTCTGACGAAAAAGAAAAATCTTAGTTTCACCTGACTAATCTAACAGTAATAAGCCTATTTTATTTTTATTTTTTAAAAGACGTCTATTAAGTGAAAGGAAGATGATTGTTGAGAAAATAGAAAGAAAGCAAACCGTATATTAAAATAAATAGATACGTCATTACAATCAACTGTTTCTTCTGTTTTACAAAGCAATAGGTTAGGTGGTTGGTGGGTTGCTGTGTCACCTCTAACGATTAGGATGAATAGCAATCTCTCTGTTGCTATCGAGGACGAAGATATTGTGTTTCGTAGTGTAATAATAAAACAAATAATTTAAAATTTATAATAATAAATAAATATTATCACATTTCCTGTAAAAATTATTAAATTTAAATTTCTATAGCAGTTTCCGAAAAAGGCCCTAATAAAAATATAGGAAGTTCATGATGTCCAATTTATAAAAAAGTGAACGTATAAAAAAAAATTAAATTTATAATTACTTCATTTGGATTTCTTATAAATTATAATACTAAGATGCCATCAAATTTTTCTTTTGCAAAAATCAATCTAATTCAATGGTATCTTTATTTGGTTGACAGGGAAAATGAATAGCATAGAATCGAGAACAAAATATTGGTTTTATTCACATTTAACCTACATTATAAAGAAAATAATAAATTTGAAAAATAAAAATCTATTATTTAAAAAAAAATGTTATAATAATATTCAAAATTACATGTTTTTTCTGTGGCCACTCTTTAACGGGTATATATAATTTAATAAATAAAAAAACAGTACCTACCTCCTGTTGTAGTTCACTCACAATTGTTTCTCAATCTTCTATAACTTGCCATTTCTTATATTGTATACACTATACGGATGATAGCCACTTCATCAACAACAAAATTCAAGTCACAATTTTATTTACACTCATGTTCCTTTCATCACTGTGATGTCATTTCACTTCGATTATCATCCCATTCCCATCAAGATAATTCCCCCAGAAGACTGAGGCGGTGATGGCCGAGAGACCTGCTACTGTAGCAAAAATATTTAGGGAGTGTCGGTGGTGACCAACTTCTCCCCTCATGTAATTCTCTTACCTTCAACTCTCCTTCTTGGCCTGCCTCCACTGCTGGACAGTGGTTGGCGGGGCGAGAAGGCAGGGGGGAACACTCCAGCCCCCACGGCCTTCCCTGCCCCCATTAAGTTGGAGGGATGGGGATGGCAGAGAACCGGGGGTGTCGGATTGAACTGCTTTCATGTTCATTTTATTTTATCTTTATTATTATTTTATGTTTATGTTTATTATTATTTAAATGTAATATTTTCTCTTTGTTTTATACATATTATATATTTTGCATAGTTTTTTTTTTTTTTTTTTTTTTTTTTTTTTTCTACTATTATTTTATACATAACATTACTCTTTCGATGTATACATATATAGGTATATATATATATTTTTTTCTCTCTTTCTTTTAATGTATATTTTAATGTTTTGTCATTTATCAAATTTTATGGTTAATACCGATTGTAAATATTCAAAATAAAGCATTTAAAAAAACTTCACTTCGTTCATGTCTCTAACTCGAATGAAGTGATGTCAGAAGACAATATGGTACGACCTGTATTGTTTTTTATCGAAAACTAGTAGATAACTCTTGGTCCATATTTTTTTCCGAAAAAGTCCTTCCAGTGATATTGCTCCTTCTCTGAAATGATATTTCCCGATACAAAATTTAGTATGTGAATTTAAGAGCCCTTATGTAAGTTAACTATTGTATATTAGCGCAAACGGTTTGGGAATGGGTGCGTTAAGTTAATTGATTAATTCGTTCTGGGGAAGTACATAGCTGGTGATACACCGAAGACTTTTTCCAATTATATCTCATGATGGCCGTGAGGACGGGTTGGAGCACCTTGGCAACTAACAGAGGGAGGTATGCAGTTCCCGTTGGTAGAGAACCATTTTCAATTGACCCATGAGTCCCGCTAGCGGTTGCCAACGTACAGCTTTCAGAGTAAAATATAGATTAGAGAAGGAAGTCTGGAAGACAAGCTGAGAGCTATCATTATCTGGAAGGCGGTAAATAGAGACGATGTGGTGTGGTGTGTATAGAAAGCGGTGACTTGCGTGGGAACTGAGACGGAGATGACTCTGCAGTGAAGTCAGGGCTGGGCGCTAATGTTTCAAACTGGGTAATCCGCTGGGATTGTGAACCTCCACAGACCTCCAGTTAAAACCACATCAGCGGAGTTCACTCGTCTCTCCTCTTCCTCAACACCTAAATCTACTTGTCATCGCTAATCAGGTCAACATACAACTGCCGATTGGTCTCCTTCAGTGAAAAACTTCATTCGCCAATTTTAACTGTGTAGAAAGTGACTCCTGAGCTGGTTCTCCAAGTAAAACTTGTTTCGCCCCAGGGAGAATTATGAAGAAATTAAATTAAAATTTTACAAACCAAATAATTGGAGAAGATCCATCTTGTACGTAGTTGTCTACTGGAGACTATTGGCACAGAAGACTACAACATTTGCAGATATAAAAATTAAGACAAAACTACCTACTTACGTTAATTATGTTTTCTCTCTGCCTCCGATTAATAAAAGCCAATTAATTGACCTACATATTGGCTTCTGAATTATCATTCTAAATATTCCGTTGATGGAACATTGTATATCTGGCCTGCTTCAACAACTGCCGCAGGTCCTGTTCAAGATACGGTGCCGTCCGGCGAATCAACTCCATTCTAGCCTGATCGTTCGGGCTTTTCTTCCTCTTAAGGACGTGCGGTATACACACCTTGAGGACATTAAGCAATGGTTCCTACCGAGCCTATGCGATATTAGGTACTTCTTAAAGACCAGTACTCTAGGTGAATAAAACGAGGGTATGCAAAATTTAGGACTTCCAAAGTATTGTCGGGATAGGCGATAAGACCTCACCATTAAAGCCCGGACATGAGTCACAATAACTAACTAACTTAAATCTCTTAATAATCTCAATACTTTTTTACATAATGTATAAGAAAGTCTATTATCGGCACAGTCTATTATTGTACAAATAGACATGAATACACTCTGAGGGATCTTCAGCAGAGGCCCAGTTCAGCAGATTTATTCAGGTTGTGTATGAATACATTTAGGACAGAGAGGACCACCCAGACAGGCTCTGCATATTGAACAGATCTCATTTCTTTTTTTTTTTTTTTTCTTTCAAAGAGTCTAACAGTGAATAGCGAAATTCGACGTGTAAGCAAAATGAAGATGTCAAAAATAATAGACACAATTATAAGTTCACACAAAACTATTTAATAATTTAATCACTTCATTCCAAAATAATCTCATCAGTAAAGATGTTGAAAAAATCCTCAACTCCTAGTATAACTTATATTATAGAAATATGTACTATTTTGGTTCTGTGAGATGCCATGTGTTATTTAATTGTCATATTAATAAAATTAGAGCAGTAGGTCAGTTACGTTTGGCTTCTAAACACCATATTAGTTTGTATATAAATAAAGAAAACATTATTTTTGAAAAGGATCAATGTAGATGTCGCTCTAGAGAACTCAAAGAAGATATTGTTCATTTTTTATTAAACTGTCCTTTGTATAATAATAATAGAGAAAGATATTTATCTAAATATATTAAAAACTCTGAAGAAGACGAAAGTAATATAATTAGAATATTAGAGATTGTTTCTATGGAGCAAATTAATGATGTCTATTACTATATTCTAAATGCTATTAACTTAAAAAAGCAAACATTATAAAAAAAAAAGATAATGGGAAATGAATTTTAAAGTTGGATTTCTCATATTAAGTTTTTGTTAAATATTTATTATTTACAGTTTAAGTACAAAGTGGTTTGACTTAATGTTTATTAGTTTTTTTTTGTTTTTTTTTATTTTATTTTTTTTATTTAAAGTTATTATCATATGTATATGTGTATGTATGTATAAAAAAGTGTATATTTTTCTGTTTTGCATATATAAGTAAATGTGCGCATTTATTTTTTAATATTTAGATATTTAGAAAATTTATTAAGTGTGAAATTCTTACTTTATTATTATATAAAATGTATATTCAAATTGTAACTCAACTCTCTACAATAAGCCTTAATAGGCTTCAATGTAGTAATAAATAAAAAAAAAAAAAAAAGTTCACACAAAACATATCCAAGTATAGGAGAAGTTATGTAACAGGTCAGAAAATCAGCGTTGAGCTTTCACTAGAATTTCATGTTTTCGGCCTCCAGATTCCAATAATAAAAGGAAAAAAAAACGCTGTCCGTCTCTAAACATCTTGAAAACCGTTAGAATGAGTATCGACATACAATTTTATTTGTGTATCCAGAACTGAGCCAAATCGAGCGAAGAAGGGGATTAGGGAAGAGTTTAAGACAAGAATTCTAATAACTGCCGATGTAATGAAATTATTGACATTATAAATAATATGTAAACTGAAAACTCCATAAATTAGTTAGTTCTTGTGACTCAGGCCCGGGACTGTATCTAGATGAACAAACCTCAGAGGCAAAATTTAGAACACCCACAGTAGAATCGGGCCAATGTCCACCAGAGCGACGAAAGTCCGCTTTGGTAGAAGGCGATATGATCTCGTAGTTATAGCCCGGGATAAGTCACAATAACTAAATAATACGAACAAGGTTATAGCATTCCAAAGAATGGTTAGGTTTTATGACTCATGCTCGGGCTCATATCGCCTACTACCAGAGCGCTCTTTCGTCACTCTGGTGGACATGAGCCCGACTCTACTGTGGGAGTCCTAAATTTTGCCTACCCTAAATTTTTTATTCATCTAGGGTTGGGGTCTTTAACGAGTACCTGACATCGTACAGGCTCGGGACCATCGCTTAACGTCCCATCCGAAGGACGGCGTGCTTAAGTTTATTTTACCTCCCAGATAAAATAAACTATGGGCCTCGGTCGGGCTACGAACCCACGACCTTGAGCTCAGAAGTCAAGCACGCATACCATTGAGCTACCGGCGCCCTCGATTCCAAAGAATGCTAATATTTTAAATGTAACGCATGGCAACGAATTTTGTAATATGCTTTTATTATTGGTACGGTGGAGAGAGATGGTACGTTGCAGAAGGTTTTGTTGATCTTGCATGGTCCGCAGCAGACTGGCGTAACAAATTGGCAGACATTTTTTTACCTCAGGGATCTGAAGATCATTGTGTATCGTTTTGTTTCGGACAAACCAAAGCGCACTGGTGATTATCCTTAAAACCCGATTTTGAAATGTCTGAATACGTTCTATTTCAACACACTTTCTTATACCCCAGTAATGCCAGTTTAAAATGAATTTGTGCGGGGGAGGGGAGGGAAAATTTGTAAAACATGGTTGATATAAGAAAGCCCTGTTATAGCCCATGTCACATATATTTTGTTTTGTTTGTTTAACCTAACATCCATGGAGGGGGGTTGCAAACCTTGGATTCTCTTTCCTCTGTTGTCTTCATCTTCTTCTTGTGATGAGTGCTCCTACTGTGAAGAGGAGAACGGAAGGAGAGGCGGTAGGTTTTGCAATAGCGAGCGAGAGACCAGGTGAACACCCATAATGGACAAAGACGTGATCTTCGTGAGGTGACCGGTCATCTGATGGACTCCCCATTAAATGGAAAATGTTGGCAAGACTCCCCCGCTAAGGTTCATTGAGTCTAAATAGGTTGAAGGGAAAGTTCTGTACTGTTAATTACATCAAGATTGGATGTGTCTTCTACAGTCGCCAAACTACATAAGTCTTACCTTTTTTTTTTTTTTTTTTTTTTTTTTTTTTTTTTTTTTTTTTTTTTTTTTTTCATACCAGACCAGGAGGTGAAAGGGTTCTGCTCAATTTCATCCATAGAAGAGATATCGTCAAAATTAGCAAGATTTTGAAGACTCAAACTGTTCACTCTTTGGGTTCCCTCATCTCGAGAACGAAAAAGTTACTTGTGATGTGCGGGTAAAACTATGTAGGTCAGTCGGGACGAAAAATGTCTACAGGAATAGAACTTAATATTTTCTAGCCGACAAAAATGTCAAATTTTTAAATTTTGTAGATTTGCTTCTAAAACTAAAAATTAAAAAAAATGCCTTATATGTATGTCACTGTTTGAATAGGGTAACTCAATTTGATATCCATCAAATCAGTCAGCATCCAACTTGATCTGAAGATGAGTCTATAGATTCTTTTTACACTTCTCTACCTTTAGATAATTTTAGATGTAATATTTTTAATTTTAATATTTTTTATATATTGTATCTTTTAATAATAATACCTAACATTTTCGGGGGCACCTGTTGCTCAGGGATAGCGTTCTAAGCTCAAAATCGCGGGTTGAACGCCGGCCAAGGCCCTTAATTTTTTATCTGGCTGGTGAAGAAAACTTGAGCACGCCGTTCTTCCGGTGGGAAGTTGAGTGATGGTCCCGAGCTTGTGCGACCCTTACCATAGGTGAATAAACCTAGGTAGGCTAAATTTAGGATTCCCACAATAGAGTCGGGCTCATGTCCACCAGAGCGACAAAAGAGCGCTCTGATAGTAGGCGATATGACCTCATAGTGAAAGTCCGGGCATGAGTCTTTTTATGAACTGTTCGAAGGAAGGTAACCTTTTTTTTCCTCAGGTTAAGATGCGACCTAATAAAGTAACTTTAACCTTACACTCTCTTTGTACCCCTTAATTAGTTGTAGAGAGTTTTGCGGAATTTGTTCATAATTAAAAATAATAAGATTCCAATTGAAATATAAAAATTACTTGGGACCTAAGCATCGACATAAGAATCTAGTTAGAATCGTTAAACTAGTGTAATTAAGTTAATTGCCGAAGCCGGTAAATTTCTCGTAAAAGAGAGAAGCAATGGCGTTTGAATCGATCTTCTAAAAAAAAAAAAACAGTAGGTACCTATCTGAGATATGAGAGGCATTTCAGTGATTTCGTATCGTTTGAGATACAGCTCTGAAACGTTAACTTATTACTTTGTTTTATCTGTAGTACAAGAAAGTATTGTCGTCGTGCGAAAATCCGACATTTTTCAACGGAATAACATGTTTCAACGTCTCCTGAATAGGTATTGACCATTTTCGCGATGATGTCTATCTGTGCGTGTACGTGTCTGTCCTCCTTAGTTAGTTATTTTGAATCATGCCCGGGCCTCTATATCGCCTACTAGAGCGCTCTTTCGCCGCTCTGGTGGACATGAGCCGGACTCTACAGTGTCGTCGTGAAGTCCTAAATTTTGCCTACCGAGGTTTATTCAACTATCCTCCACCTTCTCATCCCATCCGAAGAACGGTGTGATCAAGGTTTCTTCACCACCCAGATAAAAAAACCTAGGATCATATTCAATAGGCTAGCTAATTCAAAAAGTTTGTACCAATGAACTTGAAATCGGAAATGAAGAGGTTACATATGTTAATATAGAATTGGTTAGATTTTGACTGAAAGCGGACGAAAATGAAGACCATTCTACGTCGGGGCCTACAAGACTTATATTTTTATATTTATATACAATACTTTTTTTAAAGGTCGCTTGGTTTGCGATATATAGATACAAGCCGATACCTATCCTTAAATGTAGTTTTGAAATACATTTTATTAAACGTTTGCTTGTTTAACACGTAAACGGTCCTATCGAAAAATTGGTTCTTACCAAAACTATTCCTTATTACATTTCCAACTTATCTCTGATTTGAGATTACAACGCAAAACTCTCTTATAAAAATTAGAATTTTAGGAATTGTGATAATGATCAATGCTGATTTGAGTTATTTGTCAGCTTTTTGATCCGTTCAATTAGTCAGTCATTAGTGATTTATTCAACTCTCGCTCAAGTCAACAATCTGTAGAGCTGAGTACAGATCTCGTACACCGTTCTCACTACTGTAATCTCATCTTCTCAAATTTATGTTATAGTGACATTACTGGGTCGAAAAAATTAAATTTTTGGCGTCAGGAGTTTTCTTTATCATGAGTGATAATTATCACTATTATATAACTATCAGTGGTTATTATCACTGATTTCTTCAGCCCTCGCCCATGTGAACATTCCATAAAGTCGAACTGAGAACAGAGCACATGTACGTCATATTTTTTAATTCTTACTACCGCAATTTTAATTCCGTGGGCTAAAAAATATAAATTTTCCAAGCAGTTTCATAAGAGGATCTGATACAGTCATAAAGAAAGTCCATTAGTTGATAGAGGGTAGACGCATACCTTAGGACAGCCATCTCCAAACTTTTTTGATTGCGTACCCCTAAGACGAAAATAATTATAAGTTGTACCCCCTATAATATAATATAACATAATATAATGTATGTACATATATATGTGTGTATGAATAATAAATAAAAATAATTAATAATTTCTTTATATTAAACAATATACAATAAATTAAATTACAAATTTATATTTTGAATTAGAATTTACAGGAATGCGATTGTATTTGTTTAGTAATGTCGGAAAAATGTGGTTTGATGCCTTCTGTTCTCGAAGATCTTGTTCTAACTCTAACTTATTTCTTTATTTGATTATATTTGTTGTCATTGCTGAAGACGCTACTTCACACAGGTATGTAGGTAGAACCAAACGGCAAGATTGCATTCGTTGCTGTGCTTACTAAATCTGGATATTCGGTTTACAATCCAATCCACCAATTATGAAGAGATTTTTCTTGTTGTTCTTTCTCCTAAGTCAATTAACTGTTCTTGAGCTGCAATTGAAAGATGATCTTTTTTTTACATTTTCAGCAAATAGGTTCATGACCCATTTAAACTCTGTTTTATTTCTAGGAAGATCTGTAAATTGGTTACAAAATTCTGTCTCCAAATTTTTTTAAATTTGAAGAAGAAATGAAGAAAAAGACTTCAAATTTGTTCCACACGATCATACACTCGCAAGTGATCGTGAACCTACTTCTTTGTATGCGTTCCCCACATTGGAGACGACTGCCTTAGGGTACATGTTACCAAACCGATTTCATATGATTGCCAAAATTCAACACATATGCTTATTATATCAGCCATGAGTGACAGCCCAAATTATTTTCCTTTCCGTCTCTCCTATCGTCACTAGAAGAAAGCAACAGTCGTACGTTGAGAAATATTTTAATCTTCTTAATTCGAAATAAATATAGGAAATTCTCTGAAATCGGAGTGGGGGTCCATTATTCAGAAACGATGGATAAGTTAGTTATTATGACTCATGCCCTGGCTTTAACTAAGCGATCATATCGCCTGCTACCAGAGCGCTCTTTCGTCACTCTGGTGGACATGAGCCCGACCCTACTGAGGGAGTCCTAAATTTTGCCTATTTTAAATTTTTATTCACCTAGGGCAGGGATCTTTAACGAGTACCTGACATTGTGCAGGCCCGGGACCATCGCTTTACGTCCCATGCGAAGGACGGCGTGCTTAAGTTTGTTTTAACTACCAGATAAAAAAAATAAGAGCCTCCGCCGGGTTTCGAACCCATGACCCTGAGCTCAGAAGCCAAGCACGCATGCCACTGAGCTACCGGCGCTCTCATATGAATAAAAGCCAAGCCTACATTTCTAAATAAAAACATCAATACTGTCCATAGAAAAATAAGAACTAAAATCTTATATGATATAGTTAAGACATATATAAAATAAATAAGTTTGCCGAAAAAAATGCATGAAAAGTGCCTATTTAACCATTAGAATATTTTTTTTAGAGTTAAGATTTTTAATATCTATTGTTGTTTTTGTTATTTTCAAATACATTTTATTTATGCATGTGCTTTTGTTTATTTTCCAAAAAGGGCCCCCAAGAAATTTTGATACAGGACCCACTCAGTCCTAGCTACGCCATTGTAGATACATGTATTGAACTTCTAAGTGGAGAAACGCGGACATATGACGGAAGCTTATAATAAAAAATAAACTAATTAAAAATAAATAAAAAAACTCGACTAAGAAAAAAAAAAAATCAGCAGTAAAAAGTGAAATCAGTAAAAGTCAATAAGATGAAAAGGTCAATATTAGTTAGTCAGTTATTGTGACTCATGCCCGGGCTTTAACTACGAGGTATTATTGCCTACTACACCAGAGCGCTCTTTCGACTCTGGTGAACACTGAACACGAGCCCGACTCTAATACGCCAGTTCTCAATTTTGCCTTACCTAAATTTTTATTCCCTAGGATTGGGGTTTTTAACGTGTACTTTATTCGGGACCATCGCTTAAGGTGCTCAACGATTTTTATTAACCTAAAGGCCTTGACTGAATTGTCCACCCGCCATGTTGAGCTCAGTAAGCAAGCACGCTCCAGCGCCCTCCAACATTACATTTTCATTATATTTCTATTGTTAATCATTTAGTTAATAGAGGAAAAAAAACTGTACAATTTTTCAAGTCTTTGGGTATAAACAGTGGTACAAGAAATTTGTGAAAAAAAGTTTTCGTATTTAAATTTTTATGAAAATATTTTGAAATACACGGAAAAGAAATCATAATTATAACAGTAACTAATTAATAAGCACACGTTTCTCCTGCTTCAGGTCTGCCATAACAGAACCGAAGCAGGTAATGAAAGGAACCTGGACTATATCAAAGATACAGGGCTGCTGTAGGGACCAACACACACAGGGCACACCATAGGCCTACTCTGGCCGCGGTGACACAAATCAGCCCTCGGAAAAAAAAAAAAAAAAAAAAAAAAAAAAAACTAATTAATAAATAGACATCTAAATTTTCAGAAAAAATAAAATGTAAGAGACTAAACTTTTGAAAACGAAAATTCAGTAGGTATTATATTTTTTTTTAAATTTGCCTTGCAGTCACAACATATTCCTGCGATAACTCTCTGCTTTGGTGAAATGACGTTTAAGAGCAGCGTTCTATTGTTTTATTTTAAATTTTTTTGATGAGACGAAAAAAAAAAAATATATATATATAAATAAAATTAGGAAATATCGTAAAATTTTTGGTTTATATATACCCAATCTACAAATGATAAAAATGACATTTATGAGCCATAAAATCGGATCATAATCAGAAGATGTTCTACATAAATGTCACTCACTACACAACCTATCAAATCAGACCTTTATTTTTTATTATTTTGCTTTTATTTATGCAATAGCTAAAAAAGAAGAAACTCAACATTAATTAAATATTTTATAAGAAGATTCCTCACATAATGACTTGTTAGTTACGTTGAGATTTCTAAGTTAATGTATTTCCGATATTTCGAAAGCACTTATTATGTGTATGATATACCTAGGATTATTTATATATATATATATATATATATATATATATATATATATATATATATACAGGGTGTCCTTTTTAGATGGCCCGGCTGAATTTCTCTTAAACCGATAACGTTATAAAAAAATAAAAAATACGTATTTAATATTTTTCAGTCTCGTTTAATATTTCGAGTTGTTTTTTAAAAAAAAAATTGTACGGGGTACCCCAGGACCAATACAACTTTAAAATTTCAAATAAGACCCTATACCTTCCGACACATCATTTTAAAGGATTTTTAACGCTGAAATCAATGGTGCAACCCGATTTTAAATTGGTCAAAAAATTATAAAGTTATGGTTCAAAATAAAAAAAAAAACATTTATTTTGTTTCGGTATTAATTCCAATAAACCGAATTTGCTTCCTAATTTTAGTAAAAACGTTAAATTGCTTTTATTGTTTACATTCACTGTCATTGTTTACCCAAATGGTCTTATGAAAGGGAATTTTAATTCATGGAAATAAACAACTTTTACAACAGTACCTACTTCCTTTCATTCAGTATGAATCAGCCAGTCAAAATGAACCGAAGGATGCAGTTTTCCCATCAGGAACAAGTTGATATGTACAATTGTTTTATTGAAAGTGGCGGTATTGCTCGCCGTGCAGTCGTGTTGTACTCCCAGAAATTTCCCCATCGTCCCCAAGTGAACCACAAAACGTTTATACGTGTTGCTCACAATATGAGGAGATTCGGATCAGTTGTGGGTCCATCAAGAAACCGGCAGCGCAATTCCGACGAGGAGATGGATATTTTAATGTATGTTATGGAAAATCCAAATTCTTCTCTCCGAAATACTGGAAGGGTTTTAGGTTTTTCAAAGAACAAAATTAGAGATGTACTCCGGACTTATAATTTTAAGCCCTATCGCTCTTATCTTGTCCAGGGGCTTCGGGAGACTGATTATGACAGGCTCAAGAAAGCATTCTCCCATACATCCTATGGACTGATGAATCAAAGTTCACCACAAATGGTGTACTGAATCGTTGGAATTTTCGAACGTGGGCACAGGAAAATCCCAGAGTATCGTATTCTTGTCGTCACCAGGTGGTTCACAGCATCAACGTTTGGTGTGGACTTCTCGGAAATAAATTAATTGGTCCTTATTTCTACCGAAACAATTTAAATGGAGCTACGTTTCTAAATTTCTTGAGAGAGGAATTACCAACTTTACTAGAAGAAGTTCCTCTGCAGCAACGGCAAAGAATGCTCCTGCAGCTTGATGGATGTCCCGCACACAATTCTCTGCAGGTGAGAGATTATTTAAATCGTCACTACCGGGATAGGTGGATAGGACCTCACGGCCCCATCTGTTGGTCTCCTCGGTCACCCGATCTAACTCCGTTAGACTTTTTCTTGTGGGGACATTTGAAAAACAGCGTTTATGCCAATCATAACCCTGCAACGTCAGTTGAAGGACTGCAGCAAAGAGTGGAAAATGCTTGTCGATCCGTCTCTCCTCAGTCTATCGCACTGAGCACCAGCGAAGAGTGGTTAAGACGAGCCAATCTTTGCATCTTCAAAGAGGGCAGGAAGTTTGAACATGAAATGTAGGTTCACCAACCTCTAGGGGTATGGGATTTTTTTATTATTAAAAATAGCTGAGGAAATGTAATGTTTTTTTTTTGTCTTTTAAATTTTAACCATAACTTTATAATTTTTTGACCAATTTAAAATCGGGTTGCACCATTGATTTCAGCGTAAAAAATCCATTAAAATGATGTATCGGAAGGTATAGGGTTCTATTTGAAATTTTAAAGTTGTATTGGTCCTGGGGTACCCCGTACAATTTTTTTTTCAAAAACAACTCGAACTATTAAACTAGATTGAAAAATATTTAATACATATTTTTTGTTTTTTTTATAACATTATCGGTTCAAGAGAAATTCAGCCGGGCCATCTAAAAAGGACACCCTGTATATATGTATATAGAAATATTCCTAGGTATATCCTAGGTACATATATATATATATATATGTGAGTGTATATATGTATATTATAGCTACTCGTGCATATACAGATGCTCAGTATATCTTCAGGAATACTTATCCGATCACGATTATTTTTGTATTATTCTTCTTTTCAATAAATCTAGTTTCAGAATTTGATATAAAAAACATAGCAAAGAATGGGGCAAAATAAAAAGTTGTGGCGTAGTCCTCCAAGGTATAAGATAAATTATGATACAACTTCTGAGTTGAGAAACGCGGACATATTGTGGAAACTTGTAATAAATAAGTTTGTTTTATTTAAATTATGATACATTTAGTCAGGTTAGAGTTTTGCGTTTGTTTCCTGTTTTGTAAGTGCAACGTCCTGGGTGAAAATAGAGGCTCTTTTGAATTTGAGCTAGGGATTCAGTGTGTATATGTATACACCGATAACACGATAACTCCTGATAAAATTAAGGTATCAACACGAAATTTTATATTTGAATCCAAAACCTTATAAGGACAATACCTATTGATTTCCACCTAAATCGGCCAAAGTAGAGGGGGGGGGGAGGGGGGGGAGGGGGCTCAACTTAAAAATCTCAATAACTGTCTGTTAAGGCCGAAAAGTGAAATAAACTTTATAAAGACTATGGGGTATATGTGGAGGGGGTGACGCCATGTGTAAAGTGCATGTACTTTGTATAGTGGCCACTAGAGGTCACGGTGGCCATTGTTGTTCAGTTAACCTGACGAGTCAAGTGCAGTCTGGCTGTCTGTAGTGAGGTGCCCTCAACCCTTTGCTGCACAACTCACCACCACCTCGACCAGTGCCTGCCCTCAGCCCTTGCTGCAGGTATTGGTCAAGAAGCCCCAGAAGACGGACCCTCAACCCAGACGCATTGTGACGAGGCAGCTCCTTGGCGTCTCCACGCGACCGCTCACCTACCCCGGACATTTTAGTATTATTTGTTTTATCATTTCTTAAATTTAATTAATTGTTTCGTTTTGTTTCCATTTGTTTAGTCTTTTTTTTCATTATTATAATTTGTTTCGTTAACCTATATACAGTCCACTTTATTTTGTTTTCAATTACCTTCTCTCAATTATATTATTTACTTGCTCTAGGTATTAACATATGGTCCTCCGGGCCGGATGACAATTGGCTTATTTGTAATAATTAATATTAGCATAGTGATTTGGCCGGCCGTGTTTAATATAATACTAATTAATTTATAACCCGTCTTAAATCACCTTGTTTTCTTCCTTGTTTTTTTGTTTTTCTCTAATTGATTTTTTTTAACCTCTTTTTCTCTAGATAATATATATAATTTTTGATCATGCCGCCGAAATTAAAAACAGGTAACGAATCTGTTTTAGCGGAACTTATTGACGAATTAGAGGACATGAATAGTGATATTATGCAGACTAAAAAATTAGGACAAGCAGTCGCCACCGACAAATCTCAATTAAAAATATTTAAAGCTCGCCTTTCTAGAATTGATTCCACTTTTGAGAAATTTAATTCAATATGTTCTGAGGCAAAGCGAATTGCAAATTCTTTGAGCAAAAGTGAGGAATTACAATTAATATCGAAATTACGGAATGTGACCAGAGAGTATTATTATGAGGCGTTATCGTTTGATATTGAGCCAGGTGATACTTCTTTGGGTCAGTCTATCAGTTTGGGGGTTGGGAGGACCCAGGGTCCTAGATGCAAGTTACCCACCATTCAGTTACCCGTCTTTCAAGGGGACTTAGCCACCTGGGCTTCATTTAGAGACACTTATATCTCCTTAATTCACTGCAATAATGAAATATCAGATGTAGAAAAGTTTCACTATCTTAAAACATCGTTAAAGGGGGTAGCTTTACAAACTATCTCATCCATCCCTATAACATCTCAATATTATTCTCAGGCGTGGCAAACAGTCATGCAGAAGTATGATAACAAACGACTGCAGGCTACCCACTTTCTTACAAATATCTTTAACTTTAAGTCTTCATTCAAATCCAATTTATCGTATTTAGAACAATTCTCAAATGTTGTTTTGGAAAGCGCACAAGCGTTTCAAGCGTTGAAACTTGAAGACGAATCAGGTTTTATCATTTTAACGTACGTCCTGAAATTATTAGATCAAAAAACTAGGGAAAAATTTGAAACTGAACATAATAAAATCGATTTACCCACTTTGCAAAATTTAATCGATTTTGTCCATCGACAAAGTGTATTTCTTCAGTCGGAGAATCTAACGTCGGGCGCGCCCTCTGCTTTCGCTCCTCCTTGCAAGTCCAACGAAAGTCGTAAGCAAATTTTCATGTCGACTGATGCCTCTGAGAGGTTCCAGTCTTCTTGTTCTTTGTGCAATGAAAAACATCGTTTGTACAGATGTAATACATTTTTATCCATGAGCCCATCTGAAAGATTTGCTCAAGTAAAACGTTTAAGGCTTTGTTTTAATTGTCTTTCCCCCCATCATAACAGATCTAAGTGTTCATCGTCTGGGTGTCGGAAATGTAACAATCCACATCACTCTTTGCTTCACTTTCTTACAAAGGACACCTCTGTCACTAGAGATAAACCTGTTCCTCAAATAATCCCGCCGGCTAAACAAGATCCCTCAGCTAAAGGCGCAATTTTATCCTCATCGGTGCGGGGCGAACCTTGTGTCCTTTTAGGTACCGCTGAGGCTAGAATCAAAGATTCGAATGGAGATTTTCAAAAAATTCGAATGGTATTAGATAGTGGGGCACAACGGTCTTTTATAACTTCGGCATGTGCCAAGAGGCTTGGCCTAAAACAGTACGTTAACTCGCAGATGTTGTGCGGATTCACCGATAGCCCGATCCGAGGTGGGAAATTTCAGGTGAATTGTTTATTGGCCCCAAAAACCTCTTTTCAGCCCCAACTTGAAACCAAAGCTATAGTAATCCCTCAAATTACTTCAAAAATGCCCATATCTCCTATACCTCGAGAGGTTCTGCATTACTTTGAAAATTATTTCCTTGCGGATTCATCTTTTGGGGACCCGGGTTCTATTGATTTTCTGCTAGGAGCCGATTTGTTCAGTGAGATTTTCGTAGGAGAATCCTTGTCTACTCCCACCGGTTATCCCAATGCTCTCAAAACGATTTTTGGTTGGGTTGTGGTAGGCCCCATGGATAACCCCTTCACTACCACCGGTAAGGCGGCAACGCTAATGGTAGTTAACCAAACCCCCCCTCTAGACGCTATTTTAGAAAATTTTTGGGAAGTTGAGGATGTTTCCGGAGTTCAGGTCACCAATCCGGACGAAGTTCAATGTGAGGAACATTTAGTCCAAACACATAGTCGTGATCAAACGGATCGCTATGTCGTGCGTTTACCTTTTAAAAATTTAGATGACATAACTTTGGGAAATTCTTATCATACCGCACTACATCGATTTCAAAATTTAGAATACCGCCTAAACAAGAGTCCTGATCTTAAACTTGAGTATTCACATGTATTCAAAAATTATCTTGAGCTAAATTACATGTCCCCTGCGACCAGCCCAGATAAATATTTCCTTCCTCGCCATTGTGTTTTAAAGGATATCACATCAACTAAGTTACTAGTGGTATTTGATTCTTCCGCGCCTACTATATCTGGATCTTTAAATGATAAACTTCACGTAGGCCCAAAATTACATTCAGACATTCGCAATGTTCTCCATTTTAGAAAGTATCCTTTAGCTTTGACTACCGATATTTGTCAGATGTATTTGCAAATTGTGGTTCACCCAGTGGACAGTTCGTATCAACCTGCATTATACTGTTTTGAGTCTACTAAATTGGTGCAAGAGTTTGAACTCAGTCGAGTAATTTTATCCCCATTTATTGACATAGTGGGAATCCTCAGGGTGGGCGGTCGCCATCCTATTTTGATGCCCTCCAAGGCACATTTTGTAAATCTATTAGTAGATCTTTACCACCAATCTTATCTTCATGCCGGCCCGCAGCTGTTACATTCTTTGTGGCAACGGCAATATTGGATCATATCGGGGCGAATTCATTTATGCATAAAGTGTTGGAAACTTCGTGCTACGACCGCCACAGTCTTCATGGGAGATCTTCCGGCTTCCAGGTTTGAGCCGGTAAGAGTATTTATTAATGTGGGGGTAGATTTTGGAGGCCCTTTTTTAATTAAATCATCCACACTTCGAAAGGCCAGCATAGTTAAGGCTTATCTTTCCTTGTTTGTGTGCATGAGCATCAAGGCGGTGCATCTTGAGCTTGTGTCCCAACTTTCCACCGAAGCGTTTTTGTCGTGTTTGGATAGATTTGTCAGCCGCCGAGGACTGCCATCCCAAATCTTTTCAGACAATGGTAGTAATTTTGTGGGCGCAGATCGACACTTACGAGATGTGTATAAATGGTTACATGAAAGTAGAACCCAAAATGCTATTAGCAGTCATTTGAACTCGAAAGGCGTTCAATGGGAATTTATACCTCCGGCAGCCCCACATTTCGGAGGAATATGGGAGGCCGGGGTAAAGGCGTGTAAAGGTCATCTTGTCAGAGTTTTAGAACAACGAGTACTGACATTTGAGGAGCTTAATACAGTCATCATTAGGATTGAAGCCGTACTTTATTCTAGACCGTTGCATCCATTATCATCTTCTCCGACAGAATATGACACCTTGACTCCTGGACATTTTTTAGTAGGGGGCCCACTGGTTGCTCTACCCGAACAGGACTTAACTGACGTGCAGATTAACCGCTTGTCGCGGTGGCAGTTATTGAGAAGGAGCGTCCAGGATGTTTGGAATAGGGGGCGACACGAATATCTAAATTGTCTTCAACAACGTGTTAAGTGGCATGCTAAAACTAGAAATTTAGAAATTAATGATTTGGTTTTATTACGGGAACCACATTGTCCGCCGCTTGTTTGGCCTACCGGGCGGGTAACGCATACATACCCTGGAAAGGACGGGATCGTCAGGGTTGTTAAGGTAAAAACACCCAAAGGTGAATACGTCCGGCCAATCACTCAGCTAGTGCTACTGCCTATTGCCATTGATTAATGTATTTAAGTTTTGCATTGTATAGCTTCTTAGAATATTAAAAATTTTTGTAAATTTTGGTGGGCGGTTTGTTAAGGCCGAAAAGTGAAATAAACTTTATAAAGACTATGGGGTATATGTGGAGGGGGTGACGCCATGTGTAAAGTGCATGTACTTTGTATAGTGGCCACTAGAGGTCACGGTGGCCATTGTTGTTCAGTTAACCTGACGAGTCAAGTGCAGTCTGGCTGTCTGTAGTGAGGTGCCCTCAACCCTTTGCTGCACAACTCACCACCACCTCGACCAGTGCCTGCCCTCAGCCCTTGCTGCAGGTATTGGTCAAGAAGCCCCAGAAGACGGACCCTCAACCCAGACGCATTGTGACGAGGCAGCTCCTTGGCGTCTCCACGCGACCGCTCACCTACCCCGGACATTTTAGTATTATTTGTTTTATCATTTCTTAAATTTAATTAATTGTTTCGTTTTGTTTCCATTTGTTTAGTCTTTTTTTTCATTATTATAATTTGTTTCGTTAACCTATATACAGTCCACTTTATTTTGTTTTCAATTACCTTCTCTCAATTATATTATTTACTTGCTCTAGGTATTAACACTGTCGATCTACTGAACGTATAGACATGAACTTTTTTTTTTGAGGGTGCCAGTAGCTCAGGAGTAGAGTGTTACTGACCTCAACCCTACACAGGTCCATTTGGTTTATTTTATCTGGGAGATAACAAAACCTTGAGCATGCCATCCTTTGGAGGGGACTTAAACGGCGGAACTCGCTAAAGATCCCTGCCCTAACAGCCTTCCTAGGGGCCATCCATAAAATATGTACGCAAGAAGAGGTAGCGTGATGATATGTGACGAAGAGGGGTAGGTGATTCGAACAAACGTGACGTGACGTTTGAAATACCTATATCAATTTTATTCCTATTTTTTCAAAAAGTATCGATTTTTTATTCTCTATATATCTATTTCCTCCGATAAACTAAAAAATTATTGACGTTTATTACTGTGAGAATTATAATATTAATATGAATTGCTGATTGCTTTGGATTTTATTATTTAATCAATAGTTTTTATTTTAATAACTAGTGCAGTAAATCGCCAAAAAATAACAATAGTTTTGTATTAACAAAAACTCTACGAATAAATGAGATTGTTTAGACGTAATTTTTGTATGTTACTAATAATCATAAAAATAATCATTCATTTTGGGGGGAAGTACAGGTTTTGTGACGCTTTATTAGGTATGGGGTAGAAAAAAAAAAACATTAAGGCGTAGTCAAAGTCCACGCCATAGGTTTTCCGTGAAAACATCGGGATAAAATCATAACAAGTGTTTCATATTAATATGTAATTTAATTATCAATTTATTTGGGGGCCATGGTGGCCGTGCGGGCTAGAGCGTAGGGCTTTGGTCGCATGGTCTCACCATGGTTTGCGGGTTCGAATCCCGTCCGGGAGTGAGTTTTATTTCGTAGATAGAACTCCCTCCCGGGGCCATGGATGTCTTAAATAATTATATATAACACATTGACATGGCTAATATGCAACGTACATAAAGCCAAAAAAAAAAAAAAAAAAAAAAAAAAAATTATCAATCTCTTTAATACAATGGTTATACAGAGTAGAATGGTTACAGAATAGATAAATCACAAGTTTATTGCATGTAGCAAGAGTCTGTGGTAGCTAAAGTAACACACGTACACCTCACACTGTATTGACTATGCCTTAATGTTTTTCATTTTCTTTTCGATGCTGCCGTAGCTCTTGCATTTGCTCGGCACTAGACTTTTTAGGTTTTTTAAATTCCTTTTGATGCGAGCTTTCCCCAGATTTTCCGCCCATATTTACGATTCATATGAGACATCTTCAATTTATTTCCAATTTTCAAGTTATATTTCGGCGAATATTTTTATTGTTTCACTTCGAATCTTAGTAGTGCTCCTCAAGCTCTTTACAATGACACCCGAATCAACGTCCTATCTAAACGCGTTATCACGCTACACTAATTTCTAATTTTACACAACGCTAATTCGCAACAATCCTCCGCCGGCGCCCACACTAGCCCGATAACGTCACAGGCAAAATAAATGCTGCACAACAAACACGTACATACATGCTCTATCCATTGTGACCTCAACCGTTGTTATTGTATAATTAGTCTCGTAGTTATTATCGATTGAAATCTGACGGTATTTTGTAACACAAGAAAGTTTGACCGGCTAACACTGTGCTTAACAACTTCTAAGTTGAGGAACGCGGACATATTGTGGAAACTTGTAATAAATGAATAAAACAAACTTATTTTTGAAATATTGTCTATTCCACTAAAGATATATATATATATATATATACAACTACCGGTTTCGGCTTTATACCATCGTCAGTTCACAACTAGACCTGACGATGGTATAAAGCCGAAACCGGTAGTTGTATATATATATATCTTTAGTGGAATAGACAATATTTCAAAAATAAGTTTGTTTTATTCACTGTGCTTAACGTGCGAATAGACGTTTTCACGTCAAAATGTGATGCATCGTGACAAAGGGAGAGGAAGGGATCAAATATGTGTGAATTTTGCGTGAAGTATTTTTTGGATGGCCCCCTATAGCTTCCCCCTTTGTGGCCATTGACCAGACTTGAGTGGAGCACCTTTGCCAGGTGGGTAGACTGTTGTGAAAGAGGAGGATTCCTTAAAGAAGCCTGGCTCTGTAGGATTGGATCGTGTGGTGTGGTGGACATGTTGTGAAATTGGGACCACCTCCTCTCCTGGTATGTTCCGCACGAACTGTGGACTGACCCCACCAGCTTTCTTACCTCATCCCACCTCACCTCACCTCACCTCAACTCACCTCACTAATACACTAATTCTCACTATCAGTCCAATACACGACAAAATACTCTCAATTTCCTCCATACTCTATTTCAGTCTTTAGTATATGGGTTGTAACTACTAGGTCGTATCGCCTACTACAGTAGGAGTTCTAAATGTTTCATGCCCAAGTTTAGTTACCTAAGGCACCGATGTCCAAACACTTTTGATCGCGTACCCCTAAGACGAAAATTTTTGGAAGTTGTACCTCCTATTATATACATACGTGTGTATGTGTAATCAAAAATCAAATTATTTATTATTTATTTATTTTAAACAATATACATACATTTAAGTAAAATTACAAATTTATATTTTGAATTAGAATTTAATATGATTGAATTTGTTTAGCAATATCAGAAAAATCTGCAAAGTGGTACAATCCGAATTTAAAGAAAAATCTCTTTATAATTGGTGGATGGGATTGAAAACCGAATATCCAGATTTAGTAACCACAGCAACAAAAAAATGGGTGCCAAGCCACCGGGAGTTTGAGGGCAACGAAAGGGCTGATCAACTGATCCGGTCAGGAGCTGACGGTAAACCTATAGGACCGGAACCCTTCTGCGGGATCTCTAAGAGCACCGCAAGGGCGGCAATAAATGGTTGGCTGACCAGGAATCACATCCAGTTCTGGGAAGGGCTCCCAAAGCAAAGACATTCAAAACTCTTTATAGCGGAACCCTCAGAGAAAAGGAGCCGAGACCTCCTGAATATGAGCAGAATGGATCTAAGAGCTATGACAGGGCTGATTACAGGACACTGTCATATGAACAAACACCTATACAATATGGGCGTCGCTAGAAGCCCTCTGTGCAGGAAATGTGGCGAGGAAAATGAGACTCCGGTTCATATACTAAGCCGGTGAGGGGCACTAGAAAGCAGACGTTTCCACCCTTTCGGGTCTGCCATAACAGAACCGAAGGAGGTAATGGAAGGAACTTGCAGAAGAATCCTGGACTATATCAAAGATACAGGGCTGCTGTAGGGACCAACACACACAGGGCACACAATAGGCCTACTCTGGTCGCGGTGACACAAATCAGAAAAAAAAAAAAAAAAACCACAGCAACGAATGCAATCTTACCATTTGGTTCTACATATCAGTGTGAAGTAGCGTTTTCTGCAACGACAACAATTAAAACCAAATACAGAAATAAATTAGAGATAGAAGTAGATGTTCGCATTAACAGAGGGCATCAAACCACATTTTTCTGATATTGCTAAACAAATTCAATCATATTAAATTCTAATTCAAAATATAAATTTGTAATTTAACCTAAATGTATGTATATTGTTTAAAATAAAGAAATAATAAATAATTTGATTTTTGACTACACAAATCAATATATATTAAAGGGGGTACAACTTATAATTTCACCGTCGACTTTTTTTTTGTTTGCACTGATTTTGTTTAGTCGGATTTAAAAATATTTCTAACAATTTTTTTTTTATATAAACTTATTTTTTGTAGTCAGTTTTAATTTTTTTAATTAAAGATATTTCTTTTTTTTTTATTTCCTGAAACAGTTCATTTAATGGATATATCCCATTTTGCAAATGGACGACAGACTGGTAACCTTAGTTCCTAAATTGAACCGATTCAAACTGGCTTGGACACTTGTCCATGATTTGATTTTCTTGATATAACCCCAACTAAACAGTTGTCCACAGTCCCGTCCAGACTCCACTCCTATCATACATCTCCCTGATAGGTTGTCATCAGTACGTCTGATTAGACTTAACTAAATCAACCTGTCTTTTTAATGAACCTTTTCTGTAAAAAAAAAAAACAATTCGTAATTATGACGTTTATGTCAGGGAATTATGTGACAACAAATATGAATATATTAAATAAACTGCTGGAAAAAATTAGTCTATCACTTCTAAAAAAAAAAAAAATAAAAAAAATTGTAATTCCCTTCATAATTTACTATAATTTTTTTGAATTAAATGTTTTCATATTGTAATCGCGCAAAAATCTGAGATCGAGTATTCAATTGTTGTCAAAACAATGTTAACATTTCAAGCTCCCTTGAATACGTTTTGATAATTTTCGCGATGATGTCTGTCTGTGTGTGTGTATGATTGAAACTTTGTGAACGCTCTAACGCTATTGTAGGTATACACTTGCAATTCGGTATGAAGATGTGCTAACTTAGATCTGATTAGATTAGTTGACTGTAAAGGATCGTTCGGTTCTGGATGCCCATGCAGAAAACCGTCCTGAAATGTCGTTTTGAAACACATAGTTTTAGAAGTTTCCTTGATTTACCCGAAAAATGTTATTCCAATCGAATAATTGTTTTCTACCAAAAATGTTCGTTATTAAATTTCCAATCGCTAATGTATGATGAAATTTGAGATAGGATTTATACGACTTAAGTTATAGCGTCTTAAAAAATGTAAAATAAATTTCCGTAGAAAATATTTCATAGTAATTAAAATGTCTCCCCAAGTCTGTATGTACTGTTATCAATAGATTGAGGGTGAACCCGGGGATCTGTGGGACGTATATCTTTAGGATAGGCAAGGCAGACAGCCCACTGTGCCGGGTGTGTCGGTTGGAGGAGAATCTGGAGCACATTGTATTTACATGTACCAAATATCATACGCAGAGAGAACTTATTTTCACTGAACTGTATAGGCTAACCCAAACCCCTCTTTAACTATCCCCAACTTTTAGTAACCCGCAACATTTTTATTTACCAACTCATGGCTGCCATTATTTGCAGGTGAAGTGGGCGCCACAGTCGAGGAACACCATCAGGATGTATTCCTGAATTATGATTGGCTGCGGGGGACCAATCAGCTAATTACCTTGGACTTAAATTATTAGTACGAACAACTAGTTCTTAGAAGCGAGATAGAGACCGCCACAGTCAAGGTTTTGGCTATAAAAAGGAGGGTCCTTAGGAGTAGAATGTTCATAGTGACCAGAAGAAGGGACCTGTAACTGTCCCGAAATATTGTCCAAAAAAAAAAAAAAATAAGAAGACACCTCTCGAGAAAAAATGCCGGAAACAACCGAAAGTGGAACATCCCAGAGAAATTTAAGAAACACATTACCAACCCATTTACAGATTTATAATGCAAATTCAAAATCATCCCCAGATTCCTTAGCTATAAATTGAACCAATGTAAGCTTTGACTGGGGGGCCTAGGGCTTGGGGTTGCTGGCTTGGCTGGGGGTCTGTGGGGGCACTGGTCTATAGACCCAGGCGCTCCGAAGGTCTGGACGGCCGGCACTACATGCAGACCTTCCTTCAGGAGCCTCCACTCCAGTCACTGGTCGGCGCTATGTATATTGTTTTGGGTGATGTGGTCCGGCGGTGCCTCCGGCTGTCCCCCGGCTTGGCTGGGGCCGCTTGCTTGGGCTCTCTGTCTGGGCTCCTCCCTCCAGTATCCCGACTTTGGCAGAATTATATTTTATAGTGTAGGTAGTTTTAAGAATAGAAATGGCTAGTATGGTGTCTGCCAAAGCCAAAAAAAAAAAAAAATTTATAGCGTCGCAACGAAAAATAAAATATTTTTATATTTTTCTTATTATTGGTAGTTCTTATGAATAATGATAAAAGAAATATAATAATATATATGTGAAGCGGCCATTACAGGACTTTCTTATACCAACCATGCTTATAGAACTCTCACTGAAATCCAGTGTTGCCAATTTCAATGATTACTTCTTGACGGTCACATCATGGATCTGTGATGTCTCATAAATGTGATACATAAGATTTATCTCAGTTTGATGGATGTAGAGAAAGTTGGTATACGAGTATTATCGTACATCCAATTGGATATATATATATCGTGATCTCAAGTTAGAGTGCTTTCCCACATAATTACATGTTATGTAATTCTTGCATCTACCCAAAGAAAGATGTTACTATACCTGAACGATACTATAAGAGAACAAACGCTTGTCATTTGTCGCGCTCTAAGGAAATATAGTCAATTGAAAATGATCAACCTGAACTGCTTATTGCACGACAAATTAGAGCCAATTGCGTGCAAAAATCAGATCAATCGAAATCATTGGAGATGATTATGCAAGGAAAAATATGTGATGTGGTCATTATAAGAATTTCTTATACCAACTACTTTTGTACAGATCACTCTATCTCCCCCTCCCTTCTCTCATATTCATTTTATACTTGCAATAAAGCTTATATTAAAGAAATATGTTGGCATAAGATGTGATGTATAAAAATAATACACACATTAAAATGATTAAATTATAAACATTAAAAAATTAATTATATTTATTTTTATAGGTTAGGTTAGGTTTTATGACTCATGCCCGGGCTATAACTACGGTCATATCGCCTACTACCAGAGCGCTCTTTCGTCACTCTGGTGGACATGAGCCCGACTCTACTGTGGGAGTCCTAAATGCCTACCCTAAATGTTTTATTCACCTAGGATAGAGGTCTTTAACGAGTACCTGACATCGTACAGGCTCGGGACCATCCCTTAACGTCCCATCCGAAGGACGGCATGCTTAAGTTTATTTTACTTCCCAGATAAAATAAACTAAGGGCCTCGGTCGGGTTACGAATCCACGTTCTTGAGCTCAGAAGTCAAGCACGCATACCACTGAGCTACCGGCGCCCTCTTTATATTTATATAAAAAGCAAATTTCTTTTAAAACAAATTAGTTAGAAAAACAAAACATGGCCATCAGCTGTTTTTAGGGCTCTTTTCGAAAAACTACTGTAGAAATAAAAATTTAGTGAAAGAAAAGAGATAAAATTTCTACAGGAAATGTGGAAATTTATTGTTTATTATTTATTATTGTTTGTATTATTATATTATTATAAATTATATATATATTTATTTATCTACAATTTTTTTAAGATTAACACTATTATTTTTTACCATAGAGTATTTTGTTTGATTCGATGTACAGGATAATTCGGAGTATGACCCAGTTACGTCACTATGAAATGAATTTGAGAAGGAAAGTAGAGTGATTTGTACAAAATTTGTTGATATAAGAACATCCTGTAATGCCCTTATAATATATATATTTTTTTAATAATTTTTAATAAAAAAAGTTATTGGTGATTCACCTAATAAACTTTAAGCTCCCCCTCCAAAACCATTCAACCGTTTGCTCTAATATTCAACAGTTGACTCACATAGATACTTCTAAATTATTATTCTAAATTTTGTGTCGATAAATTCATAACATTGGCAGTTATTAGGGTTTTTGAATTGAGACTCCTTCCCTGAACCTCCCCTTCTGTTCAGGAGTTATCTCTGTAAGTTGACACGTTAGATTAGGTTAGATTTTATGACTCATGGCTTTAACTACGAGCTCAAATCGCCCACTATCAAAGCGCTCTTTCGTCACTCTGGTGGACATGAGCTCGACTCTACTGTGGGAGTCCTAAATTTTGCCTACTCTAAATTTTTGTTCATCTAGGGTAGGGGTCTTTAACGAGTACCTGACATCGTACAGGCTCGGGACCATCGCTTAACGTCCCATCCGAAGGACGGCGTGCTTAAGTTTATTTTTACCTCCCAGATAAAATAAACTAAGGGGCTCGGTAGGGTTACGAACCCACTATCTTGAGCTCAGAAGACACGCATACCACTGAGCTACCGGCGCCCTCTTTTGACACGTTAAGTCCACATTGTGTTTTGTACTCATTTCTTTCGATGCATTCATTACAACGACAGTTGTTACAGTTTTTGAGTAAAGCCTCACCCCTAATCCCCTCTTCTCTTTGGCCGATTTGACTGAAAATCGGTAGGTGATGTCCTTATGGAGTTCAGGTCGAACAAATAAAATATTGTGTCTATACATTCATTCTATCGGCAGTTAATATTTTTTGTGTTAATAGGTGTCGTTGTGTAGGGTTCTGGATTCACATATAAATTTTTTTTTTTTAATTTATTTTTTATATTTAGAATCTGGTTGGAAATTCCGTTGAAATTCCGCATCAAAATTTTGACCGATTACATAATTTCCCATGTACTTCGTATATCTGGAGTAGAGTAAAACCTAAGGGCTTTGGCCGGGTTTCGAACCCGCGATCAGTATATTTATATTATATATATATATATATATATATATATTCATAGATGTGCCACTGATGATGACGCAGTTTTTGGTTGAAAATAAAACAGTAAAAAGACATAGGTATTTTATTTCTATGATACATCAGCTTCCCTTGCGGACCCCATTAGCCACTTTTGGGGTGTCTTTTTCCCTGATGACCCATTCAAGACTTATCACCATGTGTTAAGTGTAGAGAAAGTCTGTATTATACGGCCATAACGTGATCCCAAGTTGGGGTGTTTACCTACCTAATTACATGTTTCGTAATCTTTGTTTCTTCTCTAAGGAAATATAAAAGAGATAATTCAAACGTGTTTCCACCTGTCTGTTGTGTGTCCGTCCGTCCATCAGCCCAACGACGAGACGTTCATTATAGCTACTCGTACTTTCTTGTTTTCATTCTCATCTTACCTTCTTCCTACATTCTCAGTCAAACACCTTATAACATTTTTTTTTTTATTTTCTAAAAAAAATCGAATATAATCAATGATTTCAGTTAATTTATGGTTATCTTTCAAACTTTTGGCATGATGCATTTTAGTTAATCTGACAAATGTAATGTTATAACCTAATTGGAAAAGAGTAAAAACACAAAGTGAAGGTTTAGGTTTAGGTTTAGGTTTTATGACTCATGCCCGGGCTTTAACTACGAGGTCATATCGCCTACTACCAGAGCGCTCTTTCGTCACTCTGGTGGACATGAGCCCGACTCTACTGTGGGAGTCCAAAATTTTGCCTACCCTAAATTTTTTATTCATCTAGGGTAGGGGTCTTTAACGAGTACCTGACATCGTACAGGCTCGAGACCATCGCTTAACGTCCCATCCGAAGGACGGCGTGCTTAAGTTTATTTTACCTCCCAGATAAAATAAACTAAGGGCCTCGGTCGGGCTACGAACCCACAACCTTGAGCTCAGAAGTCAAGCACGCTTACCACTGAGCTACCGGCGCCCTCACACAAAGTGAATTGTGGCAATATTTATTTGAATACTATATTAAAATATATTAAATGTTGTGTCGATAAATTCATTACAACGTCAGCATTAGTGTTTTTGAGTTAAGCCGCCTCTCCTGAAGCCACCCATTTTCTTCGGCCGATATCGCTGAAATTTGACAGGTTGTGTCCGCAATTGAGTTTTGAATTCAAATATGTCCTTACATCGGCAGGATGCCCAGACTAGGTTTGAAATAGAATTAATTTGAGAAAACTGATGTAAATAAGGATTTTAACAAAAATAGATTAAAAGAGAAAAAAAAATAATAATAGTAGTAAAAATATATAAAATTGACAAATAAATAAGTAAAATGAAAAAAAAAGATAGACATATAATATATATGTGTTGTTAGTTAGCTATTATGACTCATGCCCGGGCTTCAACTATGATGTCATATCGCCTGCTACCAGAGCGGTCTTAGGTCACTCTGGTGGACATGAGCCCGACTCTACTATGGGAGTCCTAAATTTTGCCTACCCTAAATTTTTATTCACCTAGGGCAGGGGTCTTTAATGAGTTTCTGACATCGTACAGGCTCGGGACCATCACTTAACGTCCCATCCGAAAGACGGCGTGCTTAAGTTTATTTTACCTCCCAGATAAAATAAACTAAGGACATATGTGTTGTTGCCATAACAGGACTTTCTTATATCAACCACGTTTGTTCTCAACACTCTCCCTCCTCGTCTCATATTTATTTTATCCTGGCATTACTAGGTATATAAATAAATATAACTAAAAATAAAACGATTTTCTTTCATTCATTGTACTGTGAAATTTTGAAGGTGATTTTCTTATCCAGTAACGCCAATACGAAATGATTTTGAGAGGAGAGAAGAGATCTGTAAAAGCGTGTTTGGAATAAGAAACTCCTGTTATAAAAGTGTTGCCTCATTTTTCTCTTCGTTGGGCGTCAACACGTCTAGTTGGGCAAAAAAAAACGAAAAAAACAACAAATAAGAATAACATAATTATTATTGCCTAATCGATAATTGGTGTACCAATTCATAAGAGGACAAAAAACGGTATACTTAAAATTTTGTGAAATTAAAACATTTTATAGCACCCCCAATCTTACCGATAATCACGACAGCTGCTTCTTACGATAAAACTGAAACATCGAAAAAAAAAAGACAACCAAAATTTTATTGATATCATTCAAAGATTTCGTAAGCTCTGTTGATATACCATAAACAAGGATTAGAACTGTTTCCTGAAAATTGAGGATTATATTCTATCTACGAACTATACACACGTTATAATAAAAAACATGTTGTAACATCTATTAACTTTGTTACTTCCCCAGGTATACGAAATATAGGGGAAGTTATGTAATCGATTAAAAATGAAAATAAATAAACTGTCCTATGTATTACTGTGAACACGATAACTCTCCCTTATGTATCCTAGACCCTTTAAGGACGACACCCATTGATGTTAATGAAATCGGCAGGAAAAGAGATTAAAAATAGTAGAGGGGAGAAACATAAAAACTTTAATAATTGACGAGGTTAGAATCAAAATGGTCCAAGTGACATTTTTGAAAATTTTTCGTTAAGTGCATAATCGGGTACAAAAATGATAGTTTTGTTCAGGGAAAAAGTTGTACAAGTGAAATCCTAGCCAATGCTGAGATCTAGTGGCAAATCACTTATATCATTTTGGTGACATGAACAAGTAACTTAAACATATCAATAGTGACCTTGAAATTAAGATTTTTATTCAATTTTTTGGTTTTCTAACAGCAACTTTCACCATAAAAGCCGAAGACAAAATATTTGTTTCGATAAATTATAGATTTTTTAAATCAGTTAAGAACTTAATCCAGTTTTTTCAAAGTTTTAAAAATGTCACTTAGTCCACTTTGATTCCAACCCCGTCAATCGCTAATGTAATGAATATATAAACATGAAATGTTATATTTAATTTTAAGAGCCCAAAAGGACGACAACTAATATTTTTCAGTGAAATCGATCGAACGGGAGAGAGGGATAAGGGGGGGAAGCTTATTATTTTTTTTTTCTCGAAGGCTGCTTTGTGTCACCACGGCCAGAGTAGGCCTATTGTGTGCCCTATGTGTGTGTTGGTCCCTACAGCAGCCCTGTATCTTTGATAATCCTGGACGATTCTCCTGCAGGTTCCTTCCATTACCTGCTTCGGTTCTGTTATGGCAGACCCGAAGCAGTGGAAACGTCTGCTGGGGGGAGCTTAACACAATAACTCTAATAATTGTCGATTCAATGAATGTATCGACGATTTTTCAGTAAAATCAATCGATGGGAATGGGGTATTCATGAGAAGGGCCACAAAAAGAAACTGCTGATGTAATAAATGTATGGAACATAACTTCGGCAGATTTTGCGGAAAACTGATATGTGTCGTTCTTATGAGGTTTTTAATTTACATATGAAATTGTTATTTTTTTGTAATTTTTGCATTTTTATTAAGCCTCCATCCCAATCTTTTTTCCCTTTGGTGGATTTTGCTGAAACTCGATATATGTCGTCATTGTGGGCTTCTACATACACATATACAATTTTGTGTGGATACATTCATTCTATCGAGAGATATCGTGTTCACGGACACACATACTGACAGTAAATGTTTTTTTTCCTATAATTTTTGGAAACCGAAGTTCAGGAAAACATGTAATTTCGCTGAAAACTCAAGATCGAATTGTTGGCCGTTTACATAACCTCTAACAGCTGGGAAAGTAAAGAAACAAAACGATGCTTTTGGGTAGTGACCGTATTTGAGTGGTATTTGCGATAGTTTGAGGCTAATGAAGAGAAGGGTAGATAACTGGGCAACTTGCTGGAGGCTGATGGGTGTGGGCAGCCTGTTGACAGATTAGCCCAGCCACACAACCTTATCTATTAGAGACCTACCGCTGAGGGGCTAGCCACTGGCAACCACTCCGCTTTTTATACCTGCCTATTATCTATCTCTAGTCATTAATATGTATATTTCAAGGAAGTAGTCCTTTCCAAGTTTCATGAATAACACAGGCCTGCAAAATTCAAGTCATCAAAAACTTTTTTCAAAATTTCTTCTGTCTGTCCATATTTTTGGGGTGCTAAATCTTAAACAAATCTCAATTTTTCTTTATCACATCAGATTTTTTCACAATCCTCTCCTGTACTCTAAACCTGTTTTTTGATTCTGCTAAGTGATTAGGTTCCATAAAATTGAATAAAAATCCTTTGAAAACCAGTACTTTTATTAAATTTTCCTCATTTTTGCTTTTACTTATAAATGTTTACTCAATAGCCTTGAAGTCCCTTTTTCTCTTTGTCGTGAAGGACCGAGTGTAGCTGTTTCGCTTGTTGTGTGCAACATTTCAGTTCTCTCAGTGTAGAGTCCAGCAGTAGTCGTCCATCATGTTAACGTTCCAGCGACCCTGGTAACGTTTTCCCATTTCCATCAATTATAATTAATGTAGCCAACATCATTAAGAAACTGGAAGTAACGATCTCTGATTGTATGAGGCGGTTTGTTTTTATGGGATCCTAAATTCGGCTAAGAGAACGAATTCACAATAGCAATAGAAATTTTAGGATACTACTTGGAGGGTTTAGATATGAGTTTTCTCGTGAAAGTGCCTGCAGGCTTTGTACTTTAGACGAAAATGACAACCTTGTACACTTTTTGTTCTATTGTACATCTTTGTGTATCCGCAGGCAAACATTTCTCCACAATTATCTCACTAATAGACCAAAATTCGACTCAGAACAAATTGTGCTTTTTTTGATAATGTAAGTGTTGAAAAAATTTACAATTTATCTATTTTTTTACTATAGGCTTAAAAATTAAAAAAAATTATTACATGTTCTGCAGTCTTGATATCCGGAGTTTCAAGTCGCACAGGCTAAACGGCTCAGGGCTTAGTGTATTTTGCTAAATGACAATTAACTGAGGCGTCACTTTCAAGCCCCATAGAATTAAAAGCACCACTAGAATCATGAGCCAGTGAGTCTAAGGTAGAGGATGTTAAAGATCCAGCTTATTGGCGCAGCACCAGTTGCTTATATCAACTATAAAGGTTTGCGCGCGAAGAGCTAGAGTGTCTTGAATATAAGCTTCGACCGTGACCATGCTACCGTCAACATAGTCTCCATAGACCAGTTAAGAATAATAGCTAAAGTTTATGGTATTTTTGGGTGTTTGTCTACACACAAGTGTTCTCACTCAACCACTAGTGCCGATATTTAATGGCATCCCTCAATTTCATTTCAGACCGGGGTATAATGACCCCTTCACCTACAATTTCCGTCGCTGTTTCATAACTTCCTTTATCCTACTATTTGTAGTAAACTAAATTCCGACTTACTTAAATTCAATTTATCCTTTTCCTTTACGATGGCATGAATCATTGAGAGACTTCTTGCACGGAACACTCGTCGTTTCGACCATGTGTTGAGTGTCGACCCTGTATGTCTAAATATGTTAACGGGGAACGATATATGACCAAATTAAAGCAATGTTTACCATTGTTAGCACCTTCCTACCCACTTTCTATTGTAAAACCTGTGAAGGGTCTCTCTGGAGAGTGCGCATGATGTCTACGGTGTGTTATGGTGTCTTGTTAGTAAATCCACGCCCACGAAACCTCTCTCCTAACTGCAATAAATCAATCTTATTAAACCACAAACAGCCTCCCTTCTCATGATCTAGCTCTTCTCATGGCTGACAAATTACCATCCTAGCACTTTCTACAGAAGGACCTGGTACAGTCCTGTCACGCGTGCGCAGAGGAGGGCATGCCCAGCGGTCTCTTGTACTGTGCAAAAACAATCAGCTTTTTTCTTTTACTTCCCCAGTGGTACGAAGGAATCGGACAGAAAATTAATGTTGACTTTTCACACTCAGATAAGAGAGGGCGCCGGTAGCTCAGTGGTATGTGTGCTTGCTTACTGAGCTCAAGTGCGCGGGTTCGAAACCCGGCCGAGGCGTCCTTTGGATGGGACGTTAAGCAATGTTTCCGAGCCTGTACGATGTCAGGTACTCGATAAAGACCCTTAAGGGGAATAAAAATTTAGGGAGTCAAAATTTAGAACTCCCACAGTAGAGTCAGGCTCATGTCCACCAGAGTGACGAAAGAGCGCTTTGGTAGTAGGCGATATGACCTTGTAGTTAAAGCCCGGGCATGAATCGTAATAACAAACTAACTAAGAAAAGAAGTGAATAGATGGTAAAATATTTTAATAAGACTATTAGACAAAAAATCGAAATTAACTTATATACAACGCAGTACTCAAACCCATATGGACTTACGGACTTGAACGATGGGGTTCGGTTGAGCGCTGGTCCCGAGGTTATACGATGTCAGATACCCCTAAAAGATTCCAACTCTAGATATCTAAAGCAGGGGCGCTGCAGTAGTAGGCAATATAACCTCGAAATTAAAGCCCAGACATTAATTAACTGTTTAAGATTTAATATCGGTATATTTATATAACTTATAAACTATATATATATAAATTGTATGATGTATCCAATTATGGTTTAACGGAAATTTTCTTTCTGCTCTTTCCCCTCACCAAAAATTTGTTAATTTCTAAAATTAAAATAATTTTAAAACCATTTTAATATAAGAGAATTCTAAACTACATACACGCCTCGTATACCTTGAAAATATTTAATTGAAAAATGAATCATACTGTGAAAAGAGAGAAAAAATAAGATAAAATAAAAAAAGATACCAAGCCAGGAACCCATATAACAAATAGACATTCTCAACAGGTATAATATTATAAAAATGTGATGTCGAGCGGAGGCCAGCAATGATAAGCTCCTGCAATATATTTTCTGATATACTCCTGGGAACTTTCAAATAACTCTTACATTTTTTTTTCCTTTTTTGTTCCTCCATCTTTTTTTTTTTTTTCAAAATAAAGTTTCCCATCATAGCGATGCAATATTTTACCCACCGTTTCTATCCCACCCAAGGAAATATGCAGGCGAATGTGGAAGGTTCATCTTTGCAGATGCGCAGTCATCTTTACAACTGCATTAATTAGATCTGGGTAATGAATAAACTCCCATTGGGTCTTATACGCTGCTTCTCTGGATCAAAGTGAGATAATTTATTCAATCTCATCCACTAGTTTTCCTTACAACTGGAGAACATCCAGTCTACCTTAACGATAGTTCATGTTTATTATTTTTTTTTTTCCGTCTTTCGGAATTAGTACTTTGAGTTAGGAATTAGAAATGCTTTATGATCACTACTTTCGTTTCATCGTTTATTCCGTATCCTCTTACATATTATACTGGTTTCGACTTACTCTAATGAAGTTCCCAAAGTAACGGCTCTAGAGAAAAAATATAAAAATAAATAAATAAAAACGTAATAAATAAAAAAGTAATAAAGGAAATAGTAATAACCTATAAATGGCCTTGTCAAGGTTGACACTTTATAATGAATCAGAATTACAAAAAGGTGAATAAATAATAATCTACTCTAATTATATTATGTAACATATTTATTATATGCGGTATATTGCGTAAAAAATATATTCTAGGACAGACCTGTATTCGTCATTGCAGATTTATTTTGTAATTTTTTTTTTGTTGTAGTAAAGAAATATATTTTTTCTTTTTTACTTTCTTATATCTATGATATAAAGAAATATTGAAATCGTGCGAAAAGCTAAGATCGAGACTTCAACGGATATTTTATGTGTCACCTAAAACTTAAATATATTCTGTAATATCGATTTAATAATATTGGTCGTTAAAATAATTATCATGACTCACTTAGTTCGCGTCTGGCGCATCCGATACAACGAGGAGTTGTACGCACTCTATACAGAGCCAAAATTGTCGCACTGGATTAGAGTTGCCACACTCCGTTGGGCTGGAAACGTAAGACGGATGGATGAGGACCTCATACCCAGGAAACTCATTAATGTGACACCGGAGGGTAGGAGAAGAGTGGGACGACCCAGAAGAAGATGGCTGGAGACCGTGAATAGAGGTGCAAGACGGTTTGGTGAGTTGGGCTTGTGAAGACTGGCCCAGGACATTTGGGGACATTTACTGGAGGAGGCCAAGGCTCTTGACGGGCTGTAGCTCATATGATGATGATGATGATGATAATAACTTAGTTCGAAATGGAATGTTTATGCCTAGTTTAATAAGTGTGATTTGTTTTTCTCTTTACAATTATATTCAATTCATGGTGTGCGTAATGGTAAAGTTTTGCCCCTCGTATATGTTTTAGCTCCGAACAAATTATTTTGTTAGTACACAAGGGTCCTTAAGAAATTAAAAGAGATCCTGATTTGGAGAAAGACTTTGAACAAATATTTATTTCTGCATTCAAAATGTCTTTTGAGGACCTGGACTGTTTCACTAAAAGAACCGACGGGAGGGTCAACATTTTATTTCTTCGGAACCATCAACTGGATTTACTCGGTAAACTATAATTTTGTACTGTACATTTAAATCTTAGTCTTTAATTTTTTTTTACCGAGTGTTCTAAAATGTTCTACTGCGTCTTATTAGCCGTGTTATTGGATTAACTTACTAGGCAAAACATTTTTAGTTATTGGGTTAACATTTTATTTACAGTGTTACATTTTACTATGCAATTGTATCCTTGGATCGTGCTAATATTAAATTATAATAATGCTAGTTATAAAAATTATTCGACGTTTGTTTATTTTGTAGTTAGGAATTTTGTTGTTTGATATTTTTGATTAGATCTTTGAACATGGAGCCACTTGATCATGACTTGGCGGGGACTTGTTACGTAATCTTGCTCTGAAACTTAAAAATAATAAGATAAATAAACAAAACATAGGAGGTATAAGAAAGTCAAAAGTTTTGAGTTGATAATATTTTGGGAAGAGCCAGCAGCAAAATTCCAGGTCAATACGAATAAAAAAATAGGATAAACGAAGAAGAAGATGAATGAAGAAAGAGATTTGGAGGATAGTTCCGCAAAAGACAACATTCCTCGGATGGGCAGGATTTCTCGCGTCCCGCTTTGGCGAATGTCAACCATTGGGTGGGATCATCTTCAAACTTTCTCAGACCTCATTTCAGAGGAACACAAATATCTGCAAGTAGGTATAAATCTGAATAATCCTTCTTTTTGCCCAGATCAAGGTCTGCCTCATCCTGGTTCCATCCAAACAACAGGTGAGAATCTTCTTTATAACTGTCCTCTGCAAAAAAACAAACAAAAAAAACCATAAAAATAAGAAATATATTAATGAGACTCCCTTCTCAAACCTGTTCCGTTTTTGTCCCAGTTTATTTTTTAAATATGTTTTTCTTCGTCTCCAATATAATATTGCAATAATCGGTTTAAATCATATTAAATTCAGTTATTTGTTTGTATAATCAAATTTATGTCCTTATGTATATTTATAATGGTAGAACTATGATCTACTTCTTGGTTGCATAAACTATTATCATATTTCCTTTCGAAAGAAATAATTTGCAAATGGTAGTTACGTAATCAGCTGGAAATTTGCGTTTTGAAAAAAAGCATTCCGGCTTAACACAAATACCCCAATAACTTCCGAAGTAATGAATGTTTTGACAGGAAATTTTATATGTAAATCGACAATCCCATAAGTACAATTCAGATGTGGGAATAACAAAAACTCAAATAATTACCTACTTAACAAATGCATCAACACGAAATTTATTAAGATAATTCAGAAGTCTAAAATATCAAATCTGAGAAAAGGGTCTTTGGAACAATAATTGTAGAAGAAATCTGCAATCCAACTGGTCATCTTCCAATCAACATGGAAAAAATGCCAGTTCTGAAGAAAATTGAAAAATGTCTGCCTGTGACGAAAGCAGTAAAAGTGTTTTGGCGTACAATTTTTACTTGGCCTGTAGCCGCCAAAGAAAACATAGAAATAATGAATGAAAAAGCCTAAATGACAACATTTATTTTACATAATTAATTTTTATTTTACTGTTCTTTATTATTATATTTGGAAAAATTATGTGATTGTATTTTGTTTTGTATCATCATTTCCAAAATATAGATTTTGTAACTATCATTTGTTCTGGCGAATTCAGGAAAAACCCTACTTGTCCCAAAAACATTTATTTTTCAGGTGCATGGAATAAATGCTTTACGGACTTAACATATACCTACTAAATGGAAGTTCAACCATTTCACAATCCAAACGGTACCCTTTTTTTCCCCTGTACGTCCTGTACAGTTAAGTCTTAAAATATAGAAAACATTAAACATAAAATTTCGTCTCAAAATGAAATCTTAGTAATAAAAGAAAAATGTTGAAATAGTATGTACTGATTAAAATACAAATATATATGCATATATGAAATAAATTAAAGATGACAATAACTATTTAATTTCTTACAATTCACAAATCTCTTATCTAAATTATAAAACAAAATTATCTTCATCACATAGCCTTTCTATTCCGTACATATCTTCTTTATTATTATTAATCTACGCCTATCCAAATTAACCCGCAAGGATCCCCACAGACCTGCATCGATCAGGCATCCATGACCCTCGTGGTCGAAATGCCTTAAAGAAGAGAGAAAAAAAAAAAGATGACAATAATAAATATATGAATAAAATTAAAAATACAGTTTTCTGATAAAACAAGTACATTATACAGAGATTGCAGTATTATATTATTGGCGATAAAAGGGGTGAATATTTGAGATTGGTCTGATCGTTCATACAATTACCTTTTTCTAGTGCTCTGTATATTTCCAGTTGTTCCAGTGAGTTGATTCGTGATTGAGCAATGTACCTTTGTCACAAAAATGTAGGTATTGTATGCCTGTATTTATATCGAAATGGTGTTCGTTTTCGTTGTTGTGTTGTGAGAAGGTTGATTTTACTGAATTGTATGTTGGGTCAGTGTTTAAACCTATTTCAAAAAAATATTACATATATATATAAATATTATGGGAGTGTTTTCGGTATACCGAAAGTACTCCAATATTATATTTATTTTGCGAAATAGGCAATATTTATTAAAAAAACAAACGTTTTTCCTTATTTTCATTAAGTGTTTTACAATACCTCTGCAAAAAATGTTAATTATCACTTGATGAGAAATTTGAAGACTTGCATTAGCTTTACAGATCTGGGACATGAAAAGCTTGAGAACGACTTAGCAAGCTCTACAAACTGGATACGTTGTTCTAGGTTCGATCTAAATGCTCTAACACTGGAACTTCTTGGACCTAACCACCAGTGGTCCTTGGTCTTGCTATGATCTCCAGTGTCCTTCTCTGCTTGGATATCTTCTGTTTGTGTGAAAGTTGTCATCTTCTTGCCAAGGATTTTTTTTTCATGCAATTGGCTTTCATGGATGTCGAGTGAATAGAAACAGACTTAATACTTTTATTAGCCTGGAGATGTCACAGAAATCTTTTTCAGTTGGGTTAAAAAAAGGGATGTTGTCCTCGTGTACAATTTCTTTATCGACTACCGGTTTCAGTTATTTCCCTTACAGATGTTGTCAGACGACTTAAGTGTCCTAGTTAGTTATTGTGACTCATACCCGGGCTTTAACTCCGAGGTAATATCGCCTACTACCAGAGTGCTCTTTCGTCACTCTTTTACACATACGAATCCTACATTTTGCATGCTCAGGTTTAGTTACCTAAGGTATGGGAGTTAATGAGTACCTGAGAGCACAGACTCGGGATCTTCGCTTAATGTCCCTTCCGGAAAACGGCGTGCTCAAGGTTTTTTGCACGTCCCAGGCAAAAAACCTACTGCTTGAGCTCAGTAACGCAACCTCTGAACTATCGACGTAAGCCCCTTGAAGGACTTGCTAGAAACTGAACAGCAGCTACTTAATAGAAGCTGTCTTTAATAGAAATAAAAGACGTTGTCTTCCCACTGTTTTATTTTACACCAGCGTCATCATCAGTGGTTCATCTATCATAGAATAACAAAATATACAAATAATAAAAAGTAAAAATAATTCTTAAAGCATCAGGGTACAGAGTAAGAAAATAAAATTATAAAATTAACTTACCTCACCCACACAGCACAGCGGTTAGAAGACACCTGGCATAGCTCTAAGGGGTGGGGATAGCCGGGTTCACTCACTCTCTCAACATTCAAAAACCATTCATTCTAATATATACATTAAGTCTGTACATAATAGTAACATAATTTTTTTTTGACCTACCTGGTGCGAGAGACTGGTTCAAAACTAAGGGAAGTAGCTGTCCTGTGAGAGATGTGGTGTAAATATGTTTTGGCTAGTTTTTATAATGATATTTATTATGTGTATTTTATTTCAAGTCTATGATAATATTTTTAATATTGTATTGATTTATGTATTTACTTTAATATTTTATTTATATTTTATGACAACAATAATTTCTTTGGCTGTATGGTGAAAAAAGAATTGTATGTTACTATTATGTACAGACTTATTGTATATATTAGAATGATTGGTTTTTGCATGTTGAGAGAGTGAGTGAACCTGGCTATCCCCACCCCTTAGAGCTATGCCAGTTGTCCTCTAACCGCTGTGCTGTATGGGTGGGTTAAGTTAATTTTATAATTTTATTTTCTTACTCTGTACCCTGATGCTTTAAGAATTATTTATACTTTTTATTATTTGTATATTTTGTTACTCTATGATAGATGAACCACTGATTAGTATAGATGACCACAGACACGAAATTGTATATGTGAATCCAGAACGCTGTGAGGACAGCAACTATTGATTTTCAACCATATTGACCTGTGGAAAGGGGGAGATTAGGGGAGGCTTAACACAAACTTCAAAGGGTGCTCAAAACCTCCATTAACTGCCGATGTAATAAATGTATCGTCATGAAATTTTATATACAAGTTCAAATCTCTATAGGAACGGCATCGATCAATTTTTCACCAAATCGGCCGAAAAAAATGGGAGTATCAAATGAAAATCCCAATAATAATGTATCGATACTGTCAACGAACTAATTCAATCCAGATTCCAAACATTTCACAGAAACCTTTCTTATCATTTAAATCCTTTCGCTCAAGCCCTATCCTTTCATGCCCATCCTGACAATCCTCCCCGCCGCTTGAACAGAGATGGCCTCGCGATCTTCTCTGAGGATAGTGAATAATGAAAATTAACTTTCGAGGGAGTGTCAGCGCTGGCTGGCTTCTCCCATCAAGTGACGTTGTTATTTTTTCTTTTTGTCCACATATTTGCTTATTATGTAGGTACCTATATATTGTATATAGATTGCAAATAAATTTAAAAAAAAAAAAAATGATTAATTCGTTCTTGGTGTTTCACCGACGACTTTTTTTTGTTCCAGATCAAAAAAATTAATGTCGTAATTTTTGGTTTATAAACAGTTATTGATTATAAGTCTTCAATTGAAAATTTGTTATAAAATTTAAGTACAGTTGAGCTCTTTGAGGGATAGCAGTTCAACAGCAACCTGTAAGGTGTTTTTTCTCTTGGATGGCACCCAACAGGGAAGCAGTCATCTTTGAAACAGGCCTCCCATAAATTGCTACTTTATGGCCCCATATCGATGTTATCGCTCAGTTTACGCCATACGTTCATGTTGTTATTCAATCAGTCTTGTCGAGCATTAAGAACAGTACTAAAGGTTTTATGGTAGACATCCACTAAACTTGTAAACACAGGATCGTTAACCCAAAGACCTGCTGGAACCATGATGAATACCAAACACACTCAATACACCTTTTGATCATTGCCACATGAATTTACAGTACACTAAAATTGTTGGATCAGTGTTAATTCGTAGTCTATTTCATAGTAGAAATTAGTGGGGTTGAGGACTTGGAAAAGTTATTGGTTTTTTCCGACATTTCTTCCAGAGGTATCTTCTTTTTTCTGACAATATTTCGGGACACTTATAAGTCCCTTCTTCTGGTCACTATGAACAGGTTCATAGTAACCAGAAGAAGTAGGTTCTTCCATTTATTTGCATACATATATAGTGCGTTGAATGAACCTCATATCCTCTCCCCTTCCAGCTATTTGTAACAGTTCTATTAGGCTCGACATTATACGGATGGTATGCTAGTTCTATTTTAGTTTGTTACTCTGTATACATAAGTATGCTTAATTTTTTTTGCTAGTTACTTCTCTATATTTATATTTTATGTATTCATAGATGCACCACAGTTGAATTGAAAACACACATGCTAGTCGGAAATAAAACTGTGTGATGACATCGTATTTTATTTCTATGAGAAATCTCATCCCACAACTTCTTACTATCGCATGTAAAAACGTAATTTTTTTTTTTTTTTGTCTTTTATTTATAAAGATGCAACTGTTGCTAGGGTGCAACAACCAGCATCTATGATGGTAGGTAATGAAATGTTGGCGTGAATGGCAAGGGAGAGGAAGGCCACCCAGTGGTAGGTCCTCGGGACGAAAATTTATCTTAATTATTAGAACGAAAACAAAAAAAATAAAAATAAATAAATAAATAAAATAATAATAAATAAAAATGAATTGAAAGACAATTTTGATGGATGGGTAAGAGAGATGATGAAAGTAAAGGAAAATAATGTAAAAAAATAAAAATTAAGAACGAATATGATTCAAGGTGGCAGTGTCATGGTTCCATCTTCTCTTCAACCTTCGTGGGGGGTTTTGTGGTAAGTGTTGTGAAGATAAAGTACGTATTTCTGGGTTTGTATGTGTGTAAAGTTTTCTAAAAAAACGTATGTAAGTAGTTTGTATCGTGTCGGGTACTGTGTGTATCATAAGATCGTTATGAAGTGTTCTGTTGTTTATGTATGGGGGGCACTGTGTTATCAGTCTGAGGGTTTTTGACTGAAACGCCTGAATTTGTTTGATGTTGGATGTTTTTGATGAACCGTATGTCCATAATGGTCTAAGTAAGTAAGTGTAACAGTTCCGTTTTTGTGTCTTGTCTAATTAAAAAAATAAAAAGTAATTAAAAAAAAACGATAGCCTATTCGTAGATTTTGGCCTCAAAGAAAATGATACTTTTTACGTTTCGTATGTTTAATAGGTTCGTCGGCATCTTTTGCAGAAAATGAAACAATGGAGAAGGTTGAATTCCTCTAACAGGGCATTAGAACCCCCTCCACCCGCCAGCTTCCAAATCTTCTCCTGTCCTCTTCTTTATACCATAGAAGATCTTGTGACAATGGCACACTTCTCAATGGCATAAGCGTGTCCCACCGAATTCCATGAGACAACCAAATATAATATATATTGTATCTGAAAAAAAAAAAAAAATGTGCATATGAGTGAATGTCGTTTAACGGATATCCGGCATTCGATAGGCTCTGGATCATCGCTTAACCTCCCATCCGAAGGTCAGTGTGCTCAAGATTTATTTTCCAAAAAAGTAAAAAAAGCTAAGATCCTGGAACGGGTTTCAAACCCTGGATGATGAGCTCAGCAGGCAAGTACGCTACACCAAAGCCATTGGTGCGACATTTTGTTACATAAAAACGTTTGTAACCCTGCTCTGAAGTGAAATTAACTGTTATAACGACAAAGTTAAGTGTTCCTTTAAGTTATTTATTGACGAGGTTATTTGATGAGGTTCTTCTACCCGTTGAAATGTGTGGTAATCACAGTTAAAATGAGATACCTAGTAGTGATTGATGAGACCTATAACAGTTTCTATGTTCAAATCGTTATTTTCTTTTATTAGTGCAGGTTGGAGCAGCGATAAAAATATGAGAGCGGAGATAAAACCAACGCTAATTTATCTCTCATTGTTGCGTTTTTACTGGAGAGAGATATTGGACGTTGGCAAACTGTAGAACGGGTGGCTACCTCAAAGTTCGCTTTTCCAGGCTGGAGTTTACACATGGAAGATGTTAGATTGAAAAAAATAATATAATAATAAAAAAAAAATGCTTTGGTGATTCACCAGCAATGTACTTCCCCAGAAAGAATTAATCAATTAATGTTTCGCTCTCCCACAAAAATCAATCGATTGTTAGCTCTAATTTTTAATAGTTGACTTACATAGGGGCTTCTGAATCCTTATACTAAATTTTCTGTCGATAAATGCATTACATCTGCAATTTTGTGTCAAGACATTCATTTCTACGGCAGTTATTAGAGTTTTTGAGTTACGCCTCTTCTCTAATCCTCTCCTTCCCTTTGACCCACTTCGCTGATAATATATAGGTGTTGTCCTTATGGGGTTTTAGTTACAAGTATAAAATTTCGTGTCGGTACATTTATTCTAACGGGAGTTATACATAAGAAGATAAACAAAAGAATACACGTATCAACCAATTGAGAATTAAGAAAAAAAAAGAGGCCGCTAAGAATTAATTAAAGAAATATAAATGTTAATGGAAAAAATTTATGAAAATAAACTAGTGAAAAATAAAAAATAAAAGAAAAACGAAAAATGTTTGAGAAAACAAAGTAAGAATAATAATGTAAACAATAATAACAATGTAGATGTTTGCTAGCGACTGTAGAATTCAAAATTCTGGGGGTATTGAGTGTCAGTCAATGATGAAAACACTATTCAAATCCCAACGTTTCGATATATTTCATATCATCATCAGGGCCTAACAAACATGGGGGAATCAAGATTACAAAAATATAATGAGTGATTGATTAAAATTATATATAGGTACATAAATATACATTCACACATACACAAATCCACATATATACATAAATATACATCCATATACACACACTTACATATACACATTGATGAAAAACAAGGAAACTTACTATGAATATAGATGGTTGAGGAGAAGATTTGATTACGCTAATACCAAAATTCTCGACAGAGAAATCAATTACTATAAAAGGCTGACACTGGAAATGGTGTATATTGCCAAAACCTCAAATACTGTCAATTTTCGCACAGACACCAATAACCTGAGCAACATTTATGCCAATTTGCTTCAAAACTGTTAAATCCATTGTTCTGTCTCCAATTATATTTAAAACTAAAAAACTGTCTGTTTCAGTGTCTACATTATGTCTAAAATTCTTCATTTAATTAATAAGTTAAATTATGTTCCTATTTATATAATTATAGAGTTTTTTTTCTTAACATAGTAAAATATCTGTTAGCCAGTAGGTAGTTTTAAGTGCCGTTAGCTGGGGTTTTCCCTGGATTTATTATCTGTTACCCTCGACCCTTCTGTACCCTTAGTTGAACGTAAGACTTCACAGTCTTCATGCCTTCTCCTCAACCATCTATATTCATAGTAAGTTTCCTTGTTTTTCATCAATGTGTATATGTATGTGTATGTATATGGATGTATATATGTATTTATGTGTATGTGTGAATGTATATTTATGTACCTATATATAATTTTAATCAATCACTCATTATATTTTTGTAATCTTGATTCCCCCATGTTTGTTAGGCCCTGATGATGATATGAAATATATCAAAACGTTGGCATTTGAATAGTGTTTTCATCAATGACTGACCCTCAATACCCCCAGAATTTATAATAATAACAATAATGAGTTATATCTAAATTATAAAGAAAATCAGAGGTCCAACTGGAAAACGATGTCTGGAACTCGTTAAAGTCCCCTACCGTAGGTGAATAAAAATCTAGGGTAGGCAAAATTTAGGACTCCGATAGTAGAGTGACGAAACAGCGCTCTGGTAGTAGGCGATATGACCTTGTTAGTTAAAGCCCGGCGAGTCACAACAACTAACTGTAACATAGCTACTGATAGAAAATTTCAAATGTAGTTAAATACAGCTAGATTATTTATGATCAATCTAGGCCTGTCATGAGGACAGGACCAGGATCCATACCATTCTCTTTTAGCAGGACTATTTGGGTCAGGGATTAGCAAAACCCATTGTGTGGGTGATTGTATAGAGTCACTGTGTAGAGAGGCTAGTTCCTAGAACTATGTTTTGTGGCTCTCGAACAATCCCATGTCCACAGCTTATTATGCTATGTATCTGCGGTATATTTCTTTGTCTTCCTTGACCTTGGCGGTTTGAGAGAGTAAACAATTAGGAAAGAACTCCTGATATAGATATTTCGAATATTAATTTGTTTGAAAACGCCTTCTGATGATTGAATATTTACTGCTACCGAAACTAAGTATGTAATTATCCTGTAATTGATTCGAACTGGCCAAATACAGACAAGATATTCAGGAGTATTTAAATAATTACTTTGCCGAATAAGGCCTAATGACACCCATCCGCATAATAAGATATATTTAAAGTTAAATTTGTCTTTCAAAGCATTGCTTATTCTCATTTTCAAATGAAATACATGGTTGAAATTTTAATCAATTTTGAGTGTTGTTGTCTTCACGGTTTTAATATATTTCATCAGCTAAATCGAAATATAGAAAAAAATATATTTCTACCTGTAAAAATATATTAAACCCAGCTGAGGTTTTTTTATTTCAGAGTTGAAAATAACTTGAGCATGTAGTCCTTTGGCCGGGATATAATAAAGACCGCAACTCTAGGTGAATAAAAATATGGGTAGGCAACATTTAGTGTGACCAGAGTGACCAAATAGCGCTCTGGTAGTAGGCTGATGTAGTGAGAAATTATCTCACAGGTTGTCAAATAAGATGTGGTCTGACCTCTCACAGATTTTTATTTGTATTAGCTCGCCGGCTTTCGAGGTTGCCCTCATCATCAGGCAGTCTACAAAAGTAACCATTCTTAAGCAACAAAAAACAGGTTCTGTTGGTAACAATCATAAAATATAAAGGCAACAAGGATTTAAATAAATATAAATACATTAAATTATAAAAAGTAAAAAAAAAAGTTTGAAATAACCATACCTGATAAAATAATTTTTTTTTAAAATTATTATTTACTTTTTATAATTTAATGTATTTATATTTATTTAAATCTTTGTTGCCTTTATATTTTATGATTGTTACCAACAGAACCTGTTTTTTGTTGCTTAAGAATGGTTACTTTTGTAGACTGCCTGATGATGAGGGCAACCTCGAAAGCCGGCTAGCGAATATAAATAAAAATCTGTGAGAGGTCAGACTATATCTTATTTGACAACCTGTGCAATATGACCTCGTTTTTAAAGCCCAGGTATGAGTCACAATAACTAACTAATTGGCTCATATGTGATAGTAAGATGTAGTAGGACGAAATGGGCAGGTACCTGGATTTTAGAAGAGTGAGGACTGGATAAGTATGCACTTTTTGAACATTGGTTGCGCTCCCTAAACGTATCATTAACTTTCATAAGTGAGGATCCAAGATATTTGAAATATGGTACTTTTGGGTGTTTTGCAGTCTACTTGTATTTCATTGTTGACCTGAAGCCCTTCGCCTAAAGTGAATTATGTGTCTTAAAGAGCTCAAGCCTCTAAATGTCTTAAAGAACCCAAGTATCTTAAGGAGCTTTTGAATGTCTTTAATAACTATTGTTAATAACCAAAATGGCATAAGGAAATTGAAGTATTTCAAAAAGGTTGATTCTTAAGGGCTTAAGCCCATAAATTTCTTTTGAATTTTGAAGTGATTAAGTCTTAAAGAGTCTTTAAATGCCATTAATAACCATTTTTTATAACCAGGTGATCTAAAGGGAATTAATTACCTTCAGAGGCCTCTTAGTGCCTTACATGACCTTTAAATGACTTTAGTATCTATTGATAATAACCAGGTGGTCTAAAGACATTGCTGTCTTTAAGGACTTACAAAGTGTTTAATGATGGTTATTATACGTCCTTTAAATCACTTAGTCGGTTAAATGTCTTAATGAGCATAAGCTCATTAAATGGATAAAAAATCCGAAGATATTACATAAAAACATGAAATATGTGATGCTTTAATACGTTTTTTATAAGTTATTGAGGGCAACAAATATGCAAATTAAGTTAAAAATAATTTCAAATTTGCAACTAATAAACAAAAGAAATGTGTCTGAATATGAAACCAATATTTTCATATCGTTTGTAATATTTTTTTTTTTCAAGTTAACCAAGCAAAGTTTTATTTTTCGTATAAGCGACAACTGCTCATGGAATCTTCAAATCTTTTATAGTCACACCGCTAGCAGTGATCCATACAATTTTTTTATAAAAAATAAATAATCAAAAAATAAATAAAGGGAAGCGAACAAATACATAAGAAATTTGAGCCTTGACCTGAGTCTTGGACTGGGGTGCGTTTTCTTTCATGCTGGTTCCCACACATTCATCACCTCAACTGCACTCACAATGGCCGCTGGCCGCTTCAATACAAACATATAATTTATTTCACTGTATCATTTAATCACAATACACTCTTCGAGACCAGTACTGTACTGTTATTAAAACTGATTAGCTGTATTTTTCTATTCACCTTATAACAAACTTATCTTTATCAAAAGTCATTCTCCGTTTTTTTTTTTTTTTTTCTGCTCAAACTGTTATTTATTTAAGATTTTCCGCTTGATTGCTTGTTCGTTAAGGACTCGATATGGTTCAAATTCAATGCTTTAAAAAAAAAAATTAATAAATAAATAAAAAAAATCGGTAAAGAATAATTTATGACCAAATTTTGCATTATATTAATAATAATATTTATTTTCTATACACCATAACATGCGTCGTAAAAGTATATACGTCAAGAAGAATTATGTATATAAGCAGTTATTGAATCTTAGCGACGGACACGCATGTGATTATTAATAAAAATAATAGTAAAATATATTTTTACATATATTTTTTATGCCATGTACGATGCTTATAAGCCATATTATCTATGATTTTGTTATTTGTTTATTTACAAGGTTATATTTGGGAGCCATGGTGGCCGTGTGGGCTAGAGCGTAGGGCTTTGGTCGAATGGTCTCACCTTGGTTTACTGGTTCGAATCCCGTCCGCAAGTGAGTTTTAATTTGTAGATAAAACTTCCTCCTGGGGCCATGGATGTCGTAAATAATTAGGTAATACACCATTATAAGAGTCATGGCTAATATGCATCGTACATAAGGCAAAAAAAAAAAATAATAATAATAAAAAAATAAGTTATATTTACGAAATAAAATTCTCTTTTAGACGGAATTCGAACCCGCAACTATGTTCTAGTCCGCACAGTCCCAATAATACTAATAAATATAGTAGATACATAATAATAATTTTAATTATTTTTTTATTATTCTTCGTTTTCTGACTTTCATATTGTAAAAATGTTTAAAAAAAATGTCTGTCTGTGAACACGATAACTTCCGATGTTAACACGGAATTTAATATGTGTATCCAATACTTTTCAGTCAAATCGACAGAAAGGAAGGGGTAAGACTCAAACTCCAATAACTGTCATTGTAATAAATGTATCAACAGAAAATTTCATATGTAAATTCAAAATTGCATAAGGACGACACTTAATAATTTTGAGGGGGCTCAACTCAAAAAAGACAATAACTACCAATGTAATGTAGTGAAATGTTATATTTAAATATAATGTTGACAATACCTGTTAAATTTCAGCGAATTTAACCGATGGGCGGGGGGGTCTAATAAATACCGATGTAATCATTTTATCGTTATAAAATTTATTATGAGCATTTAACAGCCCCTATTTAAGTCATTTATTAATTATTAGCTTAAACGGTCCACTTGTTTTGAAGAGACGGCTATTATCTGAAAATAATAATTTAAATTTTTGTTTAATGGTTGATTTTAATAGCTGGACTGGCCGTAGGGAGAAAGTATCTAAAAATATTTCGCAATCTCTGTGCGGTTGGAAATCTAAACAGAGAATCTAAAGACGGATGCATAAATGCGAAATAAACCAAATTTTTAGACTTATAAACGCCATTAGACATAATTTAGCCATCCTCAATGGGTGTACGAAGGGTGATTAATCTGGCGAGCTTACTTTTGTTAGTAATGTATGTTCCTCGGTGATAGATTATTGCTGTATTTTAGATTTATTTCTTATTAATTATTATAAAGTCGTATTAATTCTTATTGTCATATTATAATATTTATTATAACTAGGCTCAAATCCTATGATTCACAATTAATATTATTATACCGAACCAGTAGATGATTATTTTGATTTACATTTTAAAAGTCAAAGATATATATCTATATTGATAATTTATCTGGGAGATAAAATAAACTTAAGCACGCCGTTCTTCGGATGGGACATTAAGCGATGGCCCCGAGCCTGTACGATATCAGGTACTCGCCCTAGGTGAATAAAAATTTAGGGTAGGCTGAATTTAGGACTCCCACAGTAGAGTTGGGCTCATGTCCACCAGAGTGACGAAAAAGCGCTCTGGTAGTAGGCGATATGACCTCGTAGTTAAAGCCCGGACATGAGTCATAAAACCTAAACCTAAATCCATTCATATTGTTAAGATCCTTTCTTGTTCATAGGCATAATTTTATTTTTAAAAAAGGTTTAAATGTATTTTATTGTTATATACTTGAACCCTAAGTGATAATTTTTTCTTTCTTTGTAAATTATGACGACTACACTCTGACGGTCATCTGACCAACAGGTCGTCTTTAGTATACGATTTTTTAATTATTTGAACATATGAATTTGTTTATAAATAAATATAAATATATAATAATAATAATTTTATCGATACAGCTATAGATATATGCACTTGAGCTGGTTTCCTTACAATGGAGAGGCAAGCCAGCTGCCCGAGGCACTGCAGGATGCAGGGAGGTACAGTGGGCGCGTGTCACAGTAGCAGATCCGTCACTACAAATCTGCATACAATGAACTGTTTTACTGTTGCTAATTCAACTTAACGTTGGTAAATTGTAGCCTGTGAATGGACAGCTCATTGTAGACCAACAGTTTTATGGTCAGTTCTCATTGCCTTACTGTCCCACGTACCTAATGTCTGCAGTGAGCACACAAGTCATTGTTTTTTTATCCTAATCGTTGAAACAGTGCACTATGCATTATACGTAAGCCATCATTAAATTATTTATTTATTATTATTTATACCTTAAAATTATAAAAGTCGTCGATGAATCACCGGCAATGTACTTCCCCAGAACGAATTAATCACATTTTTGGCTGGTTGTTACTTAGTTATTCATTATGTGTCTTTTATTTTATTTATTTTTTAACTCTGATAATATTTCTTTTTTTTTTTGTCTTTTATTTATAAAGATACAACTGTTGCTAGGGTGCACCAACCAGCATCTATGATGGTAGGTATTGATATGTTGGCGTGAAGGGCATGTGAGAGGAAGGCCACGCAGTGGTAGGTCCTCGGAACGAAAATTTATCTTAATTATTAGGACAAGAACAGAAAAATAAATAAATAAAATTAATACCTAAATAAAGAGATACAATAAATAAATAAAAAGGAATTGAAAGACAATTTTGATGGATGTCTAAGAGAGATGATAAAAGTATGGGAAAATGATGTAAAAAAAAAAATTTAAGAACGAATATGATTCAAGGTGGCAGTAAGTCGCGGTTCCATCTTCTCTTCAACCTTCGAGGGGGGTTTTATGGTAAGTGTTGTGAAAATAAAGTACGTATTTCTGGGTTTGTATGTGTGTAGAGTAAGATCGTCTATTTAGAAGTCCGTAGAGTATTTTGAATCGACGGTTAAGCGTGTTTCGTGTGAGACGTGTGTGAGGGTTCCATGTCAGTCTTAGAATTAATGTCAGTCCTAGGTATAATATTTCTTGAAAAAAAAATTATTTATTATATTTTATGACAAAAATTCCTTTGGCTGTATGGTGAATTATATACTATTGGAGAAATTCTTTGCTATTATGTTGAGATTTGTTTTATAGTTATTGTGTATATTAGAATGAAATTTTTTGTATGTAGAGTGAGTGAACCTAGCTATACCCACCCTCTGATCTATGCCAGCTGTCCTTTAACCGGGGCGCTGTGTGGGTGGGGTAAGTAAATTTTTATATTATTACCCTGTTCACTGATGCTTTAAGCATCATCTCGAAAATGGTCAAAACAATTTCAGGAGAACTTGAAACGTGAAAATTCGTTGAAGACTCGATCTCGGATTTTCGTACGATTACAATACTTTCTTATACTACAGGTATAATTATAATTTAAAGAATAAAAAAAAGTAGCCATAAAAAGTAAGTACTAATTTTAATATTCCAAGGATTAAAAATTGTTTTCATACTTATTTCTGTATACTGCTATTAGTATATCTTATTTTTACGATCGCATAAATATGTGTTATTATGCCGGTGTAGTTAAAACAGGAAGCTTAGCGACAACATTATCGTAAATCAGCATATATGTCAAAATATATGTCAAAATATGTACTCATTAGTGGTTTTTTCATGTTTTAGTCTGCGGAAAATTGAAAAAAAATCATGAACGGTGTCCCAAGGATTTGATTTAAAAAAGAGAATTTATGCAAAGCGTGTTTTCGAGTGTGTTTAAGCGTGTACGTTCATGAGGTTGCAATTTTCTATTACACACACGGAATTAGGCATATAATCAAATCTTGGAAAAAGGCAATGATGTTTCATTTTTTGGTATGAAAACAAATTTAAGGCCGAGCCGCGGTGATCATCGTAGCTAATAATGGCGAAGCAAGAGCGGACCCCACCTAGTATGAGCAACCCTTGACAACACAGCTAGTATGTGCGTTGCAATGGATGACAACTAAGTTAGTAAGTGGTTAGCAGCGCTGGTGACCATAACTAGTATTTGACGTGCACTAATGATCAGCCAGGTGCTATGTGCCGAACAACGGTGGTTATCCAGGTAATACGTACTTAGGAACGCTGAGCACTACAGCTAGTTTGTACCTTGCAACGGTAATACCAGGGCACGCATTAACCGTGCGACAGTGGACTCCCCAGCTAGAACATGCTTTAGGGCTTGCACCACAGCTAATATGTGCGTTGCAACGGCTGACACCCAAGTTGGATAGTGGATAGGCAGCACTGGAATCATCAACATTCGTGTTATCTAAGTAACTGTAATTTCAAAGTACACTATAAACACGTCCATTTTATTAATGTTTTATCCGGTTTTCGTTCACCTGCGGAACCGTTCAATGGGTGATCTGATCATATTATTCTGTCTTAGGATTGTGGTGTTCCGGAGTCTCTGGTAGTCTTCCCTATATCCATGACATCCTTCGATCCTCGATATAATTTACATATCTAATTCGAGTGGGATGCCCGATGAGAGACTGGAAGTGGTTGTAACGAACGAACCGACTAGTGATTAGCCACCCTACACTAGCTGTCAGATCGTCATCCGTATCTTCCTTCTGGTACCGCCCTCTCTCTTCGGCACGCCTCAGTTAATACCTCCGTGTCTCTCTTCACAGGACGGGCCTGTTGTCTCTTCCATAATAGTACCAATAGAGTGGGACTATTGCACAAGGATACCAAGAGAATACGTATGGATATCTTGGAAGGTCTGGAGTTCTGAATTTCTTTAGGGTGTTCACCGCTTCGCAGTTAGTAGCTATGATGACCACCGCTGCTCGGTCCAAAATTTTATCCATACCAAAACAAAAACAACATTGCCTTTTCCGGGATTTGAAGGCCTCATTTTCATGTGAGTCATTGAAAATTGCAACGTCATGAATATACTGTCGAAGAATTGCCTAGTATTCGCATGAGAGGTATTATGAGAAAAGGTGGAAGTACTCTGGGCAACGCCGGGTAATACTGCTAGTCATAATACACAAATAAAAATCTAACAAGAACAAACATTTATATATATCTTATAAGCAATCAATTAAATTATATTTTCCTTAATTTTTATGCCTATAGTAACAAATAAAAATAAATTGTTGATTTTTTTCAATATCTAATGTGCAAGGTTGTCATATTCGTCTGAGGTACAGAGCCAGCAGGCACTTTCAGGACAAAACCCATATCTAAACCCTCCAAGTAGTATCCTAAAATTTCTAGTGCTATTTTGGAGACGTATTTGGGCTAGCAATCAGAATTTTTCGATATGGCAGTTTATTGAAAGATAGTTCTTGGGAGCCAGAAACACTGACCAATCGGTAAAAGGAATTATGTTTAGAATTTAATATTGTATTTATATGCTGGCATACCAGATGATTGGCTGGTACCAAATCACCACGGAGGGGCCGGAAATTTATTAATATTATTATTTTGGTACTCATTTTCAAGTATTTATTTATTATTATAATCTTATTAAATAATATTATTAGATTAGGTTAGGGCTTATGACTCATACCCGGGCTTTAACTACGAGGTCATATCACCTACTACCATAGCGCTCTTTCCTCACTCTGGTGGACATGACTCTACTGTGGGACTCCTAAAATTTGCCTACCCTAAATTTTTATTCACCTAGGGCAGAGGTCTTTAACGAGTACCTGACATCGTACAGTCTCAGGACCATCGCTTAACGTCCCACCCGAAGGACGGCGTGCTAAAGTTTATTTTTCCTCCCAGATGTAATAAACTAAGGGCCTCGGTCGGATTTCGAACCCACGTTCTTGAGCTCAGAAGACAAGCACGCATACCACTGAGCTACCGGCGCCCTCTTCAATATTATTATAATTACTAATCACTTGTGTATCCGACTGAAGAGTTAATATCTGTTTATGTATCTAATTTATAAGTTATCTCATTGTATATATAGTGGTAATAAAAAGAGAGGTTTAAGTGTTAAATAAAACTAAATAAATAATAATTAGATAAATAATTAATAAAATTAAACAAATAATGAAAAATAATAAATAAATAATAAAACTATGATAATTAAAGGAAAAAAAATAATAATAATTAAATAAACAATAAATTACCACATTTTCTGTAGAATTCTTATCTCTTTTCTTCTATTAAATTTTGATTTCTGCAGTAGTTTTTCGAAAAGAGCCCTAAACAAATATCAAAAGTTCAAAACGTGCAATTTTGAAGAAAGTGCACGTATATTTAAAAAAAATTCAATTAAACTTTTCATTTGGATTTTTAAAAAGATGCCATTTTAAATTTTCTTTCAATAATATTAAATCTAATCCAAAGGTTTTCTAAATTATCTTTACAGGGCCAACAGGGAAAATTAATAGAATATAAATTACTACAACAAATAGTTTGGGTTTATTTTTAAATCGACTACGTTATAAAATAAAGAAAACTAAACATTAAAACAAAGAAAAAATCAAAGGAAGAAATCTTAAAAACTAAATTCTTAAAACTAATTCATGCCTTTTTTTGTTTTATATTTTGGCCATTTTTTAAATTTAGGTTATATTTTTCTGGGCATATATCCTGTACATATAAACAAATAAAAGTACCTTCTTTTTGGGTCAATTTCACCGTCAATTCCCTTCTACTTAGTTCATTACATTTTAAACCTAAACACCATTGTCCATGTTCACTCAGACCGTCGCCATTCTACCCAAAACTCGACCCGACTCTACACACACTACAAAAAACAGCTGATGGCCGTATTTTGTTTTTTTATTCATTTGTTTTAAAAGAAATTTGTTTTTTATATAAAAATGAATATAATTAATTGTTTAATGTTTATAATTTTAATGTGTGTATTATTTTTATACATCACAATATTTTTATGACATATCCTATTACCATGTTACATTATTATTACTTGTATTTTTTTATTTTGTGTGTAATGAGGTATGAAATCACTGCTTATTATGGTACACTATTTCTATTTCTCGTGCATACTCGGGATGTGGAAGCCATAAACGTTAGGATTTCCGTGGAAGACTAGCTCTAACTCAGATAATCGTTAGACAGTTGCTAATAACTTACCCTTCTATATGGTTGCTTGTACTAAAGCGCACTTGTTATCTGTTTTGTTTAATTAAAATACCCGTGATTGTCTTCCAAAGGAGAGTGATATCTTTGCAGGGGTCCTTATATGGAGTCTCACTCCCTACAAGTCCTCAGCTTTCTCGATAAGTCAGGTTGCCTTTGTCGTCGTCGTCTGAAACTTTGCTTATTTAACAGTCTTTTCTTTTACATAATGTCGTATATGTTAGCTGGCAACATGCATTTATCATTAGGTTAAAGACATGTTTGGAGAAGGCATGATTCTCTCATGGGATCTGGTCCTCCGGGCCGGATCTAAACAGCACAGTTTGTTAATTATCTATATAGACTTAACAGAAACACAACTCACTTTTACAATTCTATCAAGTAATCTCTATGGGAAAAGCTCATTAAAAAAAAGATCCAATAAGAATGCAGCTTGTAATGGTGCTCATTACTTGGAGCCTAACACATTTAAAAAAAACTACTCACAGTAACAGAGGTCCTTTAAAATTAAATTTTTTAGCCAGAGCCTCTCTATTTTGTTCTATCACATGAAAGACTATTTTTTGAAAATTTTCAATTTCAATGTTTTACAAAATGCACAATTTTACTCAAAAATCGTGATAAGGGCTGTACCGTCTCAAATACGAGGTTAGTATGTATATATAATCTTTTTCGTAGAAAATATAATTTTAAACAAAATTTATATTAACGATTTTTTTTCTATCTAGAAATATTTTTGAGTTGTGTCCGAAAGCATGCGCATTGAACGTCAACCGACTAGACTCCTATGAGTGATTCACCAACCACTTTTTTACTTCCCCTACTTGTACGAAGTATAAGGGAAAATAGATAAAAAAGTCTGTCTGTATGTCTGTGAGTCTGTTGTGTGTACGTCTAAGAACAGTAGCTCTGCATAGAATGAATGTATCGACGCGAATTTTCATATATGTATTGAGAAACCCATAAGCACTAGACCTATTGATTTTCAGTCATATTGATCAAAGGTAAGGAGAAAATCAGAGGATTGCTCAACTCAAAAATTCCAATAACTACCGACGTATTGAGTGTATCACCATGATTTTTTTTATTTAAATTAAAAACTCTGTATGCACGGCTCCTATTTATTTTTAGCAACATCGGCTGAAAAGAGAGGGAATTATAGATGGGGGCTCAACACAAAATTTAGTATGAGGACTCAGAAATCCAATGAAATGTAAACAATGAAAGAGGGCTTTTTGTATAATAACTGTCATATAAAGAGCTTTCAAAAAGTATGGGCAAATCAGAGAACAATTGAGGATCCGAGGACAACCATATTTGGGGACTGTCATCAGGGACGTCTGATCCTACAGGAGGTGTTAGTTCAGTTGCTGTTCCATGTACCTTTACGCAATCTGTCAAAAGCGCTTTGAGAGTTTATTTGTCGACAAACTGCGGAGTTGCCCAATTGGAGATGATACCATCATATGTAAATAAAACCGGGTTAACAACTATTATTACTAAAAGAAATGATGAGAGATGCAATAGTTCTGTTTGAGGGTAAGGATGCATGAGGTGGTAGAGTTATGCAACCGATGCACATGCAGTTGTCCCTTATTTGTATATCCCACCTCCTCAACTATCTTCTTGAACAGGAGAAAGTTGTTCTTCCCCTGATCCCATCATAAATTTTAAAACAGTCAAAGTGGGACGACCCGATTTCTAACTCCCCCAACGACATTTGGCACAAACATCCCAGATCACAACTAAAAAAAAAACATTATTTATATCCTTCTCTGGTTTCCACTCTTCCCTTCGACAGATTTCGGGGAAAATTAATAGGTGCCATCCTTATGGGGTTCATTGGCAGTTATTGGAGTTTTAGAGTTGAACCCCATCTGATCCTCTTCTCCCTATTTGTTGTTGTTTGTCTCGTGAATTTACAATATTTCAAGAACAAGTTTGCAAAGAGAGTGTATTGTTTTCTATAATTTTGTAAGTATGTTATATTATTTTTTTCTTCAGAGAGCATAAACGACTGGAACAAATTTAATTATTCATAAGTTATTTGATTCGTCTTCATCTCCCGATATTCTTAAAAAAACAAAATGGCTGAACAACGGATAGTCGATCTCCATCACCACAAGCCATAGATCTTTTCCCAGTTTACGATCTGTCCCGTGAACCAACTCCACCCTAGGTCCTCCACTTTTGGTTGCAAAGAAAACGATTAAAAGACCGAAGGGCCTCGGCCGGGTTTCGAACCCTCTATCTAGAGCTCAATAAGAAAGCACGTTCCCTCTGAGCTACCGGTTCCCTCATGGAATACATAACGATGAGAAATTAGAAAAATATATCGCTACCTCAGAACAAGACTGTCACAATTCAAAAAATATCGAATTCGTACTAAACTCATAGGAAGAATGGTAATATGGTAGGTATACTTTTTTTTATGGAAGAGTGCCACAATTATAACTTCTAATTCTAGTCACCAGAGAGCAGATCTGTCGGTCTTCCATTGTACGAAAAGGTTGGGCTTTAAGGGCTTTAAAGCATGTTACGATGGTGAAAGCTAAGTAAAATTGACTTAAAAGTAAGTATTATTAACCGTGTAAAAGCTTATTGCTCTAACAGTTTTCTAAATAAATCAAAAGTAAAGTACATTAAGGATCAGTTAATTTTAAAACCTGATTTCCCAAAATTCACATTTTTTTAGTTGAGACAGTCTTGTTCTGACGTAGCGATATGATCTTATCCCCACTAACATTACTCGACTAATTTGTACTAACGAACATTTTACTTACACAGTTTTACGTAGTATGCGGTAAGTTATATAATCGGTCAGAATTCGATGTTAGATTTTCACCTGAATTTCATGTTTTCCATACCCCTGATCCCAAAAATTGAAAAATAATTCTGTCTGTAAACACGATAACACGCCAAAGTTAATGCCTATGTCTTTGCCCGATGTAATGAATATATCGACATGAAATTTTATATTTAAATTCAAAACCCCATAAGGACTTACACCTAATTATTTTCAGCGGAATCAAACAAAGAGTCAGGGGGATCATAGGGATTCGACTCACAAACCCTAATAACTCCCGATTTAATTAATGTATCGACTTTACGTTTAGTATGAGGATTCAGGAGCCCCTGCGTAATACAACTATTAATTTTTAGCCTAAAAGTCGATTGATTTTAAGGGGAGAGCGAAAACTAAATTGATTATTCGTGCTGGGGAACAAAATTGCAAGCGATTATATATTTTTTTTTATTTTTTATTTTCATTCGGTATGGTAAAATCCGACATGAGAAGCTTTTTAAAATAAAAATAAATAGAAAACAAATAGAAAATTGGTACTAAATTTCAGTTATATAGCTTTTAAATGGAAAATATTTTGCCATGATATCGACTAGTAAACCGTAGGTATTGCAAAAAGATATTTTTTGCATGGAAGTTGCTTTCCAATCAGTATTCAGAAGATAACGTTCCTTTGGATGCACTTTATTGGAGTTCATTATAACAGAGAAATATTAAAGTGTGATAGGGAAAAAAAAAGGAAGTAATTGCAGTGTGTACAGAATCGTGGAATACGAGTAGTGTGAATCCGAAGAGACGGCCTCTCGTTAAGAAGTTCCCCGAGTTTATCAGGCTGAGTCCTGACGGTAGTAAAACTTTAATACTAAATAGTTGGCTGAAAGGGTCGCCTTTTAGCTTAATTCTCGGGCCTATGGCGCTCAGTTCCCACGGAGCCTCCAATCTCTCTTCTAATAGCCGACTCTTAAATCCAGGTTTATGACATAACGACCCAATGTATCTATCTTTCATAGCTGAGAGGAATCATGAAAAATATTCTGTCGACTTTGTACAAGTAACAACCATTCACATATATCGTTGTTAATATCTTTCCATGTTGTTTAATCAACTGGGTAAATAATGATTACATCGATGTCTTAGCTGATTGCTTTTCTTCTGACTGAAAGGAGTGTTTACACTCAGTATATTTCTAAAAAAATGGAACAAACTTAATTCTGAATTTTCCTTGAACTGGGCGAAAAACCCCATCGACTTAAGAAATAAATCCGGTGTTTATCAAATTAAATGTGAATGTGATCATACATATATTGGCCAAACATGGAGAAAATTTAAAAAAAATTAAATAAACACAACAAAAAATACTGAATAATAATAATAATAATAATAATTTATTTCCGTTAAACCAATACATGGTAATAGGATACGTCAATTGAATTTATACAATAAGATAGCTTATAGATTAGATTTATAACTACTTGAATCTAACACATCTATGATTAGTAGTAACATAAAAAAACCATTAAAATAAGTAAAATGAAATTAATAAAAACTGTACAAATAAATACTTAAAAATACATGAGTATATATAAAAAAAAATAATAATAATAATAATACAGATACGTTCATAATAAGTGGACACATTTTTCAATTTAATAAAAATTAAAATAACTATTTTTCAAAAAAAAAACTCTTCGGAAGTGTCTTTATCCCTAACGATGTTTCGGGACGTTCTTACGTCCCATCATCAGGTCCCAATGTGGCGAGATATAGAAAAGAAAGAAAACAATGTAACTATAACAATATATGAAAAATAATATATATATATATATATATATATATATATATATATATATATATATATATATATAAGTCAATTATAAATGAATGTATAAAAATGTCTAAATAAAAAAATATATATAAATGAATAAATGAAACAATAACGTACATTGGACTGACTTTTAAGGTGTTGAGGAACTCTGCCCAAAATATAAAAATGAAAGCTTTGTATCAAATAATGATTTTGGATATGAAAAACGATTCTTTATTGTGATTATATTATTCTTTTTGAACAATGAGAATAAAATTCCGTTTCCGTGTAAAGGGTTTCCTCTAACAAGAACATTTTTAGTTGAAATTTAAATTCAAATACGTCCAACAATCGGAAAAAACAGAGCATGGACTTAATGAGGTAGCAACGCTTGCATACCACTGATCACCAATATTTTAATATAACAGTATTTAATAACTTTGAACCCCCTCCCCCTCCCCCCCCCTCCCCCCGGCCGTAAAATTTCTATCGTTTTCCTCCCAAAAGTTCTCTCAGAATTCCTCCTTCTCACTCAGTACATTTTAAATGAAACATATGGATCAATTTTCATATCTCACGGCTTTTGCTTGAGGGCTCACACCATGATTTAAGAAAGCTGTTTTGAAATTGATTTATCAAGTATTCACTATGAGATATTTATTAGTCCAGGGGAGGATTTTGAAAGGATAAAATTAAATTTGTAGATAAGGAGACCCGTGCCCTGGTTGACTACATTAAATCATTGGAATTATAATTTGTCAGAATTCCGAGGATGAGTAGGCGTGGATTTTTACACGTGTGGGAGCTGTTACGATCAATTCAAAAGTTCTGAACATATGGTTGAATTTTCGAAATTGAAATGTAACTAGATCAAAGGACCTAGTAGCTCATATATCACTTTGTGGGTCTGTAGGTTGAAAATCTGAACAGGAAATGAAAACAGTCCTTCGTAATATTCGTCTGGACAGCGTCAAATATCTTAATATCTTGAACTATACGCGTAGCATAGCGTTATAGTGTTCGCAATTACCTCATGATTTAGCGAATTGTCTAAAATTATCATTTCACTAGAAAATATTCCACACCTCCTGAGTTCTGATCAACAAAATTTTTTTTTTTCATGTGTGATAGCAAGACGTCTTACTGGTCCCGAGCCTGTACGATGTCAGGTACTTGTAAAGACCCCCTGCTCTAGGTGAATAAATATTTAGGGTAGGCAAAATTTAGGACTCCCACAGTAGAGTCGGGCTCATGTCCTCCAGTGTCGAAAGAGTGCTCTGGTATTAGGCGATATGACCTCGTAGTTAAAGCCCGGGCATGAGTCTTAATAACTAACTATTAGAATATGTTAATGAACAAAAAGATAAAAAGTTTTAACTAATTTATCTTTACTTAAAAAATCAGTGGTAAAATATTGTAGCCTCTGAAAACGCGAAATGATCCAATGATTAGTTCTTTAGTCAAGAGGGAAGATTAAGTAAGTTGATAATTAAATTAATGATGTGGCCATTACAGGACTTTCTTATACCAATCACGCTTACCGATCACCCCCTCTCCCTCCACCTTCTCATTCACTTGTAGACTTAGAGAAATAAGCGCTGCGCTCGCGCATTCTTGTATAGATAGTATAGGTCAGAAATTAGATCTACAGTTTATATCGGAGTTTCATGTTTTCTGACCCCTTGATTCCAAAAATTCCTCCCCACTGATTTTCGACCAGAACTTGCTTTCAAAGCAACTGCGTCATCATCAGTAGAGCATCACCCGTATAGTATGCAGTATAAATGGACACTGACATTAACATAAACTGCCTTTGTGATGAATGTATGGGCACAAAATTGCATTTGGAAATTCAAAGCCCTATTAGGGCGATACCTTTAAATTTTTCGTGATCCACCGATAAATATTTTCTTCAAAATTCCTACCTAATAATTAATTATTTTTCATACCTTGAATTCTTGCCGAATTAAGCCATTTCAAGTCACCCCTCAAGTATAACTTATCGAGGGATTCTTTACATTCTATTCCTTCGTACAAAATGATCTTGAGTTTTGTAGGCATGTTTGTTATGAGACAGGTTTGATGGGATCTAGAAAGTGTGTCAAACTCAACCTCGGCGAAGACTGACAGCCGACATGAATACTCAGCCAAAGAAAGTTGTCCGACCGAACGCAGGTCTCGACCAATCTCTCACTGGTGTCTCCCCACGGACATTTTAAACACAATTTTAATTATATCAGACAGATCACAATCACCGAAGCAACAGGTATCTGTTATATGCTGTGATCCGGTTTTATCCGACTCTGCGCAAATTTAAATTATTACCCTCCCTCCTCCCTAAACCTCTCCCCTCTTCTTACCATAATTGGTAATAAGCCACACGAAAGGCCGACGGAATCCGCACGAATTCAATAATTACGTTATCGCTCTCTCTCTAAAACCAATTAATGGTAAAAAATCAATAATTGACTAATACGCACTTTTTCTGAATCATCATTAATTTCAAGTCGATACATTTGTTACATCGATTAAATAGGGTTTATGCTCACTTCTCTGGTCTCCTCCCTTCCCCTCTGCCGATTTTGCTAAAAATTAATAGGTGTTTTCTTAAGCACGCCGACCTTCGAATGGGACGTTAAGCGATGGTCCCAGGCCTGTATTTTGTCAGATACTCGTTAAATACCCCTGCCCTAGGTGAATAAAAATTTAGGGTAGGCAAAATTTAGAACTCCCACAGTTGAGTCGGGGTCATGTCTACCAGAGTGACGAAAGAGCGCTCTGGTAGTAGGTGATATGAACTCGTAGTAGTGACCGACGAAAGATTCGGTTTCGGCCAAAAACAGCCGAAACTCAGTTTTCGTGACTTGTCGTGCGTCGTTCGACTAACTTCGGATGAGTTCGTCGCTTGTGAGTCGTGTGTGGTTGCCATACGAATACTAACATTAATTAGTAATCTAATAATAATATTTCGTTTTTTTCTTTTGATTTTATAACTGTTTTTTTTAAATTAAGTAATTACTTGATAGTCTTACAAATTATTGTAATCGTTGTTAAGACTGATAATTAGGTAAATCATCAAGTGCTAAATACAAGATCTCAGTAAAAAATAAATTAATCTTAAGAATATTGTGAACACAATTAAAATAGGTATTTACTTAATTAAGGAGTCTGTACTTTATATCTAATCTAAGTATTGATTTTTGACAAAGTATACTTACAAGGGTAGGTCTTCACTTTAACATGTTTATTATTTGTGTTCATGTTAAATTGTTAATGTAACATAAATAAATAACTATTTTTGTTATATGGTACTTCAATTATTGTTTTTTATTTAATTTAACACGAGTTAACTGTCTGTAGGTAGGTGTATGTGTAAAAAATACACTAAATTTATATACCTTATAGATAAACTTGGGGTCGCGAAACACACGTAATACATTGTGTGCGTTTATGTATAATAATTGAGTTCATAAATATTCAGCATATATAGCATTATACAATATATACACCTTATTCTAGTTATTTAAATATAGATAATTTATAGGTAAATTAAGCAATAATAATAAAATCACAATGACAGTAATAATGAAAAAAATCTATTCATATGGAGTTAATACATTTTGTTAGAGAGTTAAGGGTGTTATGTAACCTGGGGGGGGGGGGGGGGGGGGGGCACAAATTACCTAGTCCAACCCCAGTTTCCTAACCTGTTTCCTAATAGTCTTAAAATTTTTGAAAACACTAAACAAAAAGTTGTCGGTGATTTATTCACTTCCTTAGAACTAATTAAATAATTAGCTTTATCTCTAAATTCCGATTATTAGGTTATTTGAGTTGAACCCCGTCCTCGGCTGATTTCGTGAAAAATTAATAGATGTCATCCAGAAATTCAAGAGATAAATAAATACCTAATAGAAAATAAATGAGTATAAAATTATTAATATTGGCATATTCAATAGAGTTAGTTATTATAACTGATGCCCGGGCTTTAAATTCATCTCTGGTGGACATGAACCCGGCTCTTCTGTGGGAGTCCTAAATTTAGCCCGGGTTTATTCACCTGGGGTCTCTAACGAGTACCTGACATCGCACAGGCTTGCTTAACTTCCCATCCGAAGGACGACATTCTCAAGATTTTCTCCCCTCTCTGGTAAAAAAACTGAGATAAAAAGCAATTGTTGACTTACATAGGGGCCTCTGAATTCTCATGTTAAATTTTGTGCCAATACATTCCTCATAACTGTTGATACAACCCAAATAACTGTTGATTTTTAATAGAGATAAAGCTGAGATAAAGGTGTATCAACACGAAATTTAAATTGAAGATTCAGATGTCACTGAGTACAAAGACACCTATTTTATTTTTCAGCCAAATTGGCAAATATGTTTGAGAGGAAGAGCGAAAATGTAGTTAATTAACTCGCACTAGAGAAGAACATTGCCGGTGATTCATCGACGTCTTTATTTAGTTAGTGTGAATGCAGCGCTTCTAGTGGAGATCGGAGTCAACATAATGAGCAACTAGACTGTCCTTATACTGTACAATGAATGTTCCATCTTGATATAACCACTCGTTCAAAAGTTATAGAATGTGGATACTAATTTCATTCAACATAATGAGCAACTAGACTGGTCCTTATACTGTACAATGAATGTTCCATCTTGATATAACCATTCGTTCAAAAGTTATAGAATGTGGTTACTAATTTCATTCAACATAATGAGCAACTAGAATGTCCTTTACTGTACAATGAATGTTCCATCTTGATATAACCACTCGTTCAAAAGTTATAGAATGTGGTTACTAATTTCATTCAACATAATGAGCAACTAGAATGTCCTTTACTGTACAATGAATGTTCCATCTTGATATAACCACTCGTTCAAAAGTTATAGAATGTGGTTACTAATTTCATTCTGCGACATACTGCATAAAAAACTGATTCATTTTTAATTTCCTCCAGTGAACTTACACTGAATCTAAATACCATCTTGTTGAATAGGGCAGATTTCATCGTTCATTTAAATTTCTTATTGGTATTTGAAATCTAATAATACAGTTTTTAAAATTCATTACAAACACTCTCTTGAACCATATTCTCATTTTATTTATTTTATTTTTTTGCACAAGGAAGGTCCGTACAATTCGGCTCTGACTGCACATACACGATTAGTTCAATAAATTATAACTCATAAATTATCTCAGTTCCGTGGAGCTTTGATTAATAATAATAATAATAATAATATTTATTTCCGTTAAATCATAGCATGATACTTGTATACGTCATACAATTTTGTACATCAAAATAGCTAATAAATTATATACATTGGGGACCGTCCGGGCTAGAGCGTAGGGCTTTGGTCGCACAGTCTCACGAAGGTTTGAGGGTTCGAATCCCGTCCGGGAGAGAGTTTTATTTCGTAAATAAAAGTTAAGCGATGATCCCGAGCCGGTAGGATACTCCTTAAAGACCCCTAGGTAACTAAATTTGTGTAGGCTAAATTTAGTACTCCCAGAGTACAATCGGGGTCATGTCCACGAGGGAGACGAAAGAGCGCAAATATCCGGGCTTGAGTCAAAATACCTAACTATAAGAAAAACTGTAGTTGGCTTGAAAACATTTGGTTATTTCGATGATAGAAAGGCTCTATATTAAACCTCCAATATAAGAAATAAAAAAAAAAAAAAAAAAAAAACAGCTCTGTGCATTTCATTTTCTTTGAGATTCATCAACATTAGGATCTAGTTTATTTATGATGTACTGGTGTACTACAAGGACGATACAAAGACGTGGCAGGGATCTGCTGTAGAAAGTGGGAGCTGCTAGGATGAGGTCCTTGAGGGCGACTGACAGGCAGAACGCGGATCAGTTTTAGGACAGTCGCGCAATGTAGCCCAGAGCCTGGGAACATGGACTCAAGGCCGACCACATCACAATAGTTCATGACTACCTGTTGATGGCCTTTTTAATAGAGAACTTCTGATACACGAGTCTTCCACTGAACGGATTTAGTAACGTAATATCCTGTTGTAAATAGTAAAACTGTTCCTACCTAATTATCCTTCAATTTTTATTTCATCTTCTTTGACTAGATATATTTCTTATGAAATAATAGATTTTCAGCAGATCCACTGTTTTCTATATACTTGGGCATTTCTTCACTAGTCATGATAGGCGAGCTTTACATTGTGGCTACCGCTGCAGGGGTATCGCATGGCTTGGAGGATCCCTCAGCAAGACATGAAGCGAGTGAAAGATAAAAGAAAATCTACAGGGAAGAAGTCCCTGCTCCCGAAAAAGTACCTGGCCCGCAGACCCTCCCTTTCCCGGGATCCACCGTAGGGAGGTCAATTTGGGACATCTACCTACTACCAGCTCCGATTCCCGGCCAGACTACTCCAGTATCCTGGTCTGTCAGGTCGGGTTCCGGCAACACACAGCCACTACGAATCCAACCGCAATTGGTGGTGCCGCTTGGAAAGCAAGCCACCTCCCGTAGTACCATTTTTGGTGGACACACATCCGTACTTATACAAGTACGGATGTGTGTACACCCAGAGGCTCGGAATGGTCACTAGCCCGCCCTCAGCAAGACATGAAGCGAGTGAAAGATAAAAGAAAATCTACAGGGAAGAAGTCCCTGCTCCCGAGAAAGTACCTGGCCCGCAGACCCTCCCTTTCCCGGGATTCACCGTAGGGAGGTCGAGTTGGGACATCTACCTACTACCAGCTCCGATTCCCGGCCAGACTACTCCAGTATCCTGGTCTGTCAGGTCGGGTTCCGGCAACACACAGCCACTACGAATCCAACCGCAATTGGTGGTGCCGCTTGGAAAGCAAGCCATCTCCCGTAGTACCATTTTTGGTGGACACACATCCGTACTTGCATAAGTACGGAGGTGTGTACACCCAGAGGCTCGGAATGGTCACTAGCCCGGGGTGGCTGATGTTGTTGCCACCCCTACAGTTTTCCAGTCCCTCTTAAGACGAGATGGGGTCTTACCCCGCCTTAAGTCGGGGTGGATGCTTCCGTAGCATTTCGGCGGCGCCCCGAGTCAACGCGACCGGCCTTCTCCACATCCTCTTCATCCTTCCAAATCTTCTTCTTCTTTCCTAGTCATCACTTCTTCGACATATTTTTTCCATTTTTCAAAGTTTTCTTCTTTCATCCATTCCCTGTACTCCTCCACACCCGTCTCTCCTAATTCCAATCGCTTCACGCTATATCTAGCACACTCCCACATAACATGACGAGCCGTTTCTATTTGTCCACATCTGCATCTTGCATCTTCCACTAGTCCCATTCCTTGTAACTTTCCTCTGAAATTTCCATGTCCTGACAACATTTGTGTTGTATAATAGCCCGCTTCATACCAGTCCATCTCCCTTCTGTCGTGCACAGACTGAAGCCACTTATAGGTCCATCGTCCCTTTTCACTATCATCCCATCGATGTTGCCATTCTTGCAAACATATCTCTTCTAATGTTTTTCTTTTTCTTCTTCCTTCTATTGTGTTCCCCTTCCATTCTATTCTTCCTTCTTTTCTCAACTTGAACGCCACCCATTTTCTTTCTACTTCCAAGTCCAAAGGCCAAAGCCCTGCTATTACCTGCGCAGCCTCTGTAGACATCGTCCTATAACCTTTTATTAGCAACAAGACAATCTGTCTTTGTGCCCTATTTAATTTGGTACCATGGTATCCCACCATTATATCTCCCCATGCTCCCACAGCATAACAAATTATTGTTAAATACAATCCTTGGTATATCCTCATGAGTCTATTTGGTCTCCTTCCCCAGGTACAATTAAACATTTTATAGACTTTTCTAAACATTCTTCCTGCCTTTTCCAATACTTCATCAAGATGCCTCTTGATTCTCAATCCTTCCTCCCATGTAACACCCAAATACTTTATATTATCGACGGCTTTTAACATTCTATCTTCCACTTTTATCCTTGGTCTTCGCTCCACATCGAATTTCCCTTTTAACATCATTACCACCGTTTTCTCCACTGATAAACTCATCTTACTTTCCCTACACCATTCTCCAACTTTTTCCATGATTTTTGTCCCTTTCTCCTCTAAAATCTTCCTTGATTTTCCCCATATAATTATTGCCCCATCATCCGCAAACGCCAACATTCTACAGTCCTCAGCGTTTATCATTCTTAAACACCTTTCAAATACCAGCTTCCATAGTTGGGGTCCCATCACTGATCCTTGCGGGCACCCTCTATTTACAACTTTTCCAAGAACTTTCCCTCAGCAAGACATGAAGCGAGTGAAAGATAAAAGAAAATCTACAGGGAAGAAGTCCCTGCTCCCGAGAAAGTACCTGGCCCGCAGACCCTCCCTTTCCCGGGATTCACCGTAGGGAGGTCGAGTTGGGACATCTACCTACTACCAGCTCCGATTCCCGGCCAGACTACTCCAGTATCCTGGTCTGTCAGGTCGGGTTCCGGCAACACACAGCCACTACGAATCCAACCGCAATTGGTGGTGCCGCTTGGAAAGCAAGCCACCTCCCGTAGTACCATTTTTGGTGGACACACATCCGTACTTGCATAGGTACGGAGGTGTGGACACCCAGAGGCTCGGAATGGTCACTAGCCCGGGGTGGCTGATGTTGTTGCCACCCCTACAGTTTTCCAGTCCCTCTTAAGACGAGATGGGGTCTTACCCCGCCTTAAGTCGGGGTGGATGCTTCCGTAGCATTTCGGCGGCGCCCCGAGTCAACGCGACCGGCCTTCTCCACATCCTCTTCATCCTTCCAAATCTTCTTCTTCTTTCCTAGTCATCACTTCTTCTACATATTTTTTCCATTTTTCAAAGTTTTCTTCTTTCATCCATTCCCCGTACTCCTCCACACGCGTCTCTCCTAATTCCAATCGCTTCACGCTATATCTAGCACATTCCCACATAACATGACGAGCCGTTTCTATTTGTCCACATCTGCATCTTGCATCTTCCACTAGTCCCATTCCTTGTAACTTTCCTCTAAAATTTCCATGTCCTGACAACATTTGTGTTGTATAATAGCCCGCTTCATACCAGTCCATCTTCCTTCTTTCGTGCACAGACTGAAGCCACTTATTGGTCCATCGTCCCTTTTCACTATCATCCCATCGATGTTGCCATTCTTGCAAACATATCTCTTCTAATGTTTTTCTTTTTCTTCTTCCTTCTATTGTGTTCCCCTTCCAGTCTATTCTTCCTTCTTTTCTCAACTTGAACGCTACCCATTTTCTTTCTACTTCCAAGTCCAAAGGCCAAAGCCCTGCTATTACCTGCGCAGCCTCTGTAGACATCGTCCTATAACCTTTTATTAGCAACAAGACAATCTGTCTTTGTGCCCTATTTAATTTGGTACCATGGTATCCCACCATTATATCTCCCCATGCTCCCACAGCATAACAAATTATTGTTAAATACAATCCTTGGTATATCCTCATGAGTCTATTTGGTCTCCTTCCCCAGGTACAATTAAACATTTTATAGACTTTTCTAAACATTCTTCCTGCCTTTTCCAATACTTCATCAAGATGCCTCTTGATTCTCAGTCCTTCCTCCCATGTAACACCCAAATACTTTATATTATCGACGGCTTTTAACATTCTAACTTCCACTTTTATCCTTGGTCTTCGCTCCACATCGAATTTCCCTTTTAACATCATTACCACCGTTTTCTCCACTGATAAACTCATCTTACTTTCCCTACACCATTCTCCAACTATTTCCATGATTTTTGTCCCTTTCTCCTCTAAAATCTTCCTTGATTTTCCCCATATAATTATTGCCCCATCATCCGCAAACGCCAACATTCTACAGTCCTCAGAGTTTATCATCCTTAAACACCTTTCGAATACCAGCTTCCATAGTTGGGGTCCCATCACTGATCCCTGCGGGCACCCTCTATTTACAACTTTTCCAATACTTCTTCCCCCCAACCTCATCTGTACTCTTCTTCCTGACAGGTAGTCTTTTATGAGTTCATAACCTACTTTATCTGCCTGTTCTTCCCTTAAACATTTTAGTACATAGGGCCACCATACCCTATCAAAGGCTCCTGCTATGTCTAGGAAAATTCCCATGACATATTTTTCAGTTCTATGTCGCACTACCTTCCTGAGTTCTATCATTGCATCCTCCGTAGATCTCCCTCTCATAAACCCATATTGGTATGGCGAGATTCTACCATAAAAGACTTCTTCCATTTTTCCTACAATTAATCTTTCTAGGATCTTGCCCAAGTTTGACAATAAGCAAATTGGCCTATATGATTTTACCTTTGTTGGATCACTATCTTCCTTCTTCAAAAGTGTCTTTATAATTCCTTGTTTCCACCTATTTGGGAAAACTCTATAATCCAAACAATATTGGTAAGCTTTAACTAGTACTTCCTTCATCTCCTCCCATCCTTCCTTTAACATCTCAGCTTTTATACCTTCCCAACCCGGTGCCTTACCATTCTTAATCTTCCATATCGCATTCTTAACATCGTCTTCTCTTATCTTCCATCTTCTAGTTCTTGCTGGGTGATACCTATCATTTTCAGCCTTTATATTCATATACTCTATTCCTCCTCTATCTTCCTCATCATCGAGAATAAGCCCATTCAACAGAACCTTACCACTTTCTTCCCAACTAATCATACCTCCTGGCACACTCATTTCGGTCATTACAGTTCCCGGCTTAATCTTTTCTACCGCCATCTTATACACAGTATTCCACGGATCCCTTGCAATTTCTTCATCTACAAACTTTGCCCAACTATCTTCCTTAGCCTCCCTTATTTCCTTTTTGTATTCTCTACACTTATTTCGATATTGTACTTTCTTCAGAACTCGAACATTTAAATCTCTTTCTTTTTGCAGTTCCCTCCGAACCTTCATTACTTCCTTCTTCATTATTGTCAACCTTTCTGTCCACCATCGTGCTCCTTTCCCCTTCCTCACTACCGCCGGTATTGTATCATCTGCTGCAGCTAAAATCCAGGTTTCTACTTCCTTTACCTAGTTAACAACGGACATCCTACCATTTATAACATACGTATTCAGTCTATCTACAGTCTTTCTTAACTCTTCCCTAAATTTACTCCAATCAGCTTTAGAAAGATTAAACCTAATATATTCTCTATGTATTCTAACTGAGCTAGATCTCTTGCTGTTCAATTCCATTATTATTGTTCGATGCGAACTTGTCGTCCAATCCTTCTTAACCCTCCATTCTCGTACTTTATGTTTTATTCCTGATGTGACCAGGGTTACATCTATAAAAGTCTCCGCTCTACTAGTTGCATACGTTCCTATTTGTTTCCTTTCATTCCGTACACACAGTTTCATCTCATCAATCATAGATATCAATTCTTCTCCTCGTTCATCTGTTACATCACCTCCCCACTCTCGATTCTTCGCATTTGCATCCATACAGATAATAACACTTTTTCCAGTTAAAGTCCTTACAATTTTTCGTATCTGCTCCAAATAAGGCGTTATTTCGTGCTGGTGCTGACAATAAAGACTGACTAAATAAAAGTTCTCCATCCTTGGATGGAGAACTTCTACTACCACACAATGACTATTCGAAAGACTTGTCACTTTCATAACATCCACGCTTGGATCCGTTATCACTACTGCTGCCCAAGGTATCTCTTCTCCTTTAGCTCCTGATACACATCTGTTGCCTACTCCAAAACCCACTATCTTCTTTTCCCTAACATATGGCTCCTGTATCGCCACTATCCCTATTCCTTCACTGATCACCTTCTGTAACAATTCTGCCGCTACAGTTTTCTTCCTGTCCATATTTATCTGCGCTATTTTAATCATATTTGGTTTTCGCCTGCGTCCTCTTCCTTTGTATAACTGCACATGGACATCCTCCCCATGTTACCGGATGGTCCACCTCCCTGTATCCTACTCTTTTACAGTTTCCGCAATTTTTATTTTCATTTATCTTTTTACAACTAACAACGTGATGTCCTTCATCCCCACAATGGCTACATGTAACTTCCCTTCTACAGAATCGGCTTTGATGTCCCAATCCTTGGCATCTGAAGCATCTGACGACACCTAAATATTCCCTTACTCTACATACTCGCAGTCCCAAATAAATTCTTCCATCCTTTAAGAATCTATTATACATTCTTGGCGTCACCTGCAGTACCCACGATCTCGTCTGATACCCTCTTGGACCCATTATGAATCTTGGTTCTATTTCTGCTTTCATTTCCTCCTCTGTCATTCCCTTTATTATCTCTGGGTTCCTTAACCCAATCGCCTTAACCAGGTCCCCTTTCTCAATTTCTACATCCACATCGTGTATTACTACTCTAGGGTTTTGCAGCTCCAATTCCCCATCTACTTTGAAGCCCACTTCTTCCATCATTTTCATTTCTCTTATCTTCCCTATGTCTTCCACATCATGGACTTCTAAAACAAACTTCTTCCCTTGTTTTCTGAATGACCTCACTCGAATACTCCCTTCTTTGGGTTCTAGGCACTTTGCTAGTTCTGCCCTCTCCTTACCGCTCGGTACCTTATTAGTAACCTCAACTAGTATACTCGGACCCCTTTTCGGCCCTGGTTTGCCCCTTCTTACTACCTCACTCCATTCTGCTCTTTCTGCCTGCATTAACTCAACATCCATTGGTTCTGCATGTCGAATCTCCTTTATCTGATCTTCCATCCTTCTTACCCCCTCTCCTACTACCCTTATATCTCCTAGCTCCATTCCACCTAGTTTGTCTTCTAATTTCTGGATTTCTTTCACCACCACACCCATTTCTTGAACGTTTACACTTTGTACCATTTGTGTTAACCCTTGAACCATCTCTTTCACTTCCCCTATTGCTCCCGTTTCTTGTACACTTCCCATTTCTCCTATTATTTTCTCAATATTCCTAATCCCAGTCGCCATCTCCTTAGATTCTTCAGTACTAACCTCCCTATCCAGTTTCTTCAACTTATCTTCTGTACCTTTTATATGTTCCTTAACACTTTTCCAACTATCTACTATACTTCTTTGGTGTTCTATGATACCTTTATCCCTACTTTCTATCTTCTCTAGTCTCTTTATTAACTCCTTTTGACTTTTCCCTACTTCCTCTTGAACTTTCTTCTCTAGCTCCTTTGTTCTATTCCGAACGACAGTTTCTATTCTCTCCACGTCCCCTTGTCGTTGAGTATCTTCAGCTTCTATTATGTTTCTGCATTTCTCTACTTCCCCTTTAACTCTTACCTCCAACATTTTGCCTTCTTCTCTTATGTTACCCAAAGCTTCCTCTATTCTATCTAACCGTCTACTTAACTCTCCCTGTTCGTCAAACGTTATCATTTTTACTCTATCTTCCACTGCAACTAATCTGTCTAACAGGGTACACATTCTATTATATTCTTCAAGAAAATCCCCATGTGCCTCTGTCACTTTAGCTATTCTACTGTTGAAAAACTTTCCATGCTTTTCCATGGAGAAGTTCGCTTTCATATAACGACTTATTTCCCCAATAGCATCCTCCACTTTCTTTGTACATAAATCTAGTCTATCCCGCCTTCCTATTGTTTCGAATCCTTCTTTTTCCCTCCAATCTACGAGTCTTTTTCCCTCTCTTAGTTCTCTTGACACCGCTGCTGCTTCTGGTGACTCCAAAGACATCGTTCTCCGTCTTTTTCCTGCCCTATCAGGTGTTGAGCAAACTTCCCCCTCTCCTACTCCCTCTAATTCTTCTGTTGTAAATTTTTCAGTATCCATGTGTAAGTTCCTTCTTCATCCGATGATCCTCCCGGCCACCACGGACCCTCAGTCGTCCCTGGCAGTAGCCCTGGTCATAGACATGACATAACCAGGGGGTGCCTAGGGGAGAGTAACCATCAGGTATAGGTCTATACCTCATCTACACAACCCACACTAGTATGGTCGTTGCTTCCCGCTTGACTCACAGGTGATTATTCTGGAGCCGACCGTCTAGAAAAATACAGGGTCAAGAATGTTTCTTGGGTCCGCAGAAGGCCCCCGAAGGCGGCAATCACAACGACTGTTTCCCCTCACCACCAGAACTCCCTTCTCCTTCGACACGGTTCGCGACGCACGGGACACACGCCGGGCGGTTATCCTCCCGCCAGAGGGGACTATTAGTCGCCTCTTACGACACGCAGTCCATACGGGGGTGGTATTCTAAGCCCCCACCCCAGGGCGACCCTCAGCAAGACAGAGCAAGACTCAGCAACAGGGAAGTGGATGCAACACAATTTCTAAGCCATTTGCACAACCTCTTCGGTTACCTCTTGTTGGCCCCGCCGACCGCCGACAGGCGCTACGGCGGCTGCCCCCGGCTTAGGAAAGCAGGCAGAAAAGAACCCCCGACAAGATCCCGAGCTCACTCGGCATAAAACGCCGAAAACCAAGGACGACCATGCACCGTAGCCATCGAGCCGGTCCACGGCCGTCCATAGCATCATGTAAATATGTAAATATTGTATATTGTGTATTGTAAATAAACGGGAGAAGGTTACCCATTCCCCAACGAAAATAGGGTGATGTGACCGACCCCCCTCAGGGGGTCAGAGGCCCCCAATAAAAAAAAAAAAAAAAATTCGCACAACCACTTCTGTTTGCTCTTGCTGAGGCTTTTTGCAAGCCATGAGGCAAACAGTCATCACAATTTATTAGCTGTTTGCACAACATCTTCTGTTACTTCTTCCTGAGGCTTCTTGTAAGCCATGAGGCAGCCAGTCATCTCCATTTCTCAGCCATTTGCACAACCTCTTCTGTTACTTCTTCCTGAGGCTTCTTGTAAGCCATGAGGCAGGCAGTCATCTCCATTTCTCAGCCATTTGCACAACCATTTCTGTTTGCTCTTGCTGAGGCTTCTTGCAAGCCATGAGGTGGCCATGAGGCAGCCAGTCATCTCCATTTCTCAGCCATTTGCACAACTACTTCTGTTTGCTCTTGCTGAGACTTTTTGCATGCCATGAGATTGCCCTAGGGCGGCTAGCCATTTATTTCCATGAGAGAATGGAAGGGGGAGGGGAGGGGTTTTACACAAAAACTCCAATAACCACCTGTATAATTAAAGTATCACAAAGTATCAATTTTCAGCCAAATCGGACTAAAGAATGGGGGAATTCTACACAAAAACGATAATAACTGCCGGTTGGTGAGTATACCAACATGAAATTTAGTATGAGGAATCAGAAGTGCTTGAGTAAACAAACAACTATTAATGTTTTTGATTTTTAAGAAAATCGGGAGAAACGTCTCAGAAGGGGAGCCAAACATTAGTAGTTAATTCGCGCTGGGGCAGTACATTACCGGTGATTTACCGACAACTTTTTTTAATGTTGGTACTAGCCAAATCCCTGGCATTGCATCGTACCATAGGCTTTAACTAATAAGTACTAAAATTTTTGAGAGATGTAATAGTGTATAAATAAAACTTGTCAAATAACTTGAAGATCTAGGTGTGACGTAAGAAGTAGATGGTGTCGATATGAATCAAGACAGGCTCTGACTGGGTCCTCCCCCGCGGAAGAGACAGTCCGACTGTGCCCTGGGTCCCAACGTACACCATTTGAATATTTCACAACACAACACTACACATATGGAGAGCCAGGGACCAAAGTTCACAACACTTATCAAATACAAATTACAATATAATTGCAGTTTTTTACTTTCACAGCAATACGCACTATAAAGGAATATATTATTATTTGTTATATAAATTTGGTAGGTGTTACTGTTTTCTTTTATTTTTTACATTATTTTATCTGTAGTATAAGAAAGTATTGTAATCGTGTAAAAATCCGAGATCGAGTTTTCAAAGGATTTTTACGTTTCAAGGTCCCCTGATAGCATGACTATTTTCGTGATGTTTGTGCGTGTGTGTGTGTATGTGATGGAAAGTTGAGATCTCTCTAACAATGAGACGATTGTACTATAAATTTGGAATGGAGAGCTCACATGTGCTAACTTAGATTTTGGCCGAAATCAGTCGAAAATTGAGACCACATTTCTTCGGGGACTAAGTACATTTTACAAGATATCTCTTATATTTTTGTCACAAACAAATATATTTAAAATAAAAGTTATAGAGAAAACTAAAATACATGTTTTATTTGAAATACGATTTTGTGCGGAGGGTCCGGTTTTTGAGATATATGCAGAACACCGTTCTGAAATGTAGTTTTGTTACACTATAACTACACACAAAATTTAGTAAGCCTTTGTGTAAATCAACTATTGATTTTTAGCCAAAATGGTCAATTGATTTATACATGTTGTGGAAGTACATAGCCGGTGATCGACCACTTCTCTCTGATGTGGTTGTTATTAGATATTTATGTATATCGTTGCATACTACCATATGCAACTAAATTATCTGTCCAAACATACAGATGAAATAACCTTTCAACTCTAAAAGGTTTCATATCGCGCTGTTCCAGTGAACATGCTGACCTTGTTCAGACCATGATGAAGTAGACCTTCTAAGGAAGCGGGGTCATATCAATACTAAAAGAAATTTCGAACCAATTGTTTCATACAAATTCTGTTACTTTGGTAGGCGGTGTATTCAAGAGAGGAGCTTCTGTATCAGTTTCAGTGTCTCTCACTACCATCCTTACTATTCTCTAAATACTATCGATATGTATTATTCCACATAGTATCGACATTTTTTTGTAGTCCGATCAATTGATATTTAATAGTATTAACATACTTAAATTATTAATCAATATTTCATAAAGAATGTTTATTAATGTAATTTTTAATATACAAATTTATTAATAGTAACAATATTTAAATATAGTTTTACATTTCCCTGCCCACTTCTCGGCCCCTCGATTCCTCTCAGATCCCTTATGATATCCTCATCACGTCCATAAAGTGCCCCTTCATTTAACAACCTTTTCTTAAAATTGGAGTCATGGCTGATATGCTTCGTTCATGAGACCATTCAAAATAAAATAAATAAATAAATAATGTAATTTTTAATAATAATATGTTGGTAATTTTTAGCAACATCAGTAGTAATTGTGACATGACCTCGCTGTTAAAACCGGGGCATATCAGCAGCAGAACTCTTCTGTGGCACTTATATCCATATATTATTAAAGCTCATAAACTTATAAATAATTTATATAGATGAAGTATAATTTAGGATAGGCAAAATTATATCTTGACATAAAAATATTTTTATATAAATATAATATAATATATATATTTTTATATAATATAAATATAATATTTAAATATTTAGCAATTTATAATTTTATAAGCTTTAATAATATATATAGATATAAGTGCCATGGCAGAGTTCTGAGGAAATTAAAATTTTTCAGATTCTACAAACGTCAGTGATTTACTGGCAATATACTTTCCCTTCGCGAATTAATTAACCAATTTACTGATTTGGTTGAAAATTAGTAGGTGTCGTCCTTACGTGGTTTTGGATATATAATGTTCACAGACGCACACAGGCAAAAGATATATAGGGGAAGTTACGTTGTTGGTCAGAAATTTGATATTGAGTTCATATTCGAATTTCGTTTCTGACCTAAAAAGTTAAAAAAAAAAATGTATGTGTATTTGTGAACACGATAACTCCCGATAGACTGAAACTGCATAAGGACGACACTTATTAATTTTCAGTAGAACAGGTGGGAAGGGGGATCACAGGGACAGATTCAGATGAAAAACTGTGTAGCTGCCGTATTTATCGACATAGAATTTAGTATGCGGATGCAGAAATCCATATGCAAGTATACTTGATTGATAATTAGCACAAATAGTTGTTTAGTTTTGGATGATGAGCAAAAAATTTAGTTGATTAATTCATCCTCGGGTAAATTGCAGGTAATTCACCGACGATATATTTTTTTTTCTAATTTTTGAATTAGTAGATTGGAAAACATGAAAATTCTACATCAAACTTCTGACCGATTACATAATCATTACCTATTGGAAAAGCCTGGTTCAACATGGAATTATTATTATTATTACATGGAGTTAAGACCTACCTAAATCTAAATTCTCACATTTTACCTAATGCCGTACAAACTTCAAATTATCAACAATTTTTGTAAGCTTTTATTTACACGCTTTTGAAAATAATTTGAGAAATTAGTAACAAGAAGAGAATTTTTATTGAAAAATCAACAAAACTTTATACAAACAACCATCTGCTCAGAACCATCGATGACAGAATAATATCGATACAGTCACCTCCTTGACAAATCTTCGTCTAGGGTCAATTTATTATGTAAACCACTTCCTTGGGAATTGTTCGCACTTTACAGACTAACAATATTTTTTTGTAGTCGTGCAAAATTTAATTTTACGAATCCTAACGCCCGAAACATTTTGTTATTTAACACTCAAGTATGAAGTCATACATTCACTAAGTTCAGACTTGAAGTTGATTGTAATCACCGTGCCCAATTGATATTTGATAACGATCAGTTCCTTAGTAACGTATCTAATATCTGTTTAGCATATTGAAATGGTTCCTATCTCAGACTGAGACTCTTTGAAGGGCTCTCTCTCTCACTCTCTCTCTCTTGGAAAAATTAGAATTATGTTTTGAAAGTGCGATATGGGAATTTGAAGTCGATGGCATTATTTCATTTCTTAGCTGTAGTGTAACTTCAGATGCATTAAAAATAGGGGTGCATTACTTTAACTTCAGTATTACCTCCGAACAAATATCCGACTCTAATATATCATAAATTTAAAATGAACAGAAGTAAATATTAAAAAACAACTTTAAAATCAATGCCCAGTGGGATATTCATGAACCATTCTGGCTTATAAACCTTATTAGATTATTTCATACTGGGGAAGTACATCGCCGGTGATTAACCTACGACATCTTTTCTAATAATTTCTATCCAAGGAAAGCAGACTAGGATTTATAACTGGAACAACACGCATACTTATAATTTATACGTTCTATTTACTTTAAAACACACGCATAAATTGATTTGGCAAAAGCTTCATAAAGCGGAAAATATTAGTGAAACACAGCTGAGTTTATATTCCGTTATATAGTTCAACTTGAGATTGGACTTAAAGAAATATGGTTCTTAAAAATCCTATCTTAGGCGGATAAAAGACTCCAAGAGTCAGCCATCCGTTACAAGATATATCCCTGGGGTTTCACATACCAGATGTAACACCCTCCTTCGGACACATATAGGACTTGACCATGGTCTGAACACCCTTAAATTTTTTAATTAATGTTTTATTTATGCATATACGAGCTGGATAAGCCTCTTGCGTCAGCAGCAACGCGCATCTGAAACACGCAGCGGATTTGTGTCTCCTCCAAAATTGAAAACGCGGCGCATAAACTATTCAGTGCTTTCTGGAGCAAGCTCAAGCAATTCTCGTGTTCGTTCATCATTTTATCTCAATAATGAATCGCCTAAATAAAAGGAAACTGCTTGGATTGCTGATAGCTAAATCATCATTGATGATGAAGAAGAGGATTTCGTTCTTCTGAATTATGCTAACAGAAGGAAATCAATCAGTAAAGAGGACGAAGGTCTATTTAAATTACTAATAATAATAATATGTTTAATTATATCATTAATATAATTAATAATTATAATAGTAATTGCGGTAGAGAGGTCACAACTTTTCAATTAAATACACACACAAACACATACGCACAGACAGACATCTTTGCGAAAATGGTCAAAACGTATTCAGGAGACCTTGCAACGTGAAAATCAGTTGAAAACTCGATCGCGGATTTTTGCACGATTACAATATTTCTTTATATATAGGTACTGTAGGCAAGAGAAAGTAAAAATTACTTATTTATTTTTCCTATGTAGAGTGCTTAGTGCGTTTTATTGATTTTTTTTTTTTTTTTTAATTCAGTTAAATAGTTCAACTTGAAAATGGACTTAAAGAAATGGCTTTTAAAAGTCCTATCTTTGGCGGATAAAAGACTCCAAGAGTCGGCCATCCGTTACAAAATGGATGTTTCACATACCAGATTTAACTCCCTCCTTCGGACACCAAGGTCTGAACACGTTTACATATAAACGTCCTGATTTTATGTATTATTTATGCATACATGAGCTGTATTCATGACGAATTTGTGATATCAACGTCTAATAATCTGTCTATAAATGGAAGACCTTCCTTCTGGAGAGCTTTATGTTTTGTCTTTATTTTTCTGATCGTCCTTCCTTGGGTTCCATACCTGAAATGAATAAAAAAGTTCACGGCCTCATATGGACTTTGACAGCTTCAAAAAAAGTCGTTGAATTACCGACAATTTCCTCAGCAAGAATAATTCTTAATAAATAATTATTAATCAATTACGCTTTCGGTCTCCTCCGTCAATCAACCGTTTGGGCTAAAACTCAATATTTTACTTACATAGAGGTTTCTGATTCCTCATACTAAATCTTGTGTTGATGCTTCCATTATATCGGAAGTTATCAGGGTCGAGCCCCTTTTCTCCTTCCCATCGAGCAATTTCCCGGAAAAAAAGTTAAATTAAAATAAAAAAATAAAAAAAAAAAAAAAAAAAAAAAACAGACACAATAAAATTTGAGGGCGGGACGACGACGACACACCCCCTGCAAAAATCACATTCCCATCATCACACTAAATTCCATGCCTATACATACATACGTTTCTGTATCTTTATACTTACCCCAGATCACATTTTTTCTTGAAAAATGGTAGGTGTCGTTTTTGTGAGATTTTTAATACATATGTAAGATTTCGTGTCGATTCATTCATTCGTTCACAGACAGACAGACAAACTTTCTGGAATATTTGTTTTCATTTTTGGAATCAGAAGGTCTGAATATATTTGAAATTCTGGTGAAAACTCAACATCGAATTCCCGACCGAATACATAACTCCCCCTATACTTTGTATAGCTAGGGAAGAATATAATTAAGGATGTTAAATTAATTACTTCGGTAGTTATTGACAGTTTTGGGTTAAGCCCCTGTTAATTCTCTTTTTCCCTTCGGCCTATTTAGAAGAAATTCAATACGTCTTATCCTTATTGAGTTCTGAATATACATGTAAAATTTCGTGTCGATATATTTACTCTATCAGGGAGTTATCGTGTTCATAGACACACAAACAGACTGCCACTCCTCCGTGTTTACTAACACAAGTCACATAAGGACGCTGCTCCGTGTAGTCTCTCGCTCCCCAGGCAAGGAGGCCGTATATTTACCGGGCAATTAAAGTGATTAGAGTTTCGAGCGGAGGCTCTTGTCACATTTGATTTGGTGGTCAACTGTTCTTATTTCCCCGGCTTTACAAAGTATAGAGGTGTCACCAAGTCTGTGATAATATTTAAAAAAATTGTATTTATTTATTTTTATTTTATTTTATGACAACAAAAAATTCCTTTGGCTGTATGGTGAACATTTTTTATATTATGGTACTATTATGTAGAGAATTGTTTTAGTTATTGTATATATTAGAATGAATGGTTTTGCATAGAGAGAGGGTGAGTGAATCTAGCTGTCCCCACCCCTTAGAGCTATGACAGTGGTCCTTTAACCGCTGTGCCGTGGGGGTAAGTTTATTATGTTTATCTTGTTACTCTGTACCCTAATGCTTTAAGAGTTATTTATACTTTTCATTATTTGTATATTTTATTATTCTATCATAGATGAACCACTGATGATGACGTTGTTGCGTCGAAAACTGGTTCTGGTCTAAAATAAAACATTGGGAAGACAACGTCTTTTATTTCTATGAGAAATCTCGTCCCAAAATATCTTACTATCACATATGATGTATAGAAGAAGGTAATGTAATCGGTCAAAAATTCGATGTTGTGTTTTTACTGGAATTTCATGTTTTCCGACCGCTGATTCCAAAAATGAAAAAAAAAAAAAAATCTTTTTCTTTGTGTTCCTTGTAAACGAACATTTATAGTTAGTTATAGTGACTCGTCTGGGCTACGAGGTCAGATCGCCTACTTCCAGAGAGCTCTTTCGTCGCGGTGGACATGAGCCTGACTCTAACTTAGATTATTCATCTTGGGTAAGGGTCTTTAACCAGTACCTGACATCCGACAGGCTCGGACGCAATCGAAAGACGGCATGTTTTTTAGGATTTTGCACTTCTGAGATAAAAAATATAAGGTCCTCCCTCGGTCGAGTTTCGAACCGAACTCAGAAAGTGTACTTTTATAATATATATATTATATGTATCCAGAATCTTCTAAGGACAACACTTATTGATTTTCAGCCAAATTGGCCAAAGGGATGAAGGGATTAGAGAGAGGCAACACAAAAACTATAATAATTGCCCTCTTAATGAATGTATTGTCATGAAATTTCATATGTAAATTCAGAGCCTTACATGGACGACACCTATCAGCGGAACCACCAGAAGAGGAAGGGAGGGCGAAAACGTAATTGGTAAATTGTGTTGGAGACGTACATAGCTGGTGATTAATAGACGACTTTTTTTTATCTGTGAGGTAAAAAACATTGAGCACATCTTCCTTCGAATGGGGCGTTAAGAGATGTTAAAGTTACTTACCAAAACACTGGTCTCAAAATCTTTAACAATTTCAATTTTTTTATTAAACCATGTATCTTGAAATTACTAAGCGGGTAGATTACTCCGGGATTAGCAGGTTACGCCGGGCTAATCCGGCTAATCAGCTAGTGTTAAAAAAAATCCAAAGTCTAAGATCCACAATAAATGTTCCTATCTCTACTTCGCAATAATTCTACAGTATTTCGCCAACTATTCTGTTCCCAAGAACTGGATTTGTAAACTGCTCCTCCTTGTGGTTCATATATCTCTCAGCGAGCGTGGAGTGGTAGTTGAATATCGAATTTTTTAAGAAAGCAGAGCAATATAATTCAAACGCTCTGAAAATTGCTAACTGGATCTCGCCTAGAATTTTAATCTATTAAATATGATAAAAGACTCTTTTTGACAAATTATTTATTTTCTTAAGATTATGAATGCACTTTCTCTTCAAAATGGTGTTGAAAATTTTTTTTATTCAAAGAAAAAAAAAGTATAACAAATGTTTAATATTTATATTATTATGAAATATGAAGACCAATTAGTTTCATGTAAGTGAACTTTAAATAAAATATTTTTATCATGACAAATGGGCTTAGGACTTAATTCTTTAAATTTTAGCTTTATTTTTCATTTTGCTTGTACAATCTATTTTATTAATGCAATTTCTAATAAATGAACCCAGAAAATATAATTTAGTAGTCAACCATTTATGATTTATTACTAGGTATTTTTATTATTATTTATACATAAATAAGTTCAAAACTAGCCCGAGGTCCTTAGTTTATTTTATCTGAGAGGTAAAAAAAAACTTAAGCACGCCGTCCTTCGGATGGGACGTCAAGCGATGGCCCCGAGCTGTACGATCAGGTACTCGTTAATGACCCCTACCCTAGGTGAATAAAAATGTAAGGTAGGCAAAATTTAGGACTCCAATAGTAGAGTTGGGCTTCTGTCCACCAGAGTGACGAAAGAGCGCTCTGGTAGTAGGCGATATGACCTTGCAGTTCAAGTCATAATAACTACAATGAGTCATAATAACTAGCTACAATATTACATAATTGTTTATACATATACCACTACAAAGTCTAGCCCGAAATTAGTGGTAACAGTCCGCTTGGACGCTGTGGAGGTGACAGAGATCTTATAATGCGCATCTAGTATAGAGTAATAGATTGTGACATGGAGGAGATGAAGCATCATCTCCGAGAGCCAAGAAATACTTCAAGCACTTGATGCCACTGAGATCAGATCAAAGCTAGTAAGGTAGTGCGTAAATTAGTTGAATTAAAACTACAAGAACGTTGGATTGCACTGGATTCCTGGTCACTCGGGGATTCAATGAAACGTGGAAGCAGACCGACTGCACATGGAAGCCTTTCAGAGCCAGTAGTAGTTTTATCCAGCGAGGCATGAGGAACCCGGATAAAAAAGTGGACTAGAAACTTTTTTGAAAAGTCATGGAGAGAAATAATCCGGATTCCAAGGCGTTGAAGAGATTCCACATTTTCGTTAGAGATATGATCAGATAGATTTACTAAAAACACTAGGATGAAGTACTTGGTATAGGCAGCAAAATAAGAAAGAACTCAAGCAAGGGATAAGAACATTGGATGTTTAGGCCCCTGTATGGCTGCACCAGCACCCAGTATATATATGCACAATCGGGAATCCACGCAGCAATCGTAACAACTATACCAACCCAGCTTAAAAGTAAAAAAAAAAATTTCTAAGCTTCCTCTTCCCTGGTGAGTTATTTATTTTTTTTTTCTCTTTTACATTTCTGGAACATTAATAAACGTGGAACCTTTTTTTTAACTTAAGTGTTTTACCATATAACGTATGTGGAGCGTGAAGACAGCGTCATTTTATCCCTGGAGCGGCAATACTTTGCATAATAAGAATGATAAATTTATCATTCAGGAAGTGATTCATGCACGTTACAAGAAAATAAATATACCGCCATTGGGGATGAAGATACATCTAGCTCCACAAATCTATATCTATATCTGTATATACTTGTACGGATACAAATATATATAAGAAGGGGCCAGTTTGGGAGAGTTGGCCCCCAAATGTTGGCCCGAGGCGGCGATAGTTTTTCAAAAGTGGCCCCGACACCTGGAATTACAGTGAAATATGGACGGGTCACGATAAAACATGTTTATCTTCACCATTGGCCAACGCCCACCAAGGATATCTTAACTCATTTCTTAGTCTGTTTTCCCTTATTTATTCCTTTTTCTTTTTTTCTTTATTTGACATATGGAATAACTCTTTGGTTTCAGATATTTTCTAATATTTCACAGAGTTTCGTTTCAAATTGAAATATGCTTTCAATCAGAGATAAAATACATTTTTTAAAGTACAACTGACTCAGAGCCGGCGCGATCATAAAGGCGAATTTGGCGGCCGTCTAAAGTGGTAAAAATCTAGGAGCTGAACAGACGGTTTGGTCTGCTCTCCCGGTTGCTCAGCAGAGAATCCAAGCTTTCTATTGAAAACCAACTGAACATTTACAATTTATACATATATAAGATATACATATATACAATAATAAGACCTATATGAGACATGCCGAATTGTGGGGTTGTACTAAGCCTTCCAATATCAAACAGTCCTTCCAATCCAAGATCCTAAGATGCACCCTTCTATGTTTTCAACCTTACCCTCCAAAATGGCCTTAAAATTCCTTTTGTTATTGAGCTCATAACGTCCTGCTTCTTCGTACGAATACATTCATTCTTTCGGGACTAATCATGTTCACAAACACACATATAGATGTTTTTTTTTTTCAAACATAAAACTCCTGTGACAACCTCAACATCGAATTTCTGACCGATTACATTTTTGGCAACTAACATTTTTGGCTGGGAGAGTATCTTTAGGCTGTACGAATATTAGCACTAGTTAGTTTACCGACATGCCAGTATAATAACTAAGAAAAGCGTGGAACAGCTACACAAAACAGAGAATCAGACACTCATTGTAAATACCTTGATTAAAAAAATACAAAAGGTTACTAGGAAATACAATAACTAACTACTACTGAAATCCGAAGTTGGTTAACCAAATTTGGAATCCTGAATGTATTACTAAAGAACTATAGTCAGGTTTTTTAAGGAGTTATACTACTACTAAGGCATAAATAGACCTGTTACGAGTTATACCAAAATGGTACAAAGTGCACGATAATAAGGACACTTGGGATGCCGGTTGCAATGCTGCCTAGTTGATACAGATAGCATTGTGTTGCATGTGCAGCCTTGTTGCATCTCAGATAATAACTCTTACAGGTCGCGGCCATGATGAAGTGCACCTGGCTATAACTTCATTGGTACAAATCAAAGTAACTTATGTATGTATATGTAGATGCCAACTTGTCACAGCTGTCTATATATTTTGTATATTTTCTTGTATAATTGTATTAGTCATCGAATTCCCTGTTCTATTTTCAAACAATCAAATCAACGGAATGGACTGAGGTTTTTATTGGCGTACAATTTAACATCAATTATTAATTCCTTTCCGCTAAACCATAAATTGGATGCGTCATACAATATCGCACATCAAAAAAGCTTATAATCAATAAATATAAACAAATAGGATTTGAATAATAATAATTAAAATAAATAACAGAAGATAAGTGAATACAAAATTCCTGATATTAATAAATACAATAGAAACAACTTTTTTTCTTTTTAAAAAACATAATTATATTTAGTTAGTTATAGAGACTCATGGCCGGGCTTTAACATCGTCTTATCGCCTACTACCAAAGCGCTCATTTGTCGGTCTATTGGACATGAGCCCAACTCTCCTATGGGAGTCCTAAATTTTATCTTCTCAGGTTTAATGACTTAAGGTAGGGGACTATAACGATTATCTGACAACGTACAGCCTGTAGCTCAGGATCATCCCTTAACGTCTTACCCGAAGGACTGCGTGCTCAATTTTTTTTATATTTATATTTCATTAAGATATTTCGGGGCGATTACACTCCCATTCCTCAGGTCAGGAGCAAAATATAGAAAGAAAAAAAACGAAATAGACAATTAATAAATATATATATATATTTATAAAGTAAAATAAATAACAATAAAATTATATAAATATTAAACAAAAGTAATTACAATAGAAAGGATATTGGTGCAGGACCTCTGCCAAGAAAATAAAATAAAAAAGTAACAGAAGATAAATGATTATAAAATTCCTAAAATAAATAACAATAAAATTATATAAATATTAAACAAAAGTAATTACAATAGAAAGGATATTGGTGCAGGACCTCTGCCAAGAAAATAAAATAAAAAAGTAACAGAAGATAAATGATTATAAAATTCCTAAAATAAATAACAATAAAATTATATAAATATTAAACAAAAGTAATTACAATAGAAAGGATATTGGTGCAGGACCTCTGCCAAGAAAATAAAATAAAAAAGTAACAGAAGATAAATGATTATAAAATTCCTAAAATAAATAACAATAAAATTATATAAATATTAAACAAAAGTAATTACAATAGAAAGGATATTGGTGCAGGACCTCTGCCAAGAAAATAAAATAAAAAAGTAACAGAAGATAAATGATTATAAAATTCCTAAAATAAATAACAATAAAATTATATAAATATTAAACAAAAGTAATTACAATAGAAAGGATATTGGTGCAGGACCTCTGCCAAGAAAATAAAATAAAAAAGTAACAGAAGATAAATGTTTATAAAATTCCTAAAATAAATAACAATAAAATTATATAAATATTAAACAAAAGTAATTACAATAGAAAGGATATTGGTGCAGGACCTCTGCCAAGAAAATAAAATAAAAAAGTAACAGAAGATAAATGATTATAAAATTCCTAAAATAAATAACAATAAAATTATATAAATATTAAACAAAAGTAATTACAATAGAAAGGATATTGGTGCAGGACCTCTGCCAAGAAAATAAAATAAAAAAGTAACAGAAGATAAATGATTATAAAATTCCTAAAATAAATACATACAATAGATACTATTTTTTATTATTATAAATATTTTATATTTATATTCATATTTTTTTAAGATCCTTATTTCAGGATGATATTTCGGGAGGATTACACTCCTCTTCCTCTGGTCAGGAACGAAATATTTTAAAAAATAGGTATATATAGGTATATTTAAATTAATAAATGCAATGAAGTTAATAGTAAATAACAAAAAATATAAAATAAAAGTAATTAAGATAAAATTATAGGATATTGGATAACTCCCAGCCAAGAGAATAAATTAAAGCAAAATATGAGTTTAGACCTGTATAAACAAAACTCTACTTTTACATGATAGATATTTTATTATTTTTGAACAGTGAAAAATAATTCTGTTTCCGAATTGAGTGTTTCCTCGAACATAAACATTTATAATTCAATAAGGAGAAGGGCATTAAAAAAGTGATGATATTTATGAGTTTTTTTTTCAGAAATAGGGAAACAATGTTTAGTTATTCGAAATTTTTAATATTGTTAAAGTTCCTCAAATTTCATTATACATTTTACGTAAGATACATGTCTTAATCTCATGATTGTAACTAATTGTAAGTATAACATAAATATCGTACAAAGGTAAACAATGTGTATTATAATAATTTGTGGTATTATAGATAGTATAATTATTGTACAATACAATTAATTATATATCTGAAGATTGATGGTTTCTAATTATATCTGTTTAAGTCATTTGGTCTTTCCAATTATGAGCATTTATGTAAATGACTGGCCATTGAGTTCTTGTCTTCAGTTTCTACCATTATTTAAAAGAATGGTACATTTCTGGAGGCTGTTTTTATTTAAAAATCGACCACTTAATGACAACATCTTCTAGGATAATCACAGTGAAGGAAGGACATTATAAAAACAAATTTGGGGTAGATTAGTGTGAAATTATGTCTTTATTAAACCGCGTTTCTCCGAGATTAAGAAATTTGGACCAATTTAATATTACAAATTCTTATTCCAATAAGAAGTCCATATGCGCAATTTTTTCAGACAAGATATTTTTTTGACAAATACACTTTGACGTATTTGAAGGTGAAAAAGATCTGGCCTGAATCATGTATGTCGATAATGACACAGATATGAAAGTTGGGATGTGTGGCACCATGGGACCTAAGCACATAGAGCTCTTCTCTAGAATATGCTGTTTTTTCCGTACCGTTCCTTTCTGTCAAATCCTTTTGACGGATGCCAAGACTCTCACGTAAGCCGAGTTTCTGCTTTTTACGTCTCCAGCTATACGAAGTATAGGGGAAGTTATGTAATCGATCAGAAATTCGATGTTGAGTTTTCAACGGAATTTCATTTTTCCCGACCCCCTGATTACCAAAATGGAAGTAAAAGTTTCTGTTTTGTCTGTGAACACAATAACTCCTGTGATAAAATGAATGTATCAACACATTTTATATGTGTATCCAGTACCCCATCAAGAGAACAACTATTGATTTTCAGTCAAATCGGCCAAAAAGAATATATTAGGGCTTAACACAAATACCCCAAAGCTCCCGAAGTAATGCATTTTTTTGTTTATTTTTTTTTTGCCTTTATGTACGATGTATATAAGCCATATCACTGTTTTATCAAGTTATTTACGACATCCATGCAGTCAACCTACTATATAAAACATTCCCGCAAACCATGGTGAGACCATGCGAGGACCATAGTCCTACGCTCTAGCCCGTACGGCCACCATGGCCCCCAAGTAATACATTTATCCACACGAAATATTATATGTAAATCCAAAAACCAATAGGGACGGAAAGTGGAGAAACAGGGTCTAAGTAAAAAATCCTGTTGGTGTTAAGAACAACACGAAATATAGTATGGTGATTCAGAAGTCTCTGAGTAACACACCTTTTGATTATGAACCAAATCGGTGAAATGGGTTCAGAGGAAGAGCGTAAACTTTAGACATCTTGAGACCAAGTAAGACGACAAGGTAAGGAGGAAAGGGATAAGAACTTTGGATGCTTGAGTCCCTAGGTGCATGCCACACAACATGGCAGTCTGGAGGTCTTGATGTTAGCACGTAAGTAATACCTGATAATGCCAGGGAAGTGTCACAGGCGTATAGAGTAGGGTATTGAAGATAGAATCCTGTGGCATACCCGCCAGAATACAGCACTGGAAGCTGAGGATCTTATTCAGTCCTGTTCTCCAAGAAATAATGGATATTTTTCCGCAAGTATCATGGAGTTCAAGTCTAAGGGTACGTTTATACCGAATATGCTTCGATGATGGAGGTGGAGGTGGAGGTCGCGGTCTACATAGAGGACGATGTTTCAAGTGGATGTCGGGTGTTCATACCAAGGAGGTGAACATTGACGATGCAACATAACCTTGACTCCCTGAAACCTATCCCTGATCTGTTTATTTTTCCCCAAAACTAAAAATGTTTGATAAAACTACTATGAGGTTAGGTTAAACGTCAACAAATAAAATATTTTGACAAGTGGGTTGAGCATGCGCATTGTGCAGTCAGGGAGGACCAATCAGCACATAGCTCACATCGCTACATCGATGAAAAAACAAACTATTTTGTTTTACCATCAACATCGCAGTAGGGATCCATGTGAGCCGCGAGAGTGAAAGCCATCGGGCATCCTTACCATGAACACTCACATTCAGAAGCGGTAGTTTGATATGACATCGAGGTATCGACCGCGACCTCCACCTCCATCATCGATGCATCTTCGGTATAAACGCACCCTCACTCAGCATTTATCGGAGACCTTCATGGCGTACCGAGTCCAACGACATAACAACAATCTTTATGTTCAAAGCCTTTCGTGACCGAGCTGGTGACAGATGAATGGTTATATTATAGAGATAGTTAAAATGAAATAAACTTAGCAGAAATTATTCAAATTTTCGGGTTTCCAATCTGGATCAATTAGGATCTATTGGGATTACCAACTTAATTCTCTTATACAAGCTCCATTAGTATAAGTCATAGTTTTGGGATTGGATCGAACGGACGATAAGGAGGTGAGCTGACTGAGACCAACGTTAATGAAGGGGCCCTGTGGGCGTAGCCCCGACCAGTGAGGGTTCGGCCAATTCTACACTGATTGGGGACCATATCTCTGTTTCATAACTCATACAGGAGGTACCTGTCCTCAGAAACACACAAGGCTATCTTCAGGTAGGATATCAAATCTATTCTAATGATATTGTGAAACTGATTGACAAATGAGGACAGTGTAGAAGTCCAGAGGCCATGACCAAAAAAAAAAAGTCACGAAAAAGAGACATTTTTACTTCCCCAATTGTAGGGAGGAAGTTATGTAATCGGTCAAAAATTTGTTTTCACTGGAATTTCATGTTTTCCGCCTAAGTCCAAAAATATGTGACTATGTGTGTGTATGTCCGTAAGTAATAACTCCCGATAGAATGCAATGAATAGACAGAATTATGAATCCAGAACCCCTTAAGGAAGCCATCTTTTGATTTTCAGCCAAATCAAAATGGCCAAAAGAAAATGAGACTGTGAGGACAACAAAAACTCTACTAACTGCCGTTGTTATGAATGTATAGAGACAAATTTATATTTGTAAATTCAGAATCTCATAAGAATGAAATATCAGTTTTTTGTGAAATCGACAGAATGAAAGGGAGGAGGGGATTAAAAGCCCCTCTTTTAATTGCCCCCTGCACGAATCGAAAATCCTAATAACTGCAGATGTAATGAATGTATTGACATGAGAGGGCGCCGGTAGCTCAGTGGTATGCGTGCTTGTCTTCTGAGATCAAGATCGTGGGTTCGAAACCCGGCCGAGGCTCATAGGTTTTTGTGAATGTGGTTTTTGGGCACGGCGTCCTTCGAATGGGACATTAAGTTATGGTCCCAAGCCTGTACAATGTCAGGTACTCGTTAAAGACCCCATACCCTAAGTGAATAAAAATTTAGGGTAGACAAAATTTAGGACTCCCACAGTAGAGTCGGACTCATGTCTACCAGAGTGACGAAAGAGCGCTCTGGTAGTAGGCGATATGACCTAGTAGTTAAATGCGGGCATGAGTCATAAAACCTAACCTAATCTAACCTGTATTGACATGAAATTTTTTATTTAAATTCAAACTTTCATAAGGACAATACGTTAGTTTTTAGCAAAAGAATAGAGAAGGGTGCTATTCCCCCCCCCCCCCCCCCCCCCCTCCCCCCTGGTAGTTGGCTCAACTCGTAGTAATGACCTTAACGACACAAAATTGAGTATTTTCTCCTAATTCCCCTCTTCCTTTTCGCTGATTTGTCTAAAAATGGGTGTCTTCATGGGATTCTACAAATTTCGTGTTCACACATTTATTCTATCGGGAGTTATCGCCTTCAAATACACACATACAGATAGGAATTTTTTTTATTTTTATTTTTGGTATCAAAGGCCGGAAAACATGAAGTTCCATTGAAAACGAATTTTTTATCCATTTATAATTTCCCCAATACTTCATATAGCGGAAAAAGTAAAATATTCAGTAATATTAATAAATTATATTTATGTAGCACAATTGAGGACATATCTGTTACGTCAGGAAGATTTACGCATGAGTAGGATTTATGATAACACAAATTTTGTTTGGCGCAATTTACTAAGCTGTTCATGTTGGAAATCAGCCTTGTACATATGGAGCAATATGTGAAGAAATTTGTCGGCGATGATAATTTTTTGCGTCAAAATTATTAGTTATTCTATGGAATGAATGATAAGTTACCATTTGAAAACGTCAAATTTGAAAACATTTGTCGGTGAATCGCCGGCAATTTACTTCCTCTGCGCGAAATAATTCCTTTAAAAACAATTTTTCAACTTGATTAAAAATCAATAGGTGTCCTACTCAGAGACTTCTGAAACATGATAATAAATTTGGTGTTATAATTGATTTTATACTATATTAATCATTTTTGAGTTCGGAATGTTTCTAGAGGACTTGAAACGTGAAATTTTGGTGAAAATGCATATTAAAGTTATATAAACATGCATATTAAAGTTATTAAATGCATATTAAAGAAAACATAAGTTAAATATATGTGTAATATATTCGCATCTGGCAAATATTATTAAATTTGTCCAAAATTTATTTTTGGTAGGTATATGAGCTAGGTGCTTGGAATTCAAGCGTTTTTAGTCATGTATTTAGTTGATACATAAAACCTTCTTTATAGGTGTAAGGCTTTTGGAATTCCGACTCTGCATTGCCGCGGCTTACATAACTCAGGTCCGGGATCATTATTAAACTATTTTACGAATTCGTTTTTACTTTTATTTGGAAGCTTAGCGAAGATATTACAAGGATGACTATTTTATTTTAAGAGTGCAGTAAATTTTTTGTTGATTTTTTTTTTTTTTTTTTGATGCAATAATTATGTTCAAAATAATTGTGGTCTTAACCCTTGAGGAAGATTCTCAAGATATTTTGTGACAAGAATTTTAAAATTAATGGTATTTAAGTGTTATTAAGAAGGTATAATCATTATGTGTTATTTCATGAAAAAATGACATTACATAATCTCACCTTATTCGCTAAATATATTATTCCTGTCTTCAAAGGGATTAAATTTCTAATGCATTACTACTAAGGTTGAAACTTTCTAAATATCTATTTGTTGTTCAAAGTAAGTTTTCAATAAGCTAATTCTCATCTCTCTCTTGCTATTTGATTTTCTCCTGGAATGGCACTGGCCCAGAGACCTACAGCTGAAAAAAAGTATCTATTCCTGTCTGCCCTACATTCAGCTTGTCGTTGCTTGGTTGTTGAAAACCAGTGAGGAAGCCTGTCAGGCTTCCTGCAGCTGTTCAATGGCGACGTAGAGGATACTATACTGACAGGCGATCATTGTATTATCTGGATAGGTGGCTAATGTCGTTGCTTCGGAGATATCATGTATGTACAAATTGAAAAGCAGAGGGCTCAGACGTGAAAAAATGAGGGACCTCAGGTGTTATCCTTTTCTTGTTGTTTAGCTGACGCTCACGGGCCATGTGTGGTCGGCACAGCGATCTTTATATCAGGGTCAGCCTCTTCACCAGACGGAGAAGCCAGGCAGAAACAAGGGGCCCCGGCGAGCGGCGAGGCCAGACCAGGGGACAAAGGGAGGCACGACCAGGCCTCTCTCCGCAGTAGGTAGCTCGTTCCTGCAGCCGACCACACCCTCCAAGTCCGGGGCTGCTTCAGTCCAGAGAGCCCGGCGGCGACGCTCACTTAAATCGTCCTGCCATGGATAAAAGAGGACACAATTTCATCGATGGTAGGATTGATGTCGACTGAGGATTATTAGACATTTGAAAATTTAATTTTTCCCGTATAAAGTGTATAAGTGGTTCAGAGTCTTCTGAAGCAAAATTAATATTAAAATCCCCTGCTAAAATCATAGGGTATTTATCATAATTTTCCTCAAGTTCTGAACCTTCGGGCGTATAAGGGAGAAATAGTTTATGCAGAAATTTTATTATTTGGGCAGCTGAATTATTACATCTTATATAGACCGCCGAAATTAATATTTTTTTCTATAATTTTAGCTCGATACTCTCTTATACTCAGCCCTCGATTGTTTTTGTTTATTATCTAAAAGTAAAAACGGTTAGAAAAACAAAAATGAAATACTTAACATTTTTATCTCCATTTTCACTTGTTTTTTTTTTTTTCATTGTATTGTGAAAATTTCATGCGATACACAATAAATTTGACACAATAAGTAAATTTAAAGCGTTGCACACTCATGCATTAATTTAACACAAACGGATAAGAAATACACGTGTTGTATTAACGCATCACAAGTGAAAGGAGCGCACAAGTATGCGCAGTCTGCTCAGTGGGTGTCAAGAATGTTATGATTTTTCGTTTGCGTTTAGGAGGGGGAAAACGCATCTACCTCAAAACGTCCTGCTGTAACGAACGAAGTGACATTTCGTTTCGTTAATAGTTAGTAATCAATATGACACCTCCACTAGCTAAGAAAAAACCACTTTGCATATTCAATATTTATTAATCGATATACGATTAGGAGTAGGCAGCAATATACAAAAACCATAACAACTGTTATTCTTTATACAAGACAAGACACGAGATTCCTTTTTTCCTCAGGGTATCAATAACGAGTAAATTGGCAAATGAGATGTTTCCAATGAAGTGAAGAACTATTATTTGGGTGTGAGAGGGGGTGGGGGGGTTTGAAAGTCCAAACAATAAGATGTGAGGCATGTGATAAAGTGGAAGTCGTGATATGGTTTGTACTATAGTAGAGTGTGGGGACCATGTTAACACTCCAATTACACTCCACGTTACATGTGGTGTTTTAGTTTTCAACAGAGGACTTATCGCATCAGATCGAACTCATTAGGAGTCCAAAGGTGCCATCATTTAGCTATGGACCGCAACATTACATATGTATATGTTCTATTATACATACGAGCACTGCCCTTCCTTTTATCTGATAACGACACAACATACTATATTATGCGCATAAAAATATGTATGTTGCAAATTGTTCAACACAGGTAAACATTTTACTCATTAATTTGCAGCTGAGGGCGCCGGTAGCTTATTGAGCTTAAGATTGTGGATTCGAAACCGAAGGAGGTGAAAAAACCTTGAGCATGTCGTCCTTCAGACGGAACGTTAAGCTATGGATGCTCCCGAGTCTGTACGATGTCGTTAAAGACTACCCTAGGTGAATACAAATTTGGGGGTTGAAAGTTGTATGCAACAAGTGAAAGAGTGTGGGGTTCCTCAAGTCTCTATATTAGGTCCTATTCTTCTGTCAATTTACATAATAAATAATTACATAATAAATTTATACGGTGGATGATAATTACGATAGAAATTATAGGATACTGCTGGAGTGGAGGACCTCTGCCGAGAAAATTGAAAGCAAACTATGAATTAAAATTTTTATAAACCAAACACAACTTTTATATAGATATATGAGGGTGGCGGAAGCTCAGCGGCATCCGTGCTTACTTAGTGAGCTCTAGATCGCGGGTTCGAAACCCGGCCGATGCCTTCTGGTTTTTTATCTTGTAGGTAAAAACACCTTGATTACGCCATCTTTGGATTGGACGCTAAGCGATGGTCCCAAGCCAGTGCAATGTCAGGTACACATTAAAGACTCCTACCCTAGGTGAATAAAAATTTAGAGTAGGCCAAATGAACGACTACCATAGTACAGTTGGGCTCATGTCCACCAGAGTGACGAAAGTGCGCTCTGGTAGTAAGTGATAAGACTTGGTAGTTAAAGCTCGATCATGAGTGACCGACTACTCTAGTAACTAACGGGAATGTTTGTTTTGGATATCAGCTGCAGTCTAGCCTTTCAAGTCTCTTATTTCCCAAACTATATGATGTATAGAGAAAGTTATGTAATCGATCAGAAATTGGATGTTGAATTTTCACCGTGAATGTACGTGTATTAGTGTCAGTGTGTCTGTGAACACAGTAACGCTGCGAAAATGGTCCAAATGTATCCAGGGGACTTTGAAACGTAGGCATCCTTTAAATGTTCGATCTCGGATTTTCGCACGATTACAATACTTTCTTATACTATAGGTACAAGAAAGAAAGTAAAAATCGTGCCAATACATTCGAAATGCATCAATGCAGTTTACTGTAGTGAGATGGGCTCCAAACGAGAAGCTTTCTATTTCTCTAACACCCACGCATTGAATACATTAGCACTGCATTATAGAGGTTAAATGAGAATAAAAAAAAATAAAAAAACAGGATAAAATAACAACAAATCATAACAACATGCATGTAGGGGAGAGGTTACAACATTGAGTCAGTTCGGCTTTGTTGCAACTCAACTTCGTTGCAACCTGGGTCACTATACACTTCAGCTTCGGTTATAAATTATATTTATATTATATTCTTAAAAACTGAGTGGCTCTCCAGCTAAAAAATTACAGATACTTTGTTGAAAGTTGTGTGCAAGAAGTGAAAGAGTGCGGGGGTTCCCCAAGTCTCTATATTAGGTCCTCTTCTGTGAATTTACATGATAAATGATCCCAATCAATACGGATTGTGAAATTTATACGGTGGATGTGACATATCTAATATCTTGACTGAAATTTAGTTGACGCTTTAGACCAGCCGTTCACACATAGAAGATGAAAGTATTATGTGTTGGCGCCAGCGATTTTTTTGTTTCATTTTACTTTCATGTATCCAGTAATGTCAGTATGAAATTAATTTGAGAGGGGGGGTGCGGGAGTTGCTAGAACCGTTAGATTGTAGGCAATTTGGGGAGAGGAGGAGGGAATCTGTAAAAACGTGGTATGTATAAGAAAGTCCTGTTATGGAGACAGGTTTTATTGAGATACATTTTTTTCTTTATTATTTTCAATCTTTTTTAATAAAAAACTGCTTAGAAATATTTCCCACGAAAATTTATTGTACGATACTAGGGGCGTTAAATATATTTTTTTTTATAACTTGCCACTTAGTAATTTAATAAATAACTATAATTTGGACTATTCATTTTCGGGTAAATCTTGCAAAAGTCTTAAAAGTGTATATCGAGATTGTCATTTTAATACGGTTTTCGGTATGCATCTCGTAAATCGGACCTCCGAAAAATCCTATTTCATATGAAAACTGCCTTTTAATTTTCTCTAAAACTTATATTTGTAAACTTTTTGATAATGTTCGTCTCAAAATGCAAACACAACTTAGTTAGTATGTACCTATATGTGACACCTCTCAAATATAGCGTTCATTGCAAAAATATAATTTAAACAAATAATAAATATTAAATATAATTAAATAATAAAATTACCACATTTCCTGTAGAAATTATACCTGGTCTTCTACTAAATTTTGGTTTCTACAGTAATTTCCGAAAAGGGCCTTAAAAAATTATCAAAAGTTCAAGATGTGCAATTTTGAATAAAGTGCAAGTATTTAAAAAAAATTAAATTAATAATTATTTCAATTGAATTTCTTCTAAAGATAATGAGATGCAATCTTGTTTCTTTTTTTAAAATGTTAATATAAACAAGAAATGAATTTGAGAGGCGGGTGCGAGAGTGATATGTACAAAGCCAGTTGGTCCACATCACATATAATTTATTTATTTCATTTTTTCAACTTTTTCAATAAAAAGGCTGAAAACCATTGCTTAACGTCCCATCCGAAGGACGGCATGCTCACGGGTTTTTCTCCTTTCAGATGTGGCCTCTAATGGGTTTTGAACACGCGATCTCGAGCAAGCACGCATACCACTGAGCTACCGGTGCTCTCGATATGATCTTTTTAAAAAGATGATTTAAAAAATATGGGTAATATTAGGTTATGATAAAATGCCTGTTTTTTTTTTTGTACTCTAGTTTCATGGGGGTCTTTAACGAGTATCTGACACTGTACAGACTCAGGATCATAGCTTAACAACCCATCCGAAGGAGGGCGTGCTTCAGGTTTTTTCATCTCTTAAATAAAAAACGTAAAAACCTCGGCCGCTACCTAAACAAGCACGCTACCTCTAAGCTACATACGCTATTTAAGGCAATTATTCCAAAATTCAGGACTCCTTGTATTATTTGATGAAATTAAGAAATAAATAATCAAAATAGCCGGTTATTCGAGTCTCCAGAAAATTGTATAAATGCTTCAAAGTAGACTCATTAATATGATTTATGTATCTTGTTTATTTATCGCATGAAGAATATACCAAAAAAAGATTGATATACATTTATATTTTCGCATATGCTTTCATGATAAATAACCTACATACGCAATATAGGTTGATATTATTGCTCAGGTTCGTTGTTGCAGAAATAGGTTTTAATTAATCATCGGACTAATTGCAAACAGGTTTGAAGAAATCTGTACATAATCCATGTGTGTTTTTCTGTAACAAGGTCATTTCGATTACTTACTTGTGAGTGAAGTTCAGGCTAACTTTGAGTCATAAAGTGATTAGCCAAGTTCTGTTAACGGTGCTTTGTGTGTTTAGACGTTACCTTGGAGAGACTTGGACTAGAGAAATCTACCCGCCCGATCTTCACGATCCTTCCTTCCTCCAGATAGTCTCCTATTCCGAATTCGTTTATTCATATTATTTTTTTAGTTAGTTATTGTGATTCAAGTCTGGGCTATAAATAAAAGATCGTATCGCCTACTACCAGAGCGCTCTTTCGTCACTCCGATAGACCTGAGCCCGACTCTACCGTGGGAGTCCTAATTTTTGCCTACCTTGGTTAAATGTCTTTAACGAGTATCTGACATCGCACAGGCTCGGGACCATCGCTTAGCGTCTCATCCAAAGGAGGGAGTGCTAAGGGTCTCGACTGTGTTTCGAATCCGCGATCTCGAGCTCAGTTGGTCAGCACGTCCCCTCTGAGCTACCGGCGCCCTTTTTTATCACAGTATATTAACTTTTTCATTATTTTTTCTATAATTTATTGGTTTATTTATTTATTCATATCTAGTTTATTTTAGTGGAGATTAAAAATTGGGGGTACATTAAAAAAAAAAAAAAAAAATCGTAGATAACTGAAAGGTTTATAGATACAGGTTTATATATATTACATTTGTCAAAATTATGGTTCGGCTATTACAATATTATTTTTTTCAACATTTGGGACACATATTTACTTGCTGTTTATTTCAGCTATCCTCCTTTTTTCTTAATCGTCTTGGTGATCACGTGCGCGATGTTCGATGTAGAAGCTGTCCTCAGTTTCGCCTGATACCTCTGCGCACAATTGTTTTAAATGTTCTGCTGATCTTTAATTTCTTCTTTCTTCGAGATCTTCTTCTCGGATCATGCTGAACAGACGCCAGCATTAACGGGGACAGACAGACCGAGAGCCTTCCCCCCTCCGTCCCGGCCGAAGCCTTTTTGATACAAAATTAATACTTCGGTTTTCATTATTTTTTTTTATTTTTTATTTATTATTATCTACCCTTAAGTCGGAAGATAATAATGAGACCGTTACTATATATTTTTTTATTATATTTTTTTTTGTTCTTTATTTGTGAGTCAAATATTGAGAGTCAAAAAGGAAAAAGTAGGAACCCTCCCGGATCCGCCTACCGATTGTCCATCTAATAGATCACCCTCCCGATTGTCTATCTAATAGATCCGCCTCCCGATTGTCCATCTAATAGATCACCCTCCCGATAGCCAATCTAATAGATCACCCTCCCGATTGTCTATCTAATAGATCCGCCTCCCGATCGTCCATTTAATAGATCACCCTCCGATTGTCCATCTAATAGATCCGCCTCCCGATTGTCCATCTAATAGATCCGTCTACCGATTGTCTATCTAATAGATCCGCCTCCCGATCGTCCATTTAATAGATCACCCTCCGATTGTCCATCTAATAGATCCACCTTCCGATTGTCCATCTAATAGATCCGCCTCCCAAGGAAGACCAAATGTCTGAAGCTATTTCCTCGATAACGGACTATCTGTGGGAGCCCTCGGGGCTGTACGATACCTTTAGCCTTGCCTGTGGAACGGGCAAGCTGGTTCGTGAATTTTGTAATAACTGTCGGTCGGTCAGGGAAGATATGCAACCTTGCTGCCACAACACCAACCGTGAGTTGCACAATGCACACACAACACTCTCTCTGTTCTGTCCGTTAGATGCAGCTAACTCCGGCCACAGAACGTCAAACAGTCGTGCAAAATACCTCCCTCCTATTCCCCACACCCACAAGCCTTCGTCCTGGATATTATTCACCTGTGGGAATTCGTTAAGAACATATAAAAAAAAAATATTTTTTTTTAGAGAAAGGATAATGTTATTGTCTTAGGGTCTTTCTGCGCGAGCGTTTCTAGAGGTTAAGGTCAAATATGGAAATGAGTCCCTTATACACTGATTTTAGTTGAAGGGTCGACTGCCAAATACGAATACTTATAGGGGAATGAGATGAAAGTGTATAGTTACGGGTAAAATAAATATAAGCATGACGTCCTTCGGATTGGACGTTAAGCGATGGTCCCGAGCCTATACGATGTCAGGTACTCTTTAAAGATTCCTACCTTAGATGAATAAAAATTTAGGGTAGGCAAAATGTACGACTCTCTAATAGAGTTTGTCTCATGTCCACCAGAGTGTCGAGAGAGCGCTCTGTTAGTAGGCGATATGACCTTGTAGTTAAATCCCGGTTATGAGTCACAATTACTAACTAGTTGGAGAAGTAATATTAACCTGAATCCTTTCTGAATTCAAACTGACAATAGTAAATCAAATGGAGATAATAAAGTATAGTGTTCTGTAATAATATGCTATCCAAGAGTCGTGGATATTTAAATAGGAAGTACATGCAGACTATACTAGTCATCGCGCAACATATCATAAAATTCATGTTGCCCATCCAGTAATAGAAATAAAATACGATTTCTTTCCAGGACCTCTATAAAAAGTCTCAGTGTCCAGGTGTTGAAGACTAACGACCTCAACTCACGTTGTATCCTGTATCCTTGAAGACATAGATCTATATATGTATTGTGAAACTTTATGTATCTTCAAGTAATCAATTCCCAAGCACGAATTAGTTATTGATGTTTTTGATATACCATTAAAACTAATTGACTGATTGAGCTAAAAATCAACAGTTCAATTTCATGTGATAATGCCGGTGATTCACCGACTACTTTCTGTGATTTTACAAATGGAATGATGTTACAACTGGTGTTACCTACCCTGGTGACAGCTACCCTGGTGACCTCCACTGATGCTGCATGTAACGTTACGTTTGGAACAATATTAGCTGTCTTACGAAAGTACATCTATCACCAGACGCCCTGACACCTAATAACTACTGATCAGCTTCATGATTGATTTAGTAGGACTTTCTCTTCTTGTTAACCATGACACTGATTTAAATTTATCCTTTATTACGATGAACATAGTGTACGATGATGATTTGAGTATTGTATATAATAGATTCGAACTGTTCAGGAATCAATCCACATGAAAAGTAATAAGATATTGAGAAAATTGTACCTTAAGATGATGGTAACTAATCGAGTTCCAATTTAAGTAACAATAAGAGTAGGAATTTTACATAGCTTCAGTGCTCGTCAATCATTTTAAAAAACGTAACGTGGTTATAACAGGGCTTATACCAACCACATTTTTACCTATCTCTCTCGCTCTTCCTTATACTGGCGTTACTGAATGTGTGAAAGTAATGTTCTTTGTTTCATTGTACAGTGTAACTCTGAGAGTCATTCTTATACCCAGTAACGCCAGTATACTTCACCCAAAAGAGGAACATAAGGGACATAAGAAGTCCCTTCCTCCAAGGGCATGGGTATACCTCTATCGAGGGAGGCCAAATACTTGGGAACTGTACTAGATACCAAGTTGACCTGGACTCCACACATAGAGAAAATAACAAAGAAAGCAACCAGGGCTCTATGGGCCTGCAGGCGCTCCTTCGGCAAAACATGGGGCCTCAATCCCAAAATGGTACACTGGATGTACACAACGGTAGTAAGACCCATAATAACGTACAACTCCTTAGTCTGGTGGCAGAAAGCCGATACGGGACAAAGGAGGAAACAACAGGAAAGAGTCCTGCTTGGGAATCACTGGGGCCATGAGCACCACCCCAACAGCAGCCATGGAAACCCTTCTAAACCTCCCCCCACTCTTCTTGATGGTGAAAGCGGAGGCAAGAAGGGGAGCCTATAGGCTGAAAACAAATAACCTAATACCGGACAACACACCGAGAGCCGGGCATTCAGTAATCTTCTGGGACATTTTGGAGGACCCTGTACTAAACATGAGCTCAGACAAAATGACACCAGTTTTCAACTTTAATAGGAAAATTAAAGTATCAATACCAGACAAAAGTAACTACTGCCTGGAACTTGAGACCCAAGATCGGGATAAGCTGGTCTGGATCACAGACGGCTCAAAAACCGAGAGAGGAGTTGGAGCTGGAATACATGGGAGGACAGTCAAGGGAGATACTAGTATATCCCTAGGTGTGTATCCTACTGTGTTCCAAGCTGAAGTATATGCCATCCTCGGGTGTGCCTGGCTCATTAAGAGACGGAACATTAGGGGAGGGCGAATCTTGATATTGTCTGACAGCCAAGCAGCGCTGCAAGCGTTGCGAGCTGTCATCATAGATTCCAAAATCGTCCTAGAATGCCTTCAAGCACTGGAGTCCCTGACGGACCAGAATAGAGTGGAATTGAGATGGGTGCCAGGGCACCGGGGGTTTGAGGGCAACGAAAGGGCTGATCAACTGGCCCGGTCAGGAGCTGACAGAAAACCTATAGGACCGGAACCTTTCTGCGGGATCTCTAAGAGCACCGCAAGAGCGGCAATAAATGGTTGGCTGACCAGGAATCACATCCAGTTCTGGAGAGGGGTCCCAAAGCAGACATTCAAAACTCTTTATAGCGGAACCCTCAGAGAAAAGGAGCCGAGAACTCCTGAATATGAGCAGAATGGATCTAAGAGCTATGACAGGGCTGATTACAGGACACTGTCATATGAACAAACACCTATACAATATGGGCATCGCTAGAAGGCCTCTGTGCAGGAAATGTGGCGAGGAAAATGAGACTCCGGTTCATATTCTAAGCCGGTGCGGGGCACTAGAAAGCAGACGTTTCCACTGCTTCGGGTCTGCCATAACAGAACCGAAGCAGGTAATGGAAGGAACCTGCAGAAAAATCCTGGACTATATCAAGGATACAGGGCTGCTGTAGGGACCATCACACACAGGGCACACAATAGGCCTACTCTGGCCGCGGTGACACAAATCAGCCCTCGGAAAAAAAAAAAAAAAAAAAAAAACGCCAGTATGAAATGATTTTGAGAGTGGGGAGGGGAGAGAAAGTGAACTTTAAAAATGTGATTGGTATAAGAAAGTCCAGTTATTTTACGTTTTAATTTATTTCTATTATTTTTAATAAAAAAAAATATCAATAATAATAGTAGTTCATAAGTTATTTTGACTCATCTCCCGTCTTTAACTACTAATGTAAGTCGTATCGCCTACTACCAGAGCCCTTTTTCAGATGGAGGATTTGAGCCCGACTCTATAATAGCAGTCCTAAATTTTGCCTACCTAGGTTTATTCACATAGTGGCCTTTAATGAATATCTGACATAGCATAGGCCCAGGACAACACTGGTTAATAATAATAAAATTTTTCAAATTAAATTCGATCTGATAATAATGCAATAATAATATATTTTTATTTTTGTTGCTATGCGTTACGAGATCGAATTTTCACGTTACAAGACATCTTAGATACCTTTTAAATATTTTCGCTAAGATGTCAGTGTGTGTGTATGTTATTGGAACTTCGTGATCTCTAACACAGAAACGATCGTAGCTATGAACTTGAAATTTGGAAAAGACGAGTCCAATGTGCTAACTTAGATGTGACTAGATTTTGGCCGAAATTCTTCCAGTCTACATGACAAAAAACCTAAGGACCTCGGCCGGGTTTCGAACGCGTGATCCTGAGCTCCGTAGTTATACTTCTTATGACGTATCCTATTACCATATTATGATTTAATGAAAATAAATATTGTTATTATTATCTCACGGTAGATAACATTCGTTACTTTTCCATCTCTCAACCTCCACGGTTTGTAAAACATTGAAAAAAAAAAAAAAAAAAAACTGACTGATTTTTCATATTCCTACCGACTTATGCATAATTATACTTACGTAACCTGATCGCTGAATTGAAAATGAAGCATGGGTAACCTTTGAACTTGGTAATTTGAAAGGAGCTAATGGGAGATTTCTGAGTTACCTTGGAGTTATGTAGATCAGCAGGTCTTCATCTGAGCGAGAACAGAATCGTTCACCGTTCACCTATTTATACAAACATTAGATGTCACCCGGAGTAACTTTAAACTGGTTAGTAACGTTATCTGACAGATTAGTAATTTGAATAACATGATTTTAGAACGGTGGTTGTGACTTACGCGATCCCCCACTACCCTCCTTCCCCCCTCACCGTAAATAATAAATTGTGTGCGTGTGTGTGTGTGTCACTCGATAAGGACGACACCTATACATTTTCAGCTAAATCGATCGAAGGGAAAGGGGATTGGGGGGACGCTTAACTCAAAAATTGTAATGACAGCTGATATAATAAAATAAAATAATTCATTCTGGTGAAGTACATCGACTTTTTTCCATTTTTGGAATCACTGGTTCAAAAAAACATGACAATCCCGTGAAAAATCAACATCGCATTTCTGACTGATTACATAACCGTATAACTTGAGAAGTAACATATAATTTTCCCATCCTAGAAAAATTCTACTGTAAAATGTCATCGATGAATCATTGGCATTGTACATCCCCAGAACAAATGAATCAATTAACGTTTCGCTCCCCCTCCAAAACCGGTCGACTGTCTGGCTCATAATCAATAAAAAGTATAAAGGAAAACGATTAATAGACTCGACAGTATCTTGTCAATGTAGAACGAATTCGAGGTTCTGTCGTGTAAAAGAAAATTCAAAATTTGGCCAACGTTTCGAAAAATATTCATTTTCTTCTTCAGGGCCTTATAATGACTTGAATGGATGTGTGTGGTGAAGGTGTTCTATCCCCTCAAGTCATTTTAAGACCCTAAAAAAAAAAAAAAAAATAGTTTTCGAAACGATGACAAATTTTCAATTTTCTTTTACACGACAGAACCTCGAATTCCTTCTACATTATAAAGAAAAACGTATTTTTTTTAAAAATATTGTACATTTCACAAAAAATTATAAAATATATGGGAGTACATAATTTTGTATTTGTCAAGTCGTGGCTGAAGATTGCAGCAATACCGAAAGTACTCCCATATATTTTATATATTTCGTGAAATAGACAATATTTACATTTTTTTTTTTTTTTTTTTAAATATTTTTCATTAAGTGTTTTACAATATCTCTGCAAAAAGTTATTGTTCATTTTTTATTAAACTGTCCTTTGTATAATAATATTAGAGAAAGATATTTATGATGAAGATGAAAGTAATATTATTAGAATATCAGAGATTGTTTCTATAGAGCAAATTAATGATGTCTATTACCACATTCTAAATTCTATTAATTTAAAAAAGCAAACATTTAAAAAAAAATCTAATTTAGAATAAAAATAAAATTAAGAATAGAGGACAAAAATAATAAAGATAATGAAAAATGAATTAAAGTTGAGATTTTCATATTAAGTTTTTGTTAAATACTTGTTATTTACAGTTATAAAATTATAAATTCTGAATCTTCTTAAAAAATTTTGTGTCAATTCATTATGTCGCTTGTTATTAGAGATCTTGAGTTAAGCTCCCACCCCTGAACGCCCTTCCCTAAGTACAAAGTGGTTTGAATTAATGTTTATTACTTTGGTTTTATTTAAAGTCATTATAATATGTATATGTGTATGTATGTATATAGAAGTATATATTTGTTCTGTTTTGCATTTCTCTTGGCTGTACGTATACAAATAAATGTGAGCATTTATTATTATTATTATTTATTATAATATTTAGATATTTAGAAATGTATTAAGCTGTAATATTCTTACTTTATTATTATATCGAATGTATATTCAAATTGTACCCCAACCCGCTACAATAAGCCTTAATAGGCTTCAATGTTGTAATAAATAAATAACAAATAAATAAATATCTCTGCAAAAATGTTGAATATCATTAATAATCAGTATTTGATTTATATTGGAGCTTCTGAATCTTCTTACAAAATTTTGTGTCAATTCATTATGTCGGTTGTTATTAGAGATCTTGAGTTAAGCTCCCACCCCTGAACGCCCTTCCCTTCGACCGATTTCACTGAAAATATACAGGTATTGTCCTCATGGGTTTTTGACATTAAATATGAAATTTAAGTCGATACATTCATTAAATCGGCAGTTATTGGTCTTTTTGAGTTGATCTCCTCTCTGAACCTCCCTTTCCTCCAACTCTGCTGAAAACTAATAGGTGTCTTCCTTATGGGGTTTTGAATTTACGTAATTTTGTGTTGATACATAACAATGACGTTATTTTTATGTTAAGCTTCGCTTCTTCTTTTGGCTGATTTTACTAAAAATCGATAGGTGTCAACTTTACGGGGTTTTCTATAAACATTTTATCAGAAGTTATCAAGTTAGACACTCAGAGACAGTTTTTTTTTTTTTTTTTCATAATTATTGAAATCAGGTTTTCGGAATACATGAAATTCCTATGAAATTTCAACTTCGAATATCTGATTACATAACTTGCCTTTTACTTCGAACAGCTGAGTAAGTGAAATATGTTAGAGATGGTTGGTAATAGACTACTCGTATGTTCAATGTGGGAAAGGATAAGAAGAAATCTACTTCTAAGAAATGCCTAGGTAAGATATACCGGAAATTCTTGAGAGGCAGACACATTTGGGGAATTAGCCATCATTTCGCGATGGGGCCAGGCATTTCCTCACAGTCCCCTTCAGTGGACGTCTAGCGTAATTAGCGAGAGTTGCTTCTAGGAAGACGGGGCCATCTCAGTCCGCAACAACTATAATGGATTTCAAAGGATTTCTAACATTATTTTGTATTACTGCTAAAGAAATAAACAAATAAAATAACTACAAACTATTAAGGAAGAAGAAAAACATTTTTATTTGTACCAGTACACTATGTACTATACACAAATTGTATTCAAATTTAAAATTGAAAAAGTATTGGCTGCAGTCTGAGAGCTGCAGGCTGACCGAGATTATAGATCACTACAGAACAGACTGGCAGATCTTCTGGGAGTTTATCTCTCTCTCTCTCTCTCTCGAGAGAGAGAGAGAATGTTTTTAGGACAAAAAACTGCAATGGTTATCATCCCCCGAACGTATAAGATGATAAACATATATTTAATTATAAAGTAAGAGTAAGAAAAAATAAATAAATTAAAAAAAATAAAATTAAATAAACAATTAAAATAATGAAAAAATAAATAAATAAATAGTTATTATAACTCATGCCCGGGCTTTAACTACGAAGTCATATCGCCTATTACCAGCGCGCTCTTTCGTCACTCTGGTGGACATGAGCCCGACTCTACTGTGGGAGTCCTAAATTTTGCTAACCCTAAATTTTTATTCACCTAGGGTATGGGGTCTTTAACGACTACCTGACATCGTACAGGCGCGGGACCATCGCTTAACGTCACATCCGGAAGGCCGGCGTACTTAAGTTTATTTTACCTCCCAGATAAAATAAACTAAAGGCCTCGGTCGGCTCGGGTTTCTGCTGAAAAAAAAAATATATATATATATGTATAAGAAAAAATACATGAAAATGCATAAGTAATCAGTAATATATATATTAGTCACTCATGGTTTGGTTTTAACTACGTCGTATCGCTTAGTACCAGAGCGCTCTTTCGACTCTGCAGTTGCAGTCCTAAATTTTCCTACTTGTGTACCTAGGGTAGGGGTTTTAACCTGACATCGCACATGCTCGGGAACATATCTTAATGACTCATCCGAAGGACGGCGTGCTTAAGGTTTTTTCACTTTCAACTCGGATGGGATTCGAACCCTGGATTTTGAGTTCAGTAAGCAACCATGCTACCTTCTCTACCTCCTTTAGATACAAAGTCTATCCCTCCCCTCCACATCTGAAGTAAGACGTGCCACGTGACGAACTTCTTCTCACGCTAAACTTTTATCACGTATGCGTTTTAATCAACTTATGCAATAAATCGTCTTCAGTACTGATTTTACTTTTAAATTGTTGCATCTCTAAAGCACGCTGCATTTCTAAAGGTAAGTAATTCTTTTGCACATAGAGCATGAAATAAACAATAAAATTTTATGTTATTTAGTCACGGTTTTATATGTGTCTATAATACTTATAATAAGATCCATATTTTTCAATTTAAATATATAAATTAATTTGATTAATTTTCTTTCTTAATAAGTGATTAATTATAAGCTCAATGTGTTTCTTAATCATTTATGTTCCTAGCTTCTTACGAAATCGAATAACTTAGTTATGCTCTAGTTTATGTTTCCTAACACTATAAGAACATTACATATCATATCAAACGCCTAAACTGATGAATCAAAAACTATTTTTTATATTAGTAAAAAAAAAATAAAAACATTTTATAATAAAAAAAAAAATATTGAAAAAGTCGTCGGTTAATCACCGCCAATGTACTACTTTAAATATAATATTGTATACGTACATGTATATGCTACGAACAGCATATTTAATATTTCTATTCAGGCGCCAAACGATATATAAGCTAAAATCAACCAAAACAATACAACTAAAATCTCCATCTTGGTCCTTTAACATACTAGGTTAGGTTTTATGACTCATGCCCGGGCTTTAACTACGAGATCATATCGCCTACTACCAGAGCGCTCTTTCGTCACTCTGGTGGACATGAGCCCGACTCTACTGTGGGAGTCCTAAATTTTGCCTACCCTAAATTTTTCCCATCCGAAGGACGGCGTACTTAAGTTTATTTTACCTCCCAGATAAAATAAACTAAGGGCTTCGGTCGGGTTTCGAACCCACGACCTTGAACTCAGAAGGCAAGCACGCATATCACTGAGCTATCGGCGCTTCTTTAACATACTAAAGATACCGTCCCCATGCTTGATCCATCAGTCATCTTTCTTAAAAACAAAATAATATTGATAACTTATACAAAGTATGAAGGTTCACCGCTGGGTGTTTTTCCTCTCTCAAGCCTATCATGTCATATTTATCTTTATTATTTTATTATCTTATTTTTATTATGTTTGTATAGTATATATCAGCCCAGCCGTTGGATGTGCTTTTTTTTGCATAGTTGTGACTTAAAAAAAAAAAAAAAAAAAAAAAATATATATATTAAAAAATAGTACCTTTAAAACAAACAGTTATAAAATGAATTAAAACTATTAATAAAAATAAATAAATAAATATAAATATGAAGGATCACTTCACAATATTTTTTATCTTTATTATTATTATTATTATATATATATATATATATATATATATAGTTTGTTAGTTACTGTGATATCCACCTTTAATTACGGGGTCATATTGGTTACTACCAGAGCGCTCTCTCGTTTCTCAGATGGAAATGAGCCTAATCTACTGCCTGAGACCTAAATTTTATTTTATTTTTATCCGGGTTTAGTTAGGATAGCGGTCTTTAGCGAGTAACTCACATCGCACAGGCGGCATATATATCGTGATTAACGTTCCAGTTCGCCCGATATTTCCCGATGCCACAGCTAAAACTAAGACGTTAAGATCCAGTTTTTCCCCTACCTATAAAACCAATGGACAGTTTTGGTTAAAAATCAATAGTTGTGCTTGCCTACTAAGCTCAAGATCGCTAATTAGTAACCCGGTCTAGGCTCTTAAGGTTTTTATCTGGGGAAAAACATTGAGCACGCCTTCATTCCAATGGGCGGTTAAGCGATGGTCCCGAGCCTGTACGATGTCAAGAACTCGTAAAGACCCCAGGCGATATGACCCTGTAGTTAGAGCCCGGGCATGAGTCACAAGGAGTAACTTGATCTAAAATTTTCATTAACCCTCCTAATACCACGTGTGGTCAAAAAAGACCCCATGCGTTTTAAAATGTGTATGAACTGCTCAATATAATTTCTATTTCGATGAGGCTTCAGGACATTTATCCGTAGACTATCTCCATTCGATTTCATTAAGAAAATGTATTCAGTTTGTATTTTAAAAATTGATATAAAATAATATTTTCACAAAAACGTAGTTGGGGTCACGCGGGACCCCACGTGGTATTATCCGTATCACATTTTCGTTCGTCTGATGAGAAGTATTTTCAAGAAGTTCCACTCAGTAAACAATTCCGAAAAGTTACTTTTGCTCTTCAATTGACCTGCAATTCGAAGAAGACATTGCCCGCACCCGCTGGAGTTTTTCCTGGAGCTCTTTCTGATCAACAGTTCTTGGTTTCCACTTCTCGTTCACCTCTGAATTTTATTTAGATCTAATTTCAGTATGCGTTGACGGTTCGGACCGTAAAGGTAAATCATGGAACACATTGTGTCCTCGCGAACGTTGATGTTAGTAGAGCGTGCCAGGGAGATTGCAGGGTTTGAATCTGAGGAAGCCCTTGTGGAAACGGAACAGCTCGAAGTGATCTCCGATGTTGAAGACGTTTTGGAAACGGTCGATGAAGAACTTGATGAGCTAGAAGCACGTATGTGAAAACCATGTCAAAAAAAAATTTCTTTGCGCTAAATGTAAATAATAATAGCACCCATAGTGTAAATATACTTTTATAAGTTTCATGATTTACTTTTTTTTGAATAACATTTTTATACCATTTTTCTCAACTTTTTAAACTCTTTGTTATTTTTCCCTCATTTTTGAATGAACTTGATTGAAAAAGTTAGAATGAAAAGCTAGTTGGTACATGGAAAATTGAAAAATGAAGTGGGGTCTCAAAAGGACCCCACGTGGTATTTTTCGTTTCACAGGTCACGTGGTATTAGGAGGGTTAAATAATAATTTGTATCTCGGAAAACTATGTACATATTTCATAAAATACGACTTTTTTCAGAGGGTAAAACCTTGAAATTCTTGTTAAGACTGTATTTGTGCATTGCGGACGAAGAGAAGTGGGTCTGTATAAGGCGGCCTGATAAATAATTAATGTGATGATGTGAGTCCCTTTAATTGACACCTTTGTCACCGACAGCAGGTGTTACTCACTAACTATCACCAGTGGTTTAGATCTGATACGGTACTTAGATGACTTGAACAAACAAAGCCCATTACAGGGCTGAGCTTCATGATTATGTCTCATATGAGGACCTCTTTAACTTCTAAAAACAGATATCTCTTCAGATAAATAAAATTGTTTACTTCCTCAGCTAGACAAAGTTTAGGGGAAGTTAGGTAATCGATCAAAAAAACTATTTGAAAATGTAAAACAACATTTCGTCGCTTAAGCAGCAACACGGCATATCTCAATTTTGAGAGGTTTACAGGAAAGTGGAAAAACGTATTTTAAATGATTATTGTAGTAATTTTACTTTAGCAACGAGTGATCCAATGTTTATTTGATCAAATACTTATTATTTGTTTGAACCAAAAGTAATTTAATTAAAAAGGCTGGTATTTATGGTGTTGAGTTATGCGCTGTTTTCATGTAGGGTTGAGATGTGTGATGTTGTCTTTATTACGTTTTTCACGCTCCTAGTGGCCGGTAGAGTGAAACTAGTAATCTGAGCTTGTTTCCCGCGAAAATACGAATTCAACGATATGCATAACTCAATTTGGGTAAAAATTGAGTTATGCGGTGTTGCTGCTTAAGCGACGATTTCTATCTGTCAGTATGTCTTTGAACAAGATAATTCCCAATAGAATGAACTTAACAGTAGAAAATATATGTGTATCCAGAGCCCTGAAACGACACCTAATGTTTTTCAGCCAAATTGGTCAAAGGTAAGGGGGGGAATTATGGGGCCTCTTAACAAAAAATCTTTAATAACCGCCGTTGTAATGAATGTATTGACAAGAAAACACCAGATTCATATTCAGAGGAATCAGCTGGAGGAAGGAGATAAATGTATCGACGTGGTTTTATATTTTAATTCAAAACCGCATAAGGATGACACTTATTGATTATCAGAGAAATCCGTCGAAGGGAAGAGGGCTCAACTCAATTGCCTGACTCAAAATTTCTATGTATCTGTGAACAAGATAACTCTCGATAGAATGAATGTATCAATAGAAAAAATTTTACGTGTGGATTCAAAACTCGCTTATTGGGCTCAAGATCGCTTGTTCGAAACCCGGCCGAGGCCCTCAGTTTAGTTTATCTGGAAGGTAAAAAAAATCTGAGGTTCCTGTGCGAAATCTGGTACTCGTTACCGGTACCGCTACCTTAGGTGAATAAAAATTAAGGTTAGGCAAAATATAGAACTCCTATAGTAGAATCGGGCTGGGTGGCGACAGAGCGCTCTAGTAGTAGGTGATATGACCTTGTAGTTAAATCCTGGGCATGAGTCATAATAATTACCTGACTCAATAAGGACGACATCTATTAATTTTCAGTCAAATTGTTCAAAGAGAAATAAGAAGATTAGGGGAGATTACAGAAACTGTAATAACTGCCATTGCAATGAATGTATCAACACAGAATTTCATACGTAAATTCATATTCTTATAAGAACACATTCTCCGTGTTGGGAAAGTATTATTATATTATTGTAATCGTACAAAAATTCGAGATCAAGTATTTAACGGAATTTCAAATGTTAAGGTCCCCTGAACATGTTTAGTCCACTCTCACGATGAGGTGTGTCACTGCATCTGTCTGTGTGCATGTGATTGCAACTTTGTGAGCGCACTATAGGCCTGATTGCAGTAATCTACTTAAAATTTAAGATGAAGATTTCAGAAGTGCTAACATACATCTGATTAGACAAACATTACTTTCGGGCAGTACATGTTACAAGATACTGCGTATATTTATGAAAATCATAAATCTTTTCGAATAAATGTGTTGAGAGTACATGTACATTTTATTTGTAAGTCATTTTTAATTAGCATACTTTTTCTTTAGTTAGTTATTATGACTCATGTCCGGGCTTTAGCTACGAGGTCGCCTACTACCGACTCTACTATGTGGGTCCTAAATTTTTTCTACCATAAATTTGTATTCATCTAGTTCTTTAATGAGTTACCTGACATACGAGTAGTACAGGATCGAGATCATCGCTTAACGTCGGCCGGGTTTCGAATTCGCGGTCTTGAGCTCAGTAAGCAAGCACGCAAACTACTGAGCTACTGTCGCCCCTAAACAATAGGTACAGTGATTTTCGGTTTTAAAGGAATACCAAAATGTTGAAGATCATCAAAACGTATGCCGAAGCATACGCCCCGATCGATCGAATTGTTCTGTACAATTTGCACCCCTGAAGCAGTTTTGTCTTGTGTACAAGAATGCGTCATAGGATTTATGGAAATTCCATTTGTATTTTTGTATGTGGGTTTCAGGATATGTAAATACATACATTATAAATATATGAATATATAAGCAGTTAACAATTGAGTTAATAGTTCTATGAACTACAATTTACTGGAGAAAAATTGAAATGTCGTTGTATCCATTTGTTTAGATATTACTTAGCTTTAAACAAAAACGGTTAGTACATAAATTTATTACTTCCAAAAATATTCTTTATTAAATTTCAACTTACTCCTTGTACTCAGATTTGAGATAAGACGAATACAAAGAAATTTACAGCGCCCTAGTAATGTAAAATAAATGTTCATAAGAAATATTTCGAAGTAATCTTTTTATTATAATGTTTTATTTGTTTTATTTTTTTTTATTAAAAAGGATAAAAAAATTTAAAAACAAGTTGAGGGCGCCAGGGGTAGCGTGCTTGCTTTCTGATCTCGAGATTGCGGGTTCGAAATTTCGCCGAGGCACTTAGGTTTTTGATCTGGGAGGGGAAAAAACCTTAAATGTCCTTTGGATGGAACGTTAAACAATGGTCCCGAGCCTGTGTGATGTTAGCTACTTTTTAAAGACTCCTACCCTAGGTGAATAAACCTGAATAGGCAAAATTTAGGACTCCCACAGTAGGTCGGGCTCATGTTCAATGACGAAACATCGCTCTGGTAGTAAGTGATGTCTATGATCACGCAGAATAAATTGTTAAGTCGTAAAATGGCCAAAATGAGTTAAGTGTACTGTGATCATCTCCCAAGCCATCTGGGCACTGGGAAGAAGACTTTTGGAATTATAAAGATGTGGGTTTCTTGATATCTCGTAATGTTGTGTATGTTCTTAGTTAAATCAATTTAATCTACTTCTTTCTAATCATTCACGAGACAACTGCATTTAAACATTCATTCAACTATTCCAAGTGAAGAGGGTGTTTTCGGTTAAATCAACTTGTTCAACTTTAGAGAGGCATCATTCACGAGTATTTCAAAAAGTATGGTTAATAATTAGGTAAGTGATGATGAATGATGAGGTAACTAAGGGAAAATCCGAGAAAGAATTAACAATATTCATTTTTTTTTCTCCTATAGATTTAGAAGGTACATGATTAATAATGATGCAAACATAATTTATTTATTCCAAAAACTGGATTTACATGATTAATGCAAAATTAAAAAGTGCTGCCCTGAAAAGTTATGAATTTAGACTTACCAATTTATTCCCTGTGACCACAGATATGACCTCGTAGTTAAACCCTGGGCATGAATCACAATAACTAAGCAACTGACTATAAAAAAATTTAAATATATGTGATGTGGCTATAACACAACGATATTATATAAACCATTTTTGTACAGAACATCACTCCCCCCTCTCAAACTCATTTGATTCACTTGTTATAAGAAAGTCGCTCTCAGAATTACGCGTACACTGAATGAAACAAAGAAACCTATGATATCACATTACACATATAGTATGTCATAAAGAATGGTCTGTAAAAAGGGGTTGGTTTAACAATTTCATGTCATAACCACATCATTTTCAAAAAGGTACAGATTCTGAAACGCTATACGCTCCAAAATTAAAGATAACAAGAATAACTGAATATTAAATGCAGATTACCGTTTGAATAGAATCCTTTGTTACCGTAAGGAATAGAAAATGTGGCTTCATCCGCGGAGTGCAATATATAACAAAGCCGCAGTGTTCAATCTACGAAGACCGTTATTCACGAAATACATTTGAAATAGAAGAACTGTCGGAACTAAAATACTTGGATCGGTCATTTTTTGTATCTTGAAGATATGTATCTTTTGACAGAAGAAACAGAATGCTTGGCGTTAACAGAAAGTGAAAAGCTTGAACTGTGTCCCGTCCATTCGTTACCAACCTCAAATCCTTCCATTTCAAAAGTATTTTTGTTATTAGCGCATTTATATGTATTCATATGGCTTGCTATAATTTTTGTTCACTCACTAGTAGAAGGCGCGGGGGATTACGTTATTGAATTTTTGATGTGTAAACATCTTAACACTCGGTAGGCGCTGGTAGACCGTAAGAGTGTGAGTCTCGTTGGTGAGCATGCGTAAGTGTGTGTGTGTGTGTGTGTCGGAAGGTTGCGCAGCGGAGCGTACACACACAACTACACACATCTTTATATGTGATGTCAGAGAATGTTTTCGAGAATTTCTACGTTCATGGAATAAGAATTTCGACTGCATTTGACTTTTTATATTGTACTTTTATGTGGTCCTTTTAATGTTGTGATGAACAATATATATAATCTTTCGGTAAAAAACTTTTAGATTAAGAATTTGTCACAATAAATAAAATTTGTGGTAAAAGAAAATAATATAGCAGCATAAATCTAAAAAAATATATAATATTTCAATATGTTATTATGTTATTAATATATAATAATAATAATAACTGCTGAAAATGTCGATCAATAAATAATGTATTTGATGTCATATTGTCACAACAAATAACATAATGTTTTTACCCTTTTCAGGAGATACCGAACAGATTATTTCATTTTTAAATGACAAACTTAATCTACAAATGAATACGAATCGAAGCATTTCAACAACAAATTCGAAAACTACCATCGACTCTGTATTCTCGCGGTATTTAGAGATACTGCAATCACAGTTGCGTCACTCATACATTTGCTTTTTTATTTTTTTTTATGCCCAGGGTGTTTAATAGTACTTTTTATTTTTTTTTTAAACAGAACATGGTAATGGGATACGTCATGAACATGTATACATTAAGATAGCTTATAAATTAGATACATAAACTATAAGCTATTATATACTATTCCATAAGCTATTAACTCTTAGCCTGACACATATATGATAACAATATATGATAAATAAAAATAACAATCCTATTAAACGTTAACAATTATATTAAAAATTTTAAAATAATATATTTTAAAGGCCGCCGGTAGCTCAGTGGTATGCGTGCTTGCTTACTGAGCTCAAGTCCGTGGTTCAAAACCCGGCCGAGGCCCTTTATTTTATCTGAGAGATAAATAAAAAATTAAGCATGCCGTCCTTCAGATGGGACGTTAAGCGATGCCCTCGAGACCCCTTTAGGTTAATAAAAATTTAGGGTATGCAAAATTTAGGACTCCTATTGTAGAGTCGGGCTCATGTCCAACAGAGTGACGGTAGAACGCTCTTGTAGCAAGCGATTATGATTATCATGCCCGGGCATGAGTCATAATAACTAATAACAATAAAAATAAATAAATACTCGAAAATATACAAAAATAATAATATTAATAAATAGATTAGATATAGCTTTTAATTTAATTAAAATTAGAATATCTTGTTCTAAGCAAAGTCAGTTTATTTAGTATATATAATGACCGAGAAGGCTTCAGCAGTATGCCTTTAGGAAGAGGTAATGATGGACCTTACTCCCTGCCCCAAGAGGTGTGAGAAACAGAATGTTGTCAAGGAATGTACAGAAGAAAAATCATTCGTCATGAAGTTCGGATGACCGATTGACGAACGGCATACGCGCATACCATCCAGACGTCCTGGTACGTCTCTTTCTGCAGAACATGTATTCCTGGAATGTCCGAGCAGGTCAGGGAGATTTTTATTCGCGGGATCGGATCATACCTGGGCCTGAAACAGAAAGTGACGCAGACCGGCTACCAGCTGTTCTGCCGGTTTGTTGGCTCCTAGTCACCGATCGCCACTGCTCTGATCTCGAGCTCTCTCGCCATATAACGGACGAGTAATCCACATGTACTTGGTGCACCCAAAAAAATTAATAATAAATCAATGGTCCTTGCTGGCTGGACCACCCTGGTTTCATGTCAGAAAATTAATAAACAGTACATTCAAAACATCATAAACTGATTATTATTTTCTTTCACGATTTATGAACGGAAAGGTCAATGTTACAATTACTGTAACCTCCAGCGAAGCATGCACCAATCAGATGCATTCTGAAATAAGTATAGAAAAAATTAAAATTCATATTTTCTATTCTGTATTCGAGTTTGACGTTAGAAAAAAGAAAAATACAAAAAAAAATGGCAGACAAAGCAAAAACAAAACCGTGATATTCAAACTTACTTATAAAAAGGTTAACCCTGCAAGATTGGAATGACCCACGTCTTTTGTAATCACAGAATCAGTACAAATACGAGAAGAGTTTCTTTTTTTTCAAATGCAATTTAATTTCTGTTGAGATCGTGTCATATTTTCATTGCCACGAGCCGATAGTCTTGAGAAACATGCTCGTTTTTATCTGATAGTTGCCGCAATTCTGTTGCATGATAAAAAGTTTAACCTTTTCACTTACATTAGATTTATGGACGAAAACTTTATGAAAATATTGAGTGCAGTCCATTGTGGGTCAGGGTCATCGTGGACAATGTTCTTGAATTTTTTAGGGGAGAGGGAGACTAGACTTTAATTTAAAAATTTTTGAAATCCTGCAGTAACTTGAAGAGTACTCAATTTTCACTTCCTTATGCCTTTAAGGAAGTATTGTATTCGTACGAAAATCCGTGATCGAATTTTCGATGGTATTTCACGTTTCAATGTCCCCTAAATACGTTTTCACCATTTTATGATACTGTAATGTGTGTCTATGTGTGGAACTTTAGCGCTCTAAGTAGACAAACCCCTCTTCTTTTAAAAACCACCCCTACGCGGATGACCTCCAGATTTATTTATCCTTTCACCCCTCTAATTTCCCTTCCGCTTACTCTCAGGCATCAGATTATATCAATTCTATATCATCCTAAGCCAAACAGAGTAAACTCCTTGATCCAGACAATACCCAAGCGATCATACTAGGCAACAAGAAACTCCTTAATAACTTACTTGACCCCTCTCTTAACGCTGGACAACACCAACATCAACTATTCTGCCAGACTCAAAAACCTGGGTATTATCCTCGACTAATCCCTTTCCTAGAAAGACCACATATCCTATATTTCCCGTAAATCCTTCCAATCTCTATCACAAAGGTCTCGGCAACTTCTCCTATCCTCCCTTGTCATTCCCCATTTCGACTGCGGTTCCCTGGTCTATAATGATCTGAGCAAGAGTAGCAAACCTCAACGTATTCTGAACACTAACGTTAGATATCAACTCTTACTATCTTTGACAGGGCGCCGGTAGCTCAGTGGTATGCGTGCTTGTCTTCTGAGCTCAAGATCGTGGGTTCGAAACCCGACTGAGGCCCTTAGTTTATTTTATATGGAAGGTAAAATAAACTTAAGCACTCCGTCCTTCGGATGGGACATTAAGCGATGGTCCCGAGCCTGTACGATGTCAGGTCCTCGTTAAAGACCCCTGCCCTAGGTGAATAAAAATTTGGGGTAGGCAAAATTTAGGACTCCCACAGTAGAGTCGGGCTCATGTCCACCAGAGTGACGAAAGAGCATTCTGGTAGTAGGCGATATGACCTCGTAGTTAAATCCCGGGCATGAGTTATAATAAATAACAGGTACAAACGTACTAGGTTCCAAATTACAAAATACAAGTGACGAAATCATAATGCGGAATACTGTTCCGTGAGTGAACGGAAGCTGTGAAACAGAACAAATTGGCGCGGAGGAGTAGGTAGTAGGCGATATGACCTCGTAGTTAAAGCCCGGGCATGAGTCATAAAACCTAACCTCTTACTATCTTTGTATTTAGTTTATTTATTCAATTAATTTTATCTGTTTCTCTTAAATCAATATTATTTCAAGCCGTCTGGTCATCCTCCCCTCTCTTATATTTTTAATGTATCTCCTTTTCGTCTTTGTAGTATATATATGTATCTATTTTCCATTTAGTTAAGATGTTATTTATCTATTTTTATGTATAATTATTATTGTACGGTACTCTCTAAAGTACCACTAATTTTTTTTTTTTTTTTGGAACATTGTGAGCGTTCTATCGCAGAAAAATTTTTAGCTAGAAACTTGAGATTTCATATGAAGATGTCACAAGGAGGAGCTTAAAACTTAGCTTAGTGTAGCACAAAACGCTTTTTTTTTAAATTGCTACAGCGGTTTTAACAACTAAACGAGATGCACTCCTTGCAACTATAGTTCATGATGCTGGTAGGTAGCTACGATACGTAATCAAAGGTCCGTTCGTTTGGGTGAATGGGCGACCTTGGAGCGAGCGACCTGGTACCGTAAACACAACTAACGGACATGGGTTCCCTATGAATCATCTAACTGGTGAATCAGAGACCGAACACACCATCCTATCACAATGTCATAACTGACATTACACAACTGTAATAGTTCTTTGTGAATCAGACCTGGGACAGAATTACAATATCCGTCCTCTGTAAGAAGGCTGAAGAAGAAGGAAAAATAATAAATGCATTAATTAGACAATAAGTGTGATTAGATGTTCATTACTACATTTACAGTAGTCAGAAGAGTTGTACACATTTTATTCAAAATAACGTAAATTGTAATGTAATCTTTGAGAAATTTGATGCGGAGTTTTCAAAGGAATTTCATGTTTTCCGATCTCTTGATACCACACACGAAAAAGGTGCTCGTGAACTCCCGGATAGAAGGAATGTATCGACACAAAATTTTATATGTCAATTCAAAGCCCTATAAGAAGGACACCTATCACTTTTCAGAGGGGGCTTAACTTAACTGCTCAACTTAAAAAATTGGTAGTGATAACTGAAATTTTTATACATTATATTTGAACTTTTGGTTAAGCTATTATAGTATAGTTTAAGGTGTGTGTGTGGATTCCACGTCAGAAACCCGAGATAATAACAATATATAAAGAGAGAATATTTGTTTTTTTGTGTGTTTTGAGTCAATCTCAAGAACTACATTACCAATCTGGATCATTATTTCATTGTTGAGAAGCTTATTCCTTTCCGGTGGACATAAGAAGTTTATTTTTACGCTTTTTGAAAACGAAACTGAGCAGTGGTGGGTTAAGTGAGTCAACTCGGCGGAGAAACGGTCAATCTTGGTGTTGGGTTTGGGTACAGGTTAATGAGAACTTAGAGTAGAGCAACAGATATATTTATTTGGTCAACACCCTTATTACAAAACCGCGTGGTAACGAACACAAAGTCAGTTGTTCAATAATAAATCCCATACCGCTTGGGAACTACACAAGTCACTCACTTACTGTGCTTGGTAACAGACGACTCACTTTATACCCGCGTGGTAATAACCAACTCACTTCCGCATGGTAACTAACGGCTCACCTTATACCCGCGTGGTAATAAGGACGAATCCATTCCGCACACCGCGTGCTGGCTCGACCCAGACTCTCAGTCCACCCCGCGTGGCGACCAACTGGTCCCTCTCGTTGTTAAGAGACGACTCACTTTATACCCGCGTGGTAGTAACCAACTCACTTCCGCATGGTAACTAACGACTCACCTTATACCCGCGTGGTAATAAGGACGAATCCATTCCGCACACCGCGTGCTGGCTCGACCCAGACTCTCAGTCCACCCCGCGTGGCGACCAACTGGTCCCTCTCGTTGTTAAGAGACGACTCACTTTTAGTTCAATGAATCACACAAGTCACTCACCACAGGTCGTTCAAGGAACACACCGCAGGTATCGATTCTCGGCGTGTTCCCGAATTCACCCGCTCTGGCTTCCCCTCGCGCGACCCAACACTTGGCGTTATTTATTGCAAACGCTCCCTAAACCGTTGAAGATATCTGGAAATCATGTATAAAAGAATTATTAGCAATAAAAGTTCTACAAAAAAGTTCATGACAGCATTTATCAATCTATAACAAATAGGCTATTTGTTAGTAATAGGCTGTTCCGTGTTAGTAACAAGTTGGCGCAAAAATCTCCGAATCAATATTGATGAAATTTTATATGTAGCATCCTTATAGGGGGGGGGGGGGGGGGGGCAAAATATAGAATTAATTAATTTATTAACTCATTAACGGTTAATCGGATTTTCATGAAATTTCACAAATAGGGTTCTGCCTCCGATTCTCAAATAAAACGAATTCAGGCATTCCAGAATCGGGCTTTAAGGATAATCGCCAGTGCGCCCTGGTTTGTCCGAAGCAAAACGATACACACTGAGGTAAAATAATGCCTATTTGTTATGTCAGTCTGTTGTGGACCATGCAAGAATATCAAAACCCTCTGCTACGTGTCATCCCTCTCCACGTGCCTCCGCCAAGACCAGAACATCGACTGAAGAGGAAGCATCATAGCGACCTTAACCACGAACGTATATTGTACAAAAATTGCCAATAAATGAGAAAAAAAATAAATAAATAAAAATAGCATTCTTATATGAAGATGAAAGTAATATTATTAGAATATTAGAGATTGTCTCTATAGAGCAAATTAATGAAGTAAGTATATTACTATATTCTAAATGCTATTAATTTTAAAAATCAAACATTAAAAAATCTAAAATACAATAAAAATTGAAAGAAAAAAAAATTAAAATTAATAAAGATAATGGAAATTGAATTTAAGTTGAGATTTTCATATTAAGTTTTTGTTAAATACTTGTTATTTACTGTTTAAGTACAAAGTGGTTTGACTTAATTGTTTATACTTTGGTTTTATTTAAAGTCATTATAATATGTATATGTGTACCTATGTATGCATATGAAAGTATATATTTTTTCTGTTTTGCATTTCTCTTGGCTGTTTGTATACAAGTAAATGTGCGCATTTATTATAGTATTTAGAAATTTATTAAGTTGTGAAATTCTTAATTATAATAGGTGTCGGATGTATTTTCAAATTGTACCCCAACTCTCTACAATAAGCCTTAATAGGCTTCAATGTAGTAATAAATAAATAGCATTCTTATAAGCCTGGTTCAAAAATAGACCATTTGACATCCCCAAACTATAGGAATCTGTTCAAAGTTAAAAAAACATTTACGCAACATTCAGTGCCAGATTAAACGAATAGGAGGCCCTAGGCCCTTAAAATTTTTGAGGCCCCCCCTTTTTTTAAAACTGCAATAAAATGTTTATTTATGCATTTATATGCATTTAACAATGGATTTAATTATTTCTAAGGTATAAACATGAAATAAATTTTATTTTTTGTTAAAGTATAAATTCTTTTCAGAACTAAAATTACAAAAACATGTTATAAACAATATCAATTTATAATATAAACGTTGATATAAGATTCGTCTTTAAAAATCTTTCTTTCTACACTTGAGGTCACTAAAATCATTGATGATGTCTTCAAAATCAATTTGACGAATAACATCTGATTCAATGAACATCAAACGCAGCATGTCTAATCGTTCTTGATGCATAATGCTTCTTTGCTCGCTTTTGATTCGTTTTAATTTTGAAAAAGAGCGCTCTGCAGAACAATTTGTTATCATGAGCGTTAAAAAAATGCAAAGAGCAATTTCAACGTTTGGAAAAACAGTTGCAAGATTATCTCGAATCAAAATTTCGTAAAGTTCAGAATGAGTGAAGTGGGGTTTTGATGGAAATTTCGATTTAACATAAGTGTGAATCCATTTTTTTGATTTTTACGGGGGCCCTTCATCGACGGGGGCCCCAGGCCATGGCCTAGTTCGGCCTATTGGGTAATCCAACACTGGCAACATTTGGGGAAAATTATTGAAGATGTTGTTCACAGAAACTTGGAACTCAACGTCAAAATGAGGGACCTCGCTTCTCTCATTCATTAAAAGGATGCATTTTCTATTATTTCCCTTCTTTAAACAACTAAAATGTTAATTTGTGGCGATGAAAGCTCGAGGACAGAAAGTCGTGAAACTGTCAACCAGTAAAGTAGATATTGGAGAGGATCTCGAACGCAGACAGGAGCTAAAATGCATTTGAATGGCTGCATTTTTCCTGTTGGTCCCTCATTTAGACCCCAACGACCTCGCAGTACCCCAGGATAATAGCTGATCACGACCCCTCAGTAATTAAGTCTCTCTCTCTTTCTCTTCTTAACACATACCGCCTTCCAATCTGCATTTTTCCCTCCTTCTCTTAAGTTCTCTTTTGCGGATCGTTGAAGTTTCCCATGGAAGTAATTGGGTGTCCCTCAGGAGTCTGTCGACTCACTTATTCAAGGAATTTACTCGGCTACTTAATTTCTTCTATTCTACAGGTCGTCACTTGGAGGGGAAAATTCAATTCTTTGACAATGCCCCACGACTGCAGTAACGATCTGGCTGGAAACTTTAAAAGAATTGGTCACGTTGGAACATAATCAAAATGGAATTGTTAGAATAATGCCTAACCAATTTAAGAGTAGACTTGTTGGGAGCATCTTGTCCTAATTAGGTCATACATAAATGAAACCCGAAATAGTTTATAATTATAATTATAAATTTTTCAGTCGCTAAAAGTCCTCAGATTTAAGATAGAATTAATACGACAAAAGTTATAGCGCCCCGAAAAATGTAAACTAAATGTCTATAAGGAATATAAGTAATTTTTAAATCGTAACTCATTGCTACAATATTTAAAGGGTTAATAAAGGTTTATTTATTAGTAGTTTTTTTGAAAAATAATGTAAATTAGGAAAAATAATGTGAGGCGGCCATTAGAGGATTTTCTTAAACAGTAGAACTTCTTTAAGTCGAACCTCGAAAAGTCGAAAATCTCCTAAACTCGATAAAAATTTTGTTCCTTTCCCTTCAACCCCAAAACCTCCATTACTCGAAATCTCAACCCTCTATTAGTCGAAATAATCAGTGACTCCCTACAAGCCATTTTGATACATATTTTCCATCTATATCTCGAAAAAATAAATTGGACCTCTGTATCTCGAACATAGCAATGTTTTATTTTACAACCTTTACAACTCGATTATTTGAAACTTATTACCTCTATAGCTCGAAGAAAAATAAGTTACAGACTTTAAGAATTTGCCGACAATGTACACAATTAGAAACAATTTAGGAGTATACAATAAATAGGATTACAAATTATCTAAAGCAAAAAAAATGACTGACTTTTTTTAATACCTACATATACTACGTATTTTTTATTTTAAGGATGTTTTGAAATAATGTTGATTTATAATAAATATAAATATGTTTGTTACCTCTGTAACTTGAATTTTTATTTATTTCACCTCTCTAACTCAAAATTAGTTAGAATGAATCTTAACCTCTACAAGTCGAATCAAAATCCGCCTGTCGAAATCCTCCATAAGTCGAAAATTTTTTGGCGTCTCCCTTGATGTTCGACTTATAGAGGTTCTACTGTAGCAACAACGCTCACTCTCCCCCTCTCCTTCTCAAAATCATCTCATTTTGTCTCTTTGTACAGCTTTATCTTGAGAGTAGACATTCTAATGTTGTAATGCCAGTATGAAATACTTTTGAAGAGGGGGAAAGATGAGCTGTAAGCGTTTTGAGTAACTAGATGTGTTTTGCACATTTCTCACACTTTGTTTCTGTACTACTGTTTGAACTTAAACGGAACTCCCTATAGCTGTTGTTGCTGTTTTGTCTTGAGATATTCTTGTCTGACCATATCAAGTACATCGTTTGGTTCCGTGAGATACTTCATTCTGCCAGCGACACACACAAAGCAAAAATGAAGTTAGTGTATAGCAGACAACAGAGAGGTCAAGCTAATTATTTTAAAAACTTCTATTTAACAATGGTTATAGTTCCGTGAGTTCTTACAAGTCTCCTTTAATGAGTTCCTTATAGGATTATGTCAGACAACTTGTACGCACACAACTACCCATTGGCGTAGCTAGCATTATTCTCGGGGGGTGGGGGGGGGGGGGGGGGGGGGGGCAGCCGGTCAACTGATAATAAAACAATAATACATTACAGGAATTTCTTATACCAACGCTCACTCTCTCTCCCCTTCTCAAAATCATCTCATTTTGTCTCTTTGTACAGCGTTATCTTGGGGATAGACAGTGATCTGTAAGCATGCTTCGTATAAGAAAGTCCTGTACTTTTTTACAAATACACAATCTTCTACTTTCGTTGTGGCTTCTGATCCTCGTATGCCCCGTTGTAATATATTTTGTGTCCATACATTCATTACATTACGCAGTTATTAGGTTTTTTGAGTTGAGTCTCCTCCCTCACCCCCTTCACTTTGGCCGATTTGGCTAAAAATCATTTATGGGAATCTAGATACACATATAAAATTTCGTGTCGATGTATCCGTTTTGTCGGAAGTTATCGTATTCACAGACGGACAGAGAGAAAATGTTTTTTTTTCAAAGGTGTTTTATTTTTTTTTTTTTTACCTTATTTCGGGAGACTTCCACGTCCTTATGATTCAAGGGTTCATAGTGACCAGAAGAAGGGCATGGAAGAGTACCGAAATATTGTCGAAGTTTGGCTGTAGAAGCATTTCTAGACATCTAATTTTTTGTTGAATCGTTTTGTAAAGGCATGGTTAAGAAAAATATAATTCTGGTTTCCCGAAAGGAAATTGGAGGCCAGGAATTCTAAAATAGGGCGCCTTTGGATACGCCACTTGTCTACTATTCACATTTACGATATAGTAACAAGAAGATATTTTAATCCTACTGTAGTTAAGTGGCTAACGCTCTGTTAATTATTATAGTGATTATATCAAATAATTATAGCCATCGAGGATCACGTAGCGGTGGTTATCTTCATGAGATATACCAGAGGCTGTTTATAGGAAATCTACTGGAATCCCTTACTTTAAACTGGTTCATGGCCTTCCAAGTATAGTTTGGTGGTAATAAGAAGATAATAAGATTATTATAATGATTTGATTCTCTATTATACTAATTAGGTGTACCGTATGGTAATATAACGTTGTAAAAATTAATAAAAACAAAGAATTATTACTTCCTCAGATAAACGGAGTATAGGGGGTTAGGCTATCGTAAAAAAATACGATATCATTTTTTCATCGGAATTTCATGTTTTCCGACCATCAGATTTCTAATAAAAAAAAATATTTTTGTTTATTTCTGTGAACACAACTCTCGATAGAATGAATTTAACGACTCGAAATGTTATGACCAAAACCCTCTAACAACGACACCTATTGATTTTAGACATATCTACCGAAAAAAAGGGGGGGATTTAGATGGAAGCTTAATACAAAAACAAAAAATGTATCGGAACAAAATTTCGTATGTGAATTCAAAACTCCATAAGGACATCACTTATCAATTTTCTGCGAAGTCGGCAGGAAGGAAGATCGGAGAGGGTCAGCTCAAAAACCCTTATAACTGCCGACGTAATGAATTTATCGACACAAAATTTAGTATGAGGATTTATTTACCTTATGTAGGTAAGTAAACATTTTTTTTTTTTTTTTGTGCTCCTGACCCCTTAGGGGGGTCGGTCACATCACCCTCTTCGGCTATGGACCGGCTCGATGAGTACGGGCCACAGTCGTCTTTGGTTTCTGACTCTTAACGCCGAGTGATCTCGGGTTCGTTTCGGGGGTTCTGTTCTACCTGCGCCCCAGAGCCGGGGGCAGCCGCCGCACGGCAGTCTGTGGTCGGTGGGGCCCCCGGCACCTGGTTAGAAGGCTTTTTTGCTTCTCCGCCAGGAGGAGACGAACCGACTAACCGACTATTAGCCGAAATGGTCAACTGGTTTTGGAGGGGCAGCGAAAAGTTAATTGATTATTTCGTTCTGGGAACATGGCCGGTGATTCACCAACGAATTTTTTATGCAAGTTTCATATTGTCTAATTCTACAAAAATATATACATTCAATGTACCAGTTTCGACTTATGACATCGTCAGAACAAAGTTCAAAAATGACATTTAGGAAATAACTAAAAAGGACCCTCTCAATGAAATTTTTCGCGAGGTGTTTGGTTTGCGGGATAGTTGTCGAAAATCGTCGTAAAATGTCGTGTTGAAAGTAATTTGTTTAGACGTTTGCGTGATTCCGTAAAAACGGTGCTTCCTAACGAAAAATTGATGTTATGTTTTTCTAAAGCTTCTTTCGGATGTTACTATGATGATTTCGGGACACTTTCGTCCCTTCTTCTGGTCACTATCACTATTTTGGTCACTAAGGTTCATAGTGACCAGAAGAAGGATTGTGGAAGTTTCTCGAATTATTGTAAAAAAGGAAGACACCTCTGAAAAAAATGACGGCAAAAATCAACATAAAATGGTGCTACCTAGAATGTTCCATATTAAATTACCTAATGACCTCCTGTAGTTAGTGTGTCTTATGCCTGGGCTTTTAACTTTGAGGTCACACCGCCTACTACCACAGCGCTCTTCTGATGCTCTGGAGGACATGAGGCCGACTCTTCCAAGGGAGTCCTCAATTTTTCCTAAACTAAATTTTTATGAACCTAGGGCCTGGGATCTTTAACGAGTAACTGGCATCGTACCGGCATGCTTAAAGTTTTTTTTACCTCCCAGATAAAAAACCCAAGGGCCTCGGGCGGGTTTCGAACTAGCAATCTTGAGCTCAGTAAGCAACCACGCAAACCACTGAGCTACCGGTGCCCTCCCTCAGGTTGTAAATAGGAACGACACTATAGTTATAGCGATGCGAAAATCACATACAAAACTCGAAAGACACCTATGAATAGATTTGCAATAAAATTGGTAAATGGGTTTCAGAGAGATCTAAAACTTAATTGATTAATTCGCGCTGGGGAAGAATTTGGCCGGTGATTCACCGACGACTTTTTACAATACGTTTTTTAAAATTAAATTAAATTTAATTTCAAATTCAAATATTCGAAATATTAGACCCCAATATAAATTGAAATGCAAAGTAGTTTTTATCTTTTGCAATTTGGACTTTCAAAGCTGGATCACATTTCTGGTGGGTGTTGGTAAATTAACCTTTTTGATAAAAAAACAAAAAAACTCCAAAACCACTTAAAGGCTGAATTTAAAAAACTGCTCATAAACTAAAGATCCCATTTGGTGAAGATTGTTCCTCCGGATAGCAACACTGTTTCTCCAATTTATTTTTTTTGATAATATTCTCAATTTATTTATTTTAATGGTAATATCTCCTGTTCTTTGTTTTGGTAATAATCTTAAATAAAGGTTTATCTGTGTTAGCATGTGTTGAAATTTTAAATTCAAATTTACATCTGTATCTCCACGCCGGCAAGCTAAATTTTTTCAAAGTAACGAAAGGATGTATATAAATTTATGAAGTTTGTAACTCACCCCTGAGCCACCGGCGCCCTCATCTGCCGAATAGCCAGATATTTTAGGTAAGGGAAAAATACATCAGGCTGCTATTATTAAAACTGTTATATTCGTTACTCTCTTTCTCGTTTGCAGTAATAAACAAGCCTAAGAAATAAGCATGTCAGTTCAGTGTTGCACCCAACAGCCTTCACCTTACAGTCAAAGAAAATATTTAATTTTAATATTTTCATATAATTATTTAAGAAACATAAATTATAAAACAACTATATGTTCTTACATATATATTTTTTTTAAATATTAAATCACGTTTTCCAAATCGATATATGATTTATTATGTTCCTTTATTTATGTATTTTTTCTATCCTTAGCTCATATTCGAAAAAGACAATTTGAAGAGGTCATTCTTTTTTACATTACTCTAATATGTCTGACACGACCTCTGGATTACATGGAGGTGTGAGTGGAGACTTCGGGAAGCCGATGTAGGATCGTTGTTGGAAGAAAGGATGGCGGTGTCATCCGCCAAGATGTAGAATATGTTGGGGCTGGGTGGGAAGTTGAGCAGTCCTTGCCACTTTTACAGGATACACAGGTCGGCCACAAAATGAAGAAATCAGGGTACAGTTCGGGATCCTTCTAGTAGAGGGCTGGGGTTGGTATAAAAAAGGCATCATCACATATTTTTTGGTATTTATTTAATACTACCTCATCTAATAGTTCCAAGTAGAACTGCAAAACCGTATCTGCACATTATCTACATAAAAAGTCTATGCGTTTGTTAAAAGGTTGTTTGTTGTGGTCCAATAATTGCAATCATCAGGTTCAAATAATATTTATAATTGAGTAATTTTTCACTCATCTAATAATTCCAAGTAGAACTGCAGAACCGTCTCTGCACATTATCTACATAAAAAGTCTGTGCGTTTGTTAAAAGGTTGTTTGTTGTGGTCCAATAATTGCAATCATCAGATTCAAATAATATTTATAATTAAGTAATTTTTCACTCATCTAATAATGCCAAGTAGAACTGCAGAGCCGTCTCTGCACATTATCTACATAAAAAGTCTGTGCGTTTGTTAAAAGGTTGTTTGTTGTGGTCCAATAATTGCAATCATCAGATTCAAATAATATTTATAATTAAGTAATTTTTCACTCATCTAATAATGCCAAGTAGAACTGCAGAGCCGTCTCTGCACATTATCTACATAAAAAGTCTGTGCGTTTGTTAAAAGGTTGTTTGTTGTGGTCCAATAATTGCAATCATCAGATTCAAATAATATTTATAATTAAGTAATTTTTCACTCATCTAATAATTCCAAGTAGAACTGCAGAGCCGTCTCTGCACATTATCTACATAAAAAGTCTGTGCGTTTGTTAAAAGGTTGTTTGTTGTGGTCCAATAATTGCAATCATCAGATTCAAATAATATTTATAATTAAGTAATTTTTCACTCATCTAATAACTCCAAGTAGAACTGCAGAGCCGTCTCTGCACATTATCTACATAAAAAGTCTGTGCGTTTGTTAAAAGGTTGTTTGTTGTGGTCCAATAATTGCAATCATCAGGTTCAAATAATATTTATAATTAAGTAATTTTTCACTCATCTAATAATTCCAAGTAGAACTGCAGAACCGTCTCTGCACATTATCTACATAAAAAGTCTGTGCGTTTGTTAAAAGGTTGTTTGTTGTGGTCCAATAATTGCAATCATCAGGTTCAAATAATATTTATAATTAAGTAATTTTTCACTCATCTAATAATTCCAAGTAGAACTGCAGAGCCGTCTCTGCACATTATCTACATAAAAAGTCTGTGCGTTTGTTAAAAGGTTGTTTGTTGTGGTCCAATAATTGCAATCATCAGATTCAAATAATATTTATAATTAAGTAATTTTTCACTCATCTAATAATTCCAAGTAGAACTGCAGAACCGTCTCTGCACATTATCTACATAAAAAGTCTGTGCGTTTGTTAAAAGGTTGTTTGTTGTGGTCCAATAATTGCAATCATCAGGTTCAAATAATATTTATAATTGAGTAATTTTTCACTCATCTAATAATTCCAAGTAGAACTGCAGAGCCGTCTCTGCACATTATCTACATAAAAAGTCTGTGCGTTTGTTAAAAGGTTGTTTGTTGTGGTCCAATAATTGCAATCATCAGATTCAAATAATATTTATAATTAAGTAATTTTTCACTTTTTATGAGATGTTTGATTGAAATATAAAAACAACAGGGTCACTAAGGAAGTCATAAACCAACTAACTAAAAGGAGATATAATGTGGATTGCAAAAAGGCAATACTGGGACTGATTCTAGCTTTCAGCACTAACCATGGGTTTCTATAAGGGTCACATCGTAAACCACAAAGGGCTCATTTAACGGAGGATTATTTTCTGGTTTTGTGCCAATTAAAAAAGATCATTTAGAATATAATGAGTTAAGACCACACCCACAGTGGGAGGAATAATTGTGTAACAGTTTATCTCCTAAATAGATTCTATAATATCGTTTTTACTTTTTTATACCTTTAATATAAATAAGTAGTTTAATCGTACAAAATTCCAAGATCGAAATTTTAATGAATTTTTAAGTTCCAAGGTCGTAATCAAATGAAAATTTATGAAGATAAACTCAATGGCCTAAGCCGTCTTGAGGAAAAATAAGTATAATACATTGTAGCATGTCTACCCCCATGGACAATTATTGAAACAAGGAACAAAGGATCTAGAGGAAAGGAAGGAAACAGATAATTGTTTACATCCGGTGTTGCATGAACAGCAAGCCGGGCTAGAATCCCCCGTTCTCAGAATTGACTGATGCAACCAGTGATCGGTGATTGGCTGGAAGTAAATTAGGCGGGAAATAACAGCCAATGAGATGTCGAGATCCGTCCCCCACCACAATGAAACTCAAAAAATACCACCCTGCCCAGACATCATTCTACGTTCAGAGTTGGGGCCAGACAGACCACGTCAGTTATATCTTTCTTTTAGATTTTACCGTTGAATTTGAAATATGTGAGTAAATCAACTCCTTCCTCATGTTTGGGCCGCTCAGGCCACATCGAACTAGTCAGTAAGATATAGTGTATTTCGGACGGTGTAAAGCCAGTGAAAAATACTTATGAAGTAAGTGACTGGATGATTTATGCGGGATTTCCAGATAAAGATAATCGCACCGTCTTCGCCTGGGATATCATAATCAAGATACCTGTAATATCGATTCTAGGATAGATGTTTTTAGAAACGATTCAGTCTTTCCGACATAGGCCCATTTTGTTTGTAAATTATATTTTGTATATTGTTTTGTAAATTTTGTTCTTATTAAAATAAATATATTACAGTTCTAAGTTTGATTCATTCCATTCCCCCCCCCCCCCCCCCCCCACTCATGCTTCTTCAAGTTTGTAACAGTAATTAATTATTATTAATTACTGGTGTCAACTACACATTAGGAACTTGTAACCGTTCTTCCCGTGAGGAGTGTATTCAGCTATCCAAGGCATTTTTCATTTAATATAAGAATTTTCGATTTTAATAATATTCCGATATTAATTTTTATTTACTAATTAAATTCACTCACACACACTCTCTCACGTATAAGAAAGGAGAAAGGTTTACAACATATACTGTATAAAAAATATGCATTTTTACAATGGTCTTGCAGTTTTTCACTTTCTTATACCTATAGTATATGCGTAATCGTGCGAAAATCCGAAATCGAGGTTTTAATGAACTTTCACATTTCAAGGTCCCCTGAATACATTTTGACTACTTTCTCGATGATGTCTGACTGTGCTTGTGTGTGGTACGTATGTGAATGGAAAGTTGTGAGCGTTCTACCGCCAAAACCATTGTAACTATGAACTTAAAATTTGGAATTAAGAGGTCACATCTGTTAACTTAGATTTGATTAGATTTTGGCTGAAATCAAACAATCATTTTACATCGATTATGTTTATATTTATATATTTTATTATGAGTAGTATTTATGAAAAACCAGTAATGCCAGTATGAAATGATTTTGAGAAGAATTAGGGGGATCATATCAAGAGTCCACATTCGTGAGGTAGCGCTAAATCATTCTGGCAAATATGAATTCCATTTCGATTTCCAGAAATCATTATAGATGGCCATCACCCATATTGTCATTTATCACTGGATTTAAGTATTAAACAGCGTATAGAAAAGGGGGAACCGTTGATCCTTGAACCAAGCCGGTTTTCTTGACAAAAAAAATAAATAAATAAAAAAAGGCTCCCCTGAGTTCTTGTATGTATTACTAGTACTTTTAATTATTACGGATAGTTGTAATGGTCTTGTCATGGTATCTAACTATGATAATAACGAGAAAATGCCAGTTGGCTAGCAATGCTCTCTATGTCGTCTACGTACCTGCAGGATGTTAATGATGAACTGAAATGTGTTCCGGGTGAGTTGAACGCCATATCTCTTGCTGCCCTGCTCGAAAGGTCAATAGCAATTGACCCAAAACGATATTTTTCGCTGGCACATTATAATGGACTATTTTACTTTCTTTGCATCTCCTTTTCATTTAATCATTAAAAACTTTTAACTCGAATTTTTGCTTCACTCTATTTATTATAGGTCTACTCTCACATATGTGTTTTTGCCTATACTTTACATTTATGTCATGTATGTCGGTCGTATTTCGCCTAAAGGAAAGTTGATTTGATATACTCTACTTAGTGAGAAGTTGTATGTAAGACACTATAGCCGTCATCATATCGGACAAAAAAATGTACCTTAACCTGACATAGATAACCAACCACCTGGAAGGTTACTGAAATCTATACGCTATTTCGGCCTCGTACTCGACAAACGACAGAACCCTCACATGAGACTGAAAAGACAAGACATGAACAGACCATTAAACTGTTACTAAGACTACTGAACAAAAGATTAATTAAACTAACTTTGAAAAAAAAAGCGACTTATATACAACACAGTACTCAAACCTATGTGGAGGACTTACGTACTATGGCCAAAACTCTCCAACGCATTTGACTCCTATAAAACTAAAGTACTTCGTACAATGAACAATGCTCCATATTACTCTCCATCAAAACTCTTCACACTGACTAACGTACCTTTTGTCACTAAAGTTGCTAAATCCAAATATAAGCAATTATTTCCCTCTCTTAGTTCCCACAATAATCCTCTAGTCCGAACCCTTCATTCTGCCATACTTCCTCAACGACGGCTTAAGCGTCAATGACCTAGAGACCTCCTTAGCAGTGATTAGTTACAAATGAAAGGAAATCAGTGACCAGGGAGTGTCACCACAGGGTGATTTCTCCCCCCTTGACATTTTGACATGGCCATTATCTCTCTCTTAGCACATTTGCTTGTTATATTAATTTTTTATACAGTGTATATATTTGTAAATAAAAAAAAGAAAAGAAACACCAATATCAACCTACATGACAAAAGAAAGGAAACATAACCTGACCTAGATAACCATTCGGAAGCCACCAAAAAATACAAGGAATTACCAGCTAAAGTGTTGTTAGGGTTTTGTTTACATTTTATCTCTGGCTGTGCTTCATTTGAGGGAATTCTACAACATTTCGGATGACACCCATATGTATACTGAAGCTCTTAGAAAAATAACAATCAAAATAAATTTAGCCGTTCGGGCGATATTGCCTCATTGGAGACGAAAAATATGTAAAAAAATCAGAATCGATAAAATGTCGCTTTTTGAATGTGGCCTTCATCGAGCGATTTTGATGCGGAGAAGCATCTACCATAGACACACAAACGAAGGAGAGCACCGAAACAAAAACTTCAATAACTGCCGATGTAAAAAATGTATCAACACAAAATTTAATACGAGGATTCAAAAGTCTCTGATTTTTAGCCAAAAAGTTGCATTGGTGCATTTCCGGTAATTCACCGCCAACATTTTTAAAAAGTTACTTGACGTCAAAAAGCTGTAGCATTTCTAAATATGAAATAACATTTAACTGTGATCATTCTCGCCTTCATTTTACAATCTTCATTCAAATCTTAAATTATGTTTTTTTAATTAACAATTTTCATTTTTTATATGCCTCTCAATTTTCTTAGACACACTTTACGTAAGCTGTTAAATACTTTCTAATGAGATACGATAAATTATACATTGCCACTCCTGATTTTTGGCAGATAATCTAGATTAGCTTTTCTACGTTCTCAAGCAGATATATGCATATATAGACATATAATTAAATTAATAATTTAAAACTTTAATAACTTTTTTACATCATTAACATCATTTCTTATATGAATTCTTGTCCTGTAGGATGCTCAGATAAAGACAGAATGATGTGCCTAAATGGTTATTATAGCATCACTAATTTTAGTGATCTCACATCTGATGAAGTTAATAGAGCAATAATGAAAAGTATCAAATTTCATTTCTAGTTTTATAATGATGTGAAAAGTTCTGAACTTTTTTCTGAGGGTTATTTAATTTTAATAAGATTGGTTATATTGACATAATACATGTATTACATTCTTATACCTATGTATATGGAAGTATTGTAATCGTGCAAAAATCCAAAATGTAGTATTCAACTGATTTTCACGTTTCAAGGTCCTCTGACTACGTTTGTGTGTGTCTGTATGTGATTGAAGAGTTGTGAGCTCTCTACTGCAAAAACTATTGTAGCTATGAACTTGGAATTTAAAATGAAGTGCTCTCATGTACTAACTTAGGTCTGATTAGATTTTGGGCGAAATTGAACGAAAATTGAGACCACTTTCCCCCAGGACCTAACTATATTTAACAAGATACAGCTTATGTTTATAATATAATCATAATTCTTTTCGACAAAGGGTTGTAGATAATACAAAAATACATAATTTATATGAAATAAGATTTTTCACAGGTTGACCGGTTTTTAAGATACATGCCGAAAACCATCTTGAAATGTAGTTTTGAAACACATATTTTTAGAAGTTTCCTTGATTTACCCGAAAACGGTCAGTCCTATAGAAAACTTTGTTACAAAAAACCTGTTCCTTATAAAATTTCCATTCGCTAGTGAGTTCTTAGATTTGGGATACAATCAATACGACAAAAGTTATAGCCCCCCGAAGAATGTAAACAAAATATATCTAGCTAATACTTAACAGTTGATTTACATAGAGGCTCCAAAATCCTCATACTTGTTTCGATAAATGCATTACATCGGCAGTTATAATGGTTTTTAAATAAAGCCCCCTCTGATCCTTCTCTTCCCGACTGCCGATTACGCTGAAAATTAATAAATATCATCGTTACAGTGTTTTGAATTCACTTATGAAATACTGTAGTTATTATAGATTTTATGTTGCCTCCCCCTCAACCTTCCTTTTTTTCTTATCCTTTTAACAGATGACTCTAATGAATAGTGAACCCAATTCCAATCAGAACAGTCACAGGAGTCAGGCCGAAGGACGTGCTGTGTCAAAGAGAAAAAAAATCGTCGGTGAATCATGTATTTTTCCAGCGCTTTCCCTCTAAAAACAAATGACCGATTTGATTGAAAAAATAAACTCAGGAAAGTCTTAGCCATACAAATAATATATAAGTCATACAAATAATATATAAGTCATAATCCATTACTTCGGAGTTTTTGTAAAGGCCTCCTAAATCTCCTTTGGCTGATTTCACTGGAAATCAATAGGTTTTTTGTTTATAGGGTTCTGGATAAATAAAATGTTGTATTGATATATTTGTTCTATCGGTAGTTACCGTGTTCTGAGACGCACAGGATTTTTTTTTTTCAATTTTTGATTCATGGGATCATACAGTATACAGTATACAGAACATATCAATACAGTATACAGAACTTGCTGGAGTCAAGATCGCTCCAATTTATGACCCTAAATTCCGCGGAGATGCAGGAATGAATGGTCCACAAATGTATCTTTGGGCTTCCATGGATAGCGGAAATACTTTGAAAATGGTTGAATAGAAGCGGATGTATTGAGAATCAGCTCTCATCAATTCCGTGTACCGTTTATCTGGAATAGAATCAATATTTCATTTGGTATTTGAAATAGATATGATCTAGGACTTTAGTGTACATAAATACGCAACGTAAATCATAAAATTGGTTACATGTATATTGGTGCCCCCTAGTGCACCCACTTGTATATGCATGTATTCAGGACAAGAGAAAGTACAAGCCACCAACCCTCAGGGCAGAACGTTTTCGGCAAACATATAATAGGTTATGATAATGGAAGAATTAATATGTGGCTGTCAGTGAGAAAGAAGTCTGCGGTGGAGTTAGACGAGAACAGGCAATAGACTTTATGGGGTTGGGAAGGCCGGAGTCAAGGTGAAATCCAGCTGGAGGGGCCCAAGATAACCGACAGACAGACGGACGGACGGACAAGCTCTAATAACTCTCAAGAAGAACGGCGGTCCGGTTAAGAGGTGCATGCAGGACGTCTCCATCCCCAGGTGGAAGAACTTCTTCAGGGGGCAGGTGATCTGTTCACACGAAGCGAAATAAATGACAGCATCGTCGGCATCTTTGAAGTTCTTTTTTTTTTTTTCTTCTTTCTCCTCTTCAGACTGGATCTAAGCCGCAGAACCAATGTCCTACGGCCAGTGTCAATCATATGTCTTCTAAATGAGCTCCTTCATTTTCCCCCTCAACTACTCTTCAGCTCGAAGCCGATTTCACCAAAATTTTATATCAATCCTTGATTACATCGGTTATAAATTAAAACTCTTTTATTTATTTATTTTCCTTTCTACTTCTTATAGTATTTAATAAAATATAAAACTTTCTATCACGACAAGGACAGATTGCGAATCTTTGAAGATACATAGGTTAAAATGTTCTTTTCAGTCTAAGACACTCACGATCTGTCATATCATGTAATATATATAATCATACAAATATACAAAGCAGATCTACCATGAATTTTATACACCTGTCGGTCATTTTACTCTATGTTAAAGGCATTCTGTTAATCGTAACTCTATTCTATTGTATAAATATTTTAATGTTTATTTTTAAAAAATATTATGAATATAAAAAGCGTCCCCAGAACGACTTAATGAATTAACTGTTCGCTCGCCTGCCAAAGCCTTTCGATTCAACAGTTGACTTACATAGGGGCTCCTAAACCTCATACTAAATTTTGTGTAGATAAATTCATCACATCGGCATTTATTAGGTTTTTTTTTACCGAGTTATACGAATTTGAAATAGAATGGAAAGGTGAGGGGGAAAATGATTTGTAAAAACATGGTTGATTGAGTTATTTATAAAGTCATTTTTCTGTTTAGAAAATCCTAAGAACCCGGAGGAGCGATGCAGTGGACAAGAGAATGAGGAATGACTTTGTGCCATGTTGTAAATGTAAATTGGAACCTTACATGGAAACAGTAACTACTGGTAGTGTTGAGGTCGAGTAGACCATGCACTACTCACCATGCACTTTTCACCATGCAATTGGCCTCAATTACTTATATCATATTCACAAAATAGACTCCTATCCTAGGTGAGTAAACATTTAGGGTAGGCACAATTTAGTAGAGTCGAGGTCATGTCCACCAGAGTGACGAAAGAGCTCTCTGGTAGTAGACGATATGATCTTGTAGTTAAAGCCCAGGGATGAGTCATAATAACTAACTAAAACTTCATTTTAATAAATTTTATTACATCGGCAATTATTGAAGTGTTTGAGTTGTGCCCCCTCTGATTCCCCATATTTCCTTCGGCCGATTTTTATGAAAATTAGTAGGTGTTGTCGTTAGAGGGTTCTGGAGTTAGGTATCTAATATCTCGTGTCCATATATTCATAATATCAGTTAGTTCACACACAAAAACTCGCACAGACAGCATTTTTTTGCAATTTACTTTACAGTGAGAAGACAATGTGTTGTTTTATTTGTCTTCATATTTTTACTTCCCCAGCTATACAGTATAGGGGAAGTTATGTAATCGGTCAAAAAATTCGATGTTGAGTTTTCATAGAAATTTTCCCTGATTCCAATAATCACAAAAAAAAAGTTCTGTCTGTCTATGAACTCGATAAAATGAATCGACACGAAATTTTATATATACATGCAAAATCCGAGAAGGACGACATACTTTGATTTTATAATATGAGTGATCAGATGGAGTAACAGGTACCTATTGCCTCTACAATTTATTTAAACTAAGGCTCTTTTTTAGTTTTCCAGTTCCTAGAACTGATTGTGAAGAATGCGATGTATGGGGTAACATATAGGAGATAGCAACCGTTTTCAAAGGGGAAAATCGAGTTTTTACTTCGTTTGCTTCTTTCACAAGCAATGTATTGGAAAAATGTAGTAGATAAATCACTGGCAATGAACTTCTCCAGGTTATTCGAGTTATTCAATTATTTCTGCTCTCAGATAGATATCGATTTCGGAATTTTCTTTCAACATTTTGTGGCAATATATTCATTTTATCTATATCGGTAGATTTAGAGGTTTTCGAGTTGAGCCTCCCCCTGATCCCCCTTACATTTGACTGATTTCGCGGAAACTAATATATGTTTTTCTTATGGGGTTTTAAATTTATAAATGAAATTCTGTGTTGATAAATTCATTACAACGGCAGTTATTACAGTTTTTGTATTGACCCTCCCTTTTAATCCCCTTTTCTATGGCCGATTTAGCTGAAATTAAATACTTGTCGTCCTGGGGGTTCTAGATACATGTATACAATTCTTTGTCAATACATTCATTCTATCATGTTGACAGACAGAGAGCTATTTTTCTTATCATTTTGGAATTAAGGGGCCTCTGAAAACTCAACATCGAATTACTGACCCATTACAGAACTTCTCCTATACTTTGTATAGCTAAGGAAGTGAAATGACTATATGACGAAGTCCTTTGTTTCAATATATAGCCAATGACAACACTTACACGTACGTGCAGTCAACCGCCTTTATAGGGTAAGACCGGAAGGTCAAAGCCTTCAAAGCTTTATTTCTTAAAGTTTTTTTTTTCTTCTTTCTCAGGAGAAAATTTAAAATGGTGACGTTACGACCTTCCTTGTGAAGAAACGATTTAAGTGTTACCGTCGGTTAACCGTATTTGCCAAAAGAAATACAAGGAGAACGCTCAAAAACCCTTTCAAAACCCGTTTTTACAAAATGATTACTCTTACAGGTAGAACATCTAAAAAAAGGGTAACGTGACAGCCATATTATATCAACCCACAAAAAAAAAACAGTAGTTAGTGCTCAAAGAAATAAAATATAATATAAATATACGTAGTACTGTTTCATTGTGTCACAATTCGGTCATCCTCAGTGGCAAAACACTAACTAGTGTGATGTGCCACTAATGATGACGCAATTGCGTTGGTTGAAATTTGGTTAAAAATAAAACATTGGGAAGACGTCTTTGATTTCTTTGAGAAAACTCGTTCACAACAACTTATCACATATGGAGTAGATAGTGTTTTTTGTGATGAAAAAAATTGTGTTTAGCTAACTAGATTCTGAATTTTAATAAATGAATGAGATTAATCGCAGATGTTTGAAGTTGCTGACATTGTCTTCATCAGTCTAATGATTTTGAACTCTCAAGCATATACGAGTATGCTTACATATATTGTAATGAACCCAAGCTGCTGGCCATGGCCCAAGATCAGAACCCCAGGCTCTGCTACAAGTTGCTAGCCCACACTAACAGGTATTCCACGTCATTCAACTGAATGGCTCAACTTCGCGGCTACTCAACAAGCATTGGCTAGTCAAGATATAAACATAGTCTTTGACAATTACATCAGACTAACGATTGGCTTTCGGAAGACTGTCCTGAAACATCGTTTTGAAACCAATATTTTTGATGTTTCCTTTCCTGATTTACCAGAAAACGGTTGGTCCTATCGAAAATTAATCCCCACCAAAAATATTCGTCATTAAATTTTCAAGTGTCAGTATGCCTTAGATTTGAGATAGGACCGACACGACTAAAGTTATACCGCCACAAAGAGAGTTTCAAAGTACGTTTAAATTTTACAGCAGAGCAACGACTTATAAACTTTTTTTTTTGAAGGCGCCGGTAGCTCAGTGGTACACTTAGCTCAAGATTGCGGGTTCAAAACACCACCGAGGCCCTTAGTTTATTTTATCAGGGAGGTCCTTCGAATGGGATCTTAAGCGATGATCCCGAGCCTGTACGATGTTAGGTACTCACCCTAGGTGTAGAAAAATTTAGGGTAGGCAAAATTTAGGACTCGCATAATAGAGTCGGGCTCAGGGAGTGACGAAAAAGCTCTCTGGTAGTAGGCGATATGACCTTGTAGTTAAAGCCCGGGCATGAGTCATAATAACTAACTATTTTTTTTTTTTTTTAATTTATTCTACAATCTGTACAAACAATAACAATAAGCAGAATGATGACTAAGGAGACATGATAAAATAATAAGTAATACAATATATTGGAAACATAATAAGAAGGAAAAAAAGAAATGAATAATACAAAATAATAGCAAACATATACAAAAATAATAAACAGAATACATAATAAAATGAAATAGATAAAATAAAAATAAAATAAAATAAAAATAATCAAATAAAATAATTAAAAATATATAAGAAACTGGACGAGGACAGAACCAGTAGGACTCCCGCACACTGCCATATACCACTCTCCAACTAGTGGAGAGGGGAGGAGGCGGGAGACCAGCGCTGACCCTCCCTCCACACTGCCCAACCATCCACTGTCCAGCAGTGGAGGAAGACCAGGAGGCGGGGCGTCGAAAGGATAGAATAACTAACTATAAATTTTTTTTAAAATATATGTGATTTGGCCATTGCAGGACTTTCTTTTATACGGATCACTCTCTCTCCCCCTCCCTCTCAAATTCATTTAATACGCATTACTGGGTATAAGAAAGTCTCTCTCAGAATAACGCTGTACCTACAATGAACCCGCTGACGCCATAACTTTCATAAGACTTTCTTAGTAGAAATGAATTTGAGAGTGTGAGGAAAGTGATTTGTACAAAAGAGCTTGGTATAACAAAGTCCTGTAATGTCCACATCACATTATATTTTTGGTATGTTTTATTTTTTCTGTTTTATTCTGTTGTGTATTATATTATGATTTAATTCTATTATGTATTCTATTTTTAAAATGCCTAGTGCCGTTAATAAATAAAGATAATAAAAGAAAACGGAAACAACGGAAATTCTAAAAATTAATAACTAGCCAATCCTAATATATATCATTCTATTTAAAATTAATTTGAAATTCTTTCATGGAGAAGAACCCACCATCCTTATTAGTTTTAGAAAATGTAAAAAAATTAAATATTTTTGCAGGATAAGAGATCAGAATTTAGTGGGTTGTAGTAAATTCGGTCCATGAGAGAATGTTTGTTTATCTTGAAGTGCTGATCTGTAAAGAAATATGGTGGTCGGAGTGTTTGGGGAATGCTCTAGTGTCATTTTACCATCCGTGGCTAACAAGGACCTCTGTTTAGAAGAGACATCTTTCCATTTCAGATGTTTCTAATTAATTGTCACTTTAATTTATTGTTGTTTAATTTTCTACATTAAATTTGTCTATATTTTCACCAAGTGTTAATTCGTTTAAGAGAATTTTTATATTACTATATAAGAAAAGTGATCGAGTGTTTGACAAAAAACTCACGAGTTTTGAGGGCTAAATTTTGCAGCAATGCGATGCATCTTCAATTTTTCGGTCAAAACCACGTGACAAGATCCAACTGATATCCCACACTCTTCAGCAAGCTCCCTGATGGTCGGACGTCGATTTCCCCGCACCAGGGTGTTGATTTTGTCGACGTGTGGGTCGTCAGTTGACGTGGAAGGACGTCCAGGACGCTTATCGTCATCAATCGACTGTCGACCACCCTTAAAAGGTTCATGCCACTTGAAACATGCCGTACGCTTCATAGCAACATCGCAGATTTTCCATGTTTAACACAAAATTTCACAGCAAGTCGTTGCTTATTCAGGTCATTCGTTCTGAAATCCGACAAACGAAAAAATCGCACTTCACTTAAAACCGCGTAGCTAGTCAACGTTTATGTACTTCCCCATACAGAATTAATCATTTATGTTTTCAAAACTCAATTATACTTCGGCAGTCAGTCATTATGGTATTTAAGTCGAGCATTCATTACGTCGGCAGTTATTAGGATTTTTGAGTTAAGCCTCCTCCCTAATCCCCCCTCCCCTTTCCCCAATTTGGCTGAAAATCAATAGGTGTTGTATTTAGAGAGTTCTGGATACATATATGTATAAAATGTTGTATTCATACAATCATTCTATCAGGAGTTATCGTTTTTACAGACACACATATATTTTTCTTTATGATGTGTAAACATCTTAGCTCTCGTTAGGGGCTATGTCACACCGACAGAGCGTACGTCTCGTTTATGTGAATACGTGAGAGTGTGTGTGTGTCTCGGACGTTTGCGAGCTCAGAGCACACACACAACTACACACTTCATTATCTGTGATGTCAGCTTTTTATAACAATCTAAGTTCTTCTTAGTTCTTCTTTACCAGTATACAGGATATGATTTGGAATCGATCCCAAATAAGAGGGACAAATTATCAACACTCATAACTTCATTTCCACTTTATGGGGACGGCTAGGGACAAGGGACGCCAAACAACAAGACCTTTCTGTACAAGCGTCCTCCAACATCTCCCAATATGGCCGTCCCAACAAACATCATTTTCCTTTTCCAAACTCATATATATATTTTATTTTCATTCTATTTATTGTTATTTATTATAAAAAATATAAATGAAATAGGTCGCACTTTTATTACATTACTATTCGGCTTTGCACGATTTCAATGCTTCCTAGATATAAGGAAGTAAAAAAGGAAACAGAAAAAAACAAGCCATTTAAAGTCGGAATGCTTGCGATAAAGAAGACATAATGAGGATCGGAGAAAGGGATTTAAAAAATAAAAAAAGCAAAGATGGGCTTCTGAAAAAAGTCAGATAGGTATTTGTACAATAATTACAGGCTGCCTCTTATTATAAATTAGTTAAGGATAGGATTAGCGGGATGAATTTTGAGTCGTGGGAATACGTTTAGCACCTTCAAAAAATTTAAAATAGGGTAAGAGTTATTTTAAAGGAACTAATTGGTAATATTATGGTATTCGACAGAAGACAAAAGTATCTAAGAGTCATATCTTTATTTTATTTACCACTGTGCTTTATCTTATCTCATCAAACGTCCAACTTATGATAAGTACTGCTTATGCACTGAAATTATATATAGGTATGTATAGGGTGGTATGTATAGGGTGGTCGTAAAAAGTAAAAAGTTCGATTTTTCAAAGTCTCCATCCAAATTCTTGTGTAGTTTGACGAAAAAAATTTTTGTGAATTTTTTCAGATTTTTTTGAATGAATTAACCTGGCCCTGTGGGCTGTCAAAGTTTAACACGTGTTTTAAATGGGGTTTTTTAACATTTGCATATTTTTAAGTGTAGGTCTTAGAATTTCAATATAAAAATCTAAAAATACATGGATTATGGGTTTTCGGGGTCGCTGAAAACGAATTTCATATTAAAAAATTAATAATTCATTAAAATGAATCATCGATTCGAAAATTTTTATCATTTTCGTCAATTTTTGTACGAGTTTTTTGGGAAATGTGACTGTCAAAAAATTTTTTTTAATATGAAATTCGTTTTCAGCGACCCCGAAAACCCATAATCCATGTATTTTTAGATTTTTATATTAAAAATACTAAGACCTACACTTAAAAATATGTAAATGTTAAAAAACCCCATTGAAAACAGTGTTAAACTTTGACCGCCCACAGGGCCAGGTTAATTCATTCAAAAAAATCTAAAAAAATTTACAAAATTTTTTTTTGGTCAAACTACACAAGAATTTGGATGGGGACGCCAGATTCAAAACCTAAACCTATATAATTTCATGTCGATATACTCATTACGTCGGCCTTTATTAAAATTTTTGAGTTAAGCCCTCCTTTGTTTCTTCCCCCTCCCCCCTCCCTTTGGCTAATTTGGATGAAAATTAATATATGACGTCCTTAGACAGTTCTGGATACACATATATAAGGTTTCTTGTTTCATATTTGTTTCTATTGATAGTTATCGTATTCATAGACATATATCATTTTTTTTTTCATTTTTAGAATAGAGTTCAGACATGGAATGTAAAAACTGAATTTTTGACCAATTAAATAATTTTGTTTGTACTTCGTATAACTGAAGTAACATTCAAATTATGCTTTCTTAAAGTTTGGACTATAACGAATGCTGCCAATCGGCAAAGTATGAGAGTTTAGCGAACGCATCGTCGTGCGTGTCACAAAAAAACGCTCTGCAATTTTAAAATCTCTCCCAAAAATTCCACACGGCGGTGCAATGTTTACCTAAAATTAAAAGACTATTAAGGCTAACTGCGTATTTTAGTATGTATTAAATGAAAGGCTTATAAAGGGAAAATATATTTTTTTTTTTGGAGTACATTTAGTGCTATCAGCTGAACGAGAACGAAATAGTCAAAAATAAAATTTCAGCTGAAAAAGTGTTGGACGGTGTGCTTAAGTTTATTTTACCTCCCAGATAAATAAACTAAGCACATCGGCCGGGTTTCGAACCCGCGATCTTATTAAGCCACACACATTTTTGGATACTGATGATGGAAGTACTTTCCGAAACGTCCATCATTTGCTAAGTTATAAACAATCCAAAATTAATTTTTTTTTTTCTTTTTTCTTGTACTATATGTATTTTAAAAAGAATCTACTCGACATTTAACGTACATATATTGTAAATTAGTAGATTAATAGACTACATGCAAGTGCCTAGGACTTAATTCTGTAAGTGAGTACACAGCTAAACATACATTTATTTATTTAGTTTTAACTGTAACATCTTACAGTATCTTCGTAGAAGACATAGTAATCTTCGTAGAAGACATAGTATCCTTGGCGAACTTCCATAAAGAAGAATAAAATAAATAAATTAAGTAAATATATATATATATATATATCCAGATCATCTTCTTTCCTTTCTCTTATGTAAATTTATTTTAATTTGTAGTCTTTTATTTTGCCTCACTAAACGTGACATCTTTTAGGACTTAATGCATTTTTTTTTCTCCTGAAGTTTGCACATTCAATTATTTTTTTTTTGTTTAAATAACATTTTCATGAAATCTCCTCTCACTTATTGTAGATACAGTTTAGACAGACGACTTGTGACTGTGTGTCTGCATTCTGATGTTGAACGGAAACTTAAAATTAGTTTCTTAAACTTCTCTGGGATGTTAATATATTCATTTTTTTCAGAATTTTTTCCAGAGGTGTACCTTCGTTCATAGTGAGCAGAAAAAGACAGGATAGAAGATTCAAGAACCTAGAGTTGTGACTCAGATGGTGGACAGGAATAACTCGTCTGTCCCCATCCATGATATTTTAAATTGTTAACGTTTTAGATTGTTTTATTTATTTGTTCTTATTATACAATTATTTAGTTTTATTCAAAAAAAAATTTTAATTTTTTATCAGACTGCCGATGATGAGGGAAACCTCGAAAGCCGGCTAGCTACCACTACTAATAAAAATCTGTGAAAGATCAGACTATATTTTATTTGACAACCTGTAAAAAAAAAACGGTTTATGGTAACGTTTATTTAATTGAGGATACTCACTACTTCTACTACTTATTGTATAAGACTGGATGACCAAACTGATGAAAGTTTTAATTCTGTGGTCGCGAGGAAAAAGCGGGTAACTCCATTTTGTAAAAAAATTGAAAAAATGGGAAATTTGAGTAAAATTTTTCATGTACACTTATTATATCACATCAAAACCATACAAATGCGGCTTTTATTCGCGTTATAACTAAATTTAGAATCCAACAAATGTCATTTTTTAGGTAAAAACAAGGTAACTCCATTTTATTTGGAGAAAAATAAGGTAACTCCATAAACTTGTAGAGAATCAATATAATTGTGAATTTATTAAGATTATATTATAATTTATCGATGATTATACAAATTAAAAGAAAAATTTCAAGTTACTTGTGATTATACATGAAAGAATATATATCGTTGATACAAATTGGAAGAGAACAGTCAGTATTACAACGAAGAGTTTTTTTTGCCGTAACCTAGCAGCCCCCCCCCCCCCCCCCCCCCCCCCCCCCCCCCCCCCCCCCGGAGAATAATGCCAGCTACGCCAATGGGTAGTTGTGTGCGTACAAGTTGTCTGACATAATCCTATAAGGAACTCATTAAAGGAGACTTGTAAGAACTCACGGAACTATAACCATTGTTAAATAGAAGTTTTTAAAATAATTAGCTTGACCTCTCTGTTGTCTGCTATACACTAACTTCATTTTTGCTTTATGTGTGTCGCTGGCAGAATGAAGTATCTCACGGAACCAAACGATGTACTTGATGGTCAGACAAGAATATCTCGAGACAAAACAACAACAACAGCTATAGGGAGTTCTGTTTAAGTTCAAACAGTAGTACAGAAACAAAGTGTGAGAAATGTGCAAAATTGAAAAAATAACAAAAAATATGTAGTAAATATATATTAAAACACATAAATAATTTAAAAAAATTGAATAAATAAAATAAAATAAATTGATATCATAATATTATCATGTTGTATACAATACTCATCTTGTCATGTTGCAAAAAATACTTTCGTCTTCTTGTTGTATAATATAGTCTCATTGTTATGTTTCAGCCTTATGTTGCATGCAACACTTCTGTGGTCATATTGCACAATACACTTCATGATGCGCAGAATACTTTCATTTTCATGTTGCCACACTTCTTCAAAAAAAGTTCCCATATATACTTATACTAATCTATACTTATCTAGTATACTTACCTTACTAAATTTTAATAAGACATCAGAAGAACCATTAATCGAAGATGGCCTATATGATTTAATGCCAACGAAAGATCATAAACTGTCGATTGAGACGTTGGTTCATATTTGGATCTGGATAGAGACATATCAAACCATTAAACTCAGATTTACATATTAACTACCTTTCTGGCAGACACTAACACATCCCGACGTCAATGTTACACTATCATAACGTTAAAATATGACCAACAGGCATGTAATTTTCTCTTCAAGGAATATTTTTGAATATTCAAAATTTCTTTTTACTTTTTATCACTTTTCCAGCTAATCGAATTATAGGAAAAGTTATGTAATCGTTCAGAAATTTGATGCCGGAATATCTTCTTTTCCGAGACTGATTCCCCCCCCCCCCCCCCCCAAAAAAAAAAAAAGTCTGTAAATCACTGGCAGTATTTCCGCAGAATTAATTTCTTTTTTATTTTCTTATATCATTAGTATAAGGAAGTACTCGAATCGTGTAAAAATTGGAGTTCTTTTTTTCAACGGAATTTTGCAATGATGTTTGTCTGTATGTATTGGAACTATTAGAGCTCTACTCAGAAACGATTGTAATTTGAAATGAAGATTTGCTGACTTAGATCTGATTAGATTTTGGCCGAAATCAGACAAAAATTCTAACTTTTTTTTTTTCTGGCTCTAATTTTACAAGAAATCTACGAATTATTAAATGTAATTGTTAATTGCAATTAAAAATACACCCAATTCTGTTCATTGGTTTTTAAGAAGAGTTGAGTACTGTAATCTTACTTCATCACGAAGATTAACTAAGCTCGTTTGTAACACTAAGCGGATAATCGCAGATCTGATCACATTACTTGCTTTCAGTACTCTGCTGAGTCTACTCTACCGCTGCTACTCATCACGGCTTACTCGTCAGTGACCTCCATCTCTTCTCCATTGCAGACTATACGAGTATGAAGTTGCCAACCTCCACTACTTTGCTCTTTGCGTCGTTTATTGTCATGCCTTTTCTCTGGAATACTTCTTGCCAATCAACCACATCATCCTGTAATTTCCGTTGTGAGTCAGCTATGAGCACCACATCCTCTGCGTAAATCCAGAACTGAGCCAAATTCAGTCTAAGGTACCACTTTCCTATTTCTATTCTTGGAGTTCTTCTTTTACTCAATTTGACTAAGTATCTCGTCCATGAAGATGATGAAAAGTAGAGGACTTAAGCTATCTCCCTGCTTGTCTCCTTTCTTAAAGAGAAACATTTTTTTTTGGCATTGTACTGTGATTAAATGATACCTATGATAAGTGCATAAACAGAAGGCGTCGGTACCCCAGAGGTAATGTGCTAATCTACTGAGCGGTTAGAATTTTCATCAGGGAGGTGAAAGAACCTTGAGCACACCGTCCTTCGAATGGGACGTTAAACGATGTTTCCGAGCATGTGCGATGACAGGTACTTGTTAAAGATGTGAATAAACCAAAATTTAGGACTCGAACAGTTGAGTCGAACTCATGCCCATCAAAGCGACGAAAGAGCACTCTGGTAGTAGGCAAGATGAGCTCGTAGTTAAAACCCTGGCATGAATCACCGACTATCTACCTCCCCAGCACAAATAATCTTCTACGTGTTTGTTAAAAGCCAATATAAGTCAAATATTGAGTTTGGGTTTAACATAGTGGCTTCTGAATCCTCATACTAAATGTTGTATCGATATATTCCTTACACCGGCAGTTATTAAAGCTTTTCTTTTAAAGCTCCTTCTATTCTCCTTTTTCCTATGGCCGATTTGCCTGAAGATCAATAGGTGCCGCCCATGGGTTCTGGATACACATAAAAAATTTCAATACACATTCTGTGAAGAGTATTCACGCAGTCACACAGACATTATTTTTACATATTTTGAATCATGGAATCGAAAAACATGAAATTTCGTGAAAACCCAACTTCGACATTGTGACCATTCACATAATTAGGTGGGGAAGTAAAATATTCTGTCTAAATGTGAGTGACCATTGTATAATGTTTTCTTTTATGTACATAAATTTTTTAATCCTCCTAATACCAGGTGGGCTCATTTCAGATAATTTATGACAAAAAAACACATAAAATAAAGACCAATACTCCGGAAGCTCAACGAGTTTGTTCTTCAATCAATCAGGAATCATAGCGTACAATTATTCTATGAGAAAAGTTTATCGTCGAATTTTCACGAAGCTAAATTCCTCCAAAAATGTGTTTGGGGTCGAACCCCACTTGGTACTCGATGTTACCAAAATCATGAAAAATAGTAGACACACAAAAAAAATTCCGGGAATTAGTGTCTATTGTGTTATGATTCCTAGTATGAAACTCTGCTGGTTTGAATCTCAAGAATAACTTTACTTTCCAATATTTCATCTTTTTGTCTAGAATTTTTTTATTCAATCCCTCCTTGTCGTTACATTATTTTTTGACGTTCGTCTAGTAACTCCGTTCGCCTTGTATTTCCAAACAGTGCAGATCTATTTTGTTATCGAAAAATAAAATAAAAGTAAAAAAATTAATTTAAAAAATAGAAAGTGTAGTAAGATCCCGAACTAAACGGAGATACGTTTTGTACGATTTGTAAAAGGCATATATGCAAAAACCATTGTTTAAAAAACCAATAAAAAAAGTAGTTTTTCCATCTTTTTTCGAATAAATTTTTTTTTTAGTTTAAAACCAGTTTTTTGACTTTACCAATATTTTTTTGTTTTCAGCATAGACCAAATAAAGGGTAACAATTATTTTTTGGGTCTTTAAAGACCCCACGTTGTACTTGTTTTCTTTTTCACCTGGTATTAGGAGGGTTAAATAAATTTTATGTATATTCAACAATTCACCTATTATCCAATAAGTGATGAATTTAAAAAAGAAAGTCGAAGAAACTTAAAAATTCACATCAGGGGTTCAACAATTATACAGATGAAGGAAGGGAAGACGTCTGCAATTTTCACCCATTCATTCTGTGACGGTGCAAGTTTGAGGGACGCTTCGCCCACAGCCCCAAATCATCTCATGAATTTTAACATGTTGCTAAACCATTAAGGAGTTCATTTTAAAATTCCTTGCACAAAGTTACTTATTAAGGTATTCGTCTCGGTTCCTAGAGATTTTTTCTCGATATAACTGACCTCGAATTAAATCCCATCAAATCAAATCAATATGTGAATTTGTATATGCACAAATGTGTGAAGTGACCATAATAGGACCTTCTTATACCAAACCCATTTTTACAGCTACCCTCCCCTCCCCCCCTTTCTTGCGTTATGAACGTGATGTGTTGTCATCAGCTGTTACTTTGTTTCATTGTACAGCGTAATTTCCCGAATGTTTTTATGTTTTTCCTCTTTACATTTTGAATAAGTTAATGATTTTTATTTTCCAAATAAATATTTGAGCAAGGAAATTAATAATTTGTGTAACGACAACAATATTTTATTTTCAAACATTATATTATGAACTATTAAACATAATTATTACCTGTGTACATAATAATGATAGGTAATAAAATTTACATATATGTACATATAAAATTTACTTTATATAATAAACTTTGATATAGGTAATATTAAAAAAAACATAATAATAGATTTTTTTTAAGAACCCAACTTTTAGTTTAGTAAAGTTTTTAAGAAACACAAGCCAATTTTTTTTTCAAATAAAACTAGTCATTTATTAAATAAAAGTTAATTTTAATCAAAGCACCTCTTCAAATTAATTTATCTTGCTTTTCCCCTTGGATTCGGTTTCTTTTTGTTCTCTTCTCTATTTTTGGCTCTGTCATATAAGGAAAAGAAAAATAAGGGAGGCCTAGCGGTTGCACTTATTATGGGCTTAAGGGCCGCCAGTGTGCCTCGCACGCCTTCGCCGTAGGGTCTGCACGGATCTGCCTAGATTGACTTCCCTACACCCAGTAATGCCAGTTTGAAGTAAGTTTGACAGTGGGAATACTGATGATTCTTCATTATTACAGAAATTTGTTTTACATTCTTTGAGGTGATAAAACTTCGTTTGTATAAGTTTTATTTCAAATCTAAGATACTCAAAACATTTAAAATTTAATAAGAAACATTTCTGATGAGAACTAATTATGCGATAGGACTAACCATTTCCAAATTATGCAAATGTCTAAAAAACATGTTTTGGGATAACATTTAAAGACGGTTTTCGGCATGTAACACGCAAACCTAGCGACCATTTTCGCGATGATGTCCGTTTGTGTGTATGAGTGTGATTGGAATGTTGTGAGCGCTCTACCGCAAAAACGATTCTAGCTATAAACTTTTTTGCAGATCGTTCGATTTCAGAGATACATGCCGAAAACTGTCGTAACATTTTGTTTTGAAACATCTATTTTTTTAAATTTCCTTAATTTAGCAGGAAACGGTTAGTCCTATCGAAGTTTGGTTCTTTCCAGAAATGAGAATGGATCAATACGACAAACGAGGGCGCCGGTAGCTCAGTGGTATGCGTGCTTGACTTCTGAGCTCAAGAACGCGGGTTCGAGACCAGGTGGAGGCTCTTAGTTTATTTTATCTGGGAGGTAATATAAACTTAAGCACGCCGTCCTTCGGATGGGATGTTAAGCGATGGTCCCGAGCCTGTACGATGTTAGGTACTCGTTAAAGACCCCTGACCTAGGTGAATAAAAATTTAGTGTAGGCAAAATTTAGGACTCCCACAGTAGATTTGGGCCACCAGAGTGACGAAAGAGCGCTCTGGTAGTAGGCGATATGTCCTCGTAGTTAAAGCCCGGGCATGGGTCATAGAACCTAACGAAATACTCAAAGAATGAAAAATAAATTTCCTTAAGAGGTATTTCAAATTAATGATTAAATTGTATGGCGGAGCAACGAATTATGATTTTTTTTTTTATTATTGGTAGTTTTTATGAAAGATTATAAAAAATAAAATATCTGTTATGTGGCCATTACAAGACTTTCTTATACCAACCACGATCACTCTCTCTCTCCCTACACAAATTCATTTTACACTAGCATTTATACTCTCAGGATTACGCTGTACAATAAAACAAAAAATACCACTGGCGCCAACTCATTACACTTAAATACCCTGTGATAAAAACTTGATTGCTACCACATTTCCTGTAGAAATTTGATCTCTTTTGTTTATTTAAATTTTGATTTCTACAGTAGTTTGCCGAAAATTGCCCTAAAAAAATATTATCAATAATTTAAGACGTGCAATTTTTAAGAAAGTACACGTATACAACGAAAAAAAATTCAATTAAACAAACTTTACACTTGAATTCACAAAGAGATACCAATTTTTAATAATTTTAAATAATATTAATTTCTAATCCAAAGGTTTTTCAAATGATACTACTACTGGGCCAACAGGGAAGATGAATAGAATAGAATTTGAAGAGGACAAATAATTGGGTTATTATCTATATTTACATATTTAAATTTAAAAAAAACTTATTTGACAAACAAAACAAAAATTTACAATGGCACAAAAACATTAAATTAATACTCTTTTTTTATTTGGGCATATTGAAAAATATATATTATTAATTGTACCTTCTCGACGCCTCTACCACAAAAACCAGACCCCGTCAACTCTTCACTTTAATTCCACCCCAGTCAACTTTCATCTAATTGTTCAACTTCATTTTTATTTAAAAAAACATATCAAAACACATTGCACCGTTTAAGAGCTAGCTCACAACTCCATTACATTTTTAACACTATTTCACAGCTGTTTTTTATATGTTTTCTTGTTTTGTTTCTCAAACACCTTGATATATATCTAATATATATATGATATTAGATTATAATAAAAAAAATTACTTTTTATTCATAAAATATTCATTAAAAAAATGTTCCGTAGTGTACATCACATTTGCCTTTTCCTTCTTTTTAAAAAAAAATGTTTGTTCACAAAATTTTTTTTTTTTTATAAGTTCTTTCAGATTTAATTTCTTCCTATACACAGGTTGATTAGCTTCTTCCTCGAATCCACATAAGCTTCCTCCTTCAATACACAGATGGATTTACGTCTTCCTCCAATTCACATGATAAGCTTCCTCCTCGAACGCACATGTTGCCTGGCTCCTTGATGTCTTCAACTCATTGATCAACGATGTATCGAAGTCTCTCTCTCACTTACACTCACTGATTTATTTTTATTTTTTTTATATGCCCAATTCGACGCTCTTTTTATACATATATGCCCATTTTTTATTTTTTTATAACTATTTACAATTATTAAACTTACATATATATACGTACCTAATTTCTAATAAACAAAAACAAATATTAATCTAAAAATTTACAATTAATCCTTAACCTAAAGAAAATGTTAACTTAAATTTATAAAAATTGGAACTAATTGAACATAAAAAAAATATAATACTAAATTTTTACATATTTACAGGATCAGTCATAGTCATTAAATCAAGTTTGGAAATAATCAAGTTGGATGCAGATTTAAGAAATTGCCAATTAATTTTACTTTCCGCCTTTACCATCAATATACAATTGTATGTATTCACAATAATTATATAAAAAGATTGTATATAAAAAAATTTACTTGAAATAAAAATTAAATAAATCCTTTTTTATTTACTTCATCACACTTCCAAAATATTACTTAACAATCAAAATTAGGCCTCACGCCGGGTAATAAGGAATACAAATTTAATTTATTTAATATATATATATAGTACTTGTCTTTTGAGGTATTAAATTCTTTGAGACGTCCTTCTTACTTCCTAACTAAAAAAAAATGTATCTCACATATATTTTTACTTCAACTTCCTTCTCTACTAATAACTCCCTAATAATAATAACTTCATCGTTGACGTAGCAAAAATACGGTTCCTCCTATCTCAGGTAGGCAACCAACACTACATCATAAATCTCCTATATATATCGCTAGTTCTTTCTAGTCGACACAAAAAAATCATCTCTCGCAGATCAAAAAAAAATATAAATCTCCAATTAATCACTAGCTCTTACTAGGATTAAAAAAAATAATTTCTCCCAAAACAAATATATATAATCCCGACGTCTAAAAGAATGTCATCAGCAATTAATTCAAAACTTCTCTAATTAATATTACCCTTTGTTTGTTCCTATTCCTAAAGTTATATAATGTGCTCCTACAACTCTTCTCATTCTCATCTACTCTCTCTATTAAACAAATTTACGTAAAAAAAAACATGTTACTCAAATAATAAATGAAATTGTCTAAATAATAGAATTTATAATAACAAAAATTTACTAACTTATGCATACATACAATTTATATAATATATTATCCTTTCAAGGCTTCTATACATTTTCGTTCGTCTTTCTAATTTATAATATTATTATGATTTAGTCACGTCCGGTATCCTAGCTGAACAGTTCCGAAACAGAAAATCTGTCCCCTTGACTCGGCCTCAGGAAGTTCGTCATGTCTCCAAAGAGATCTAGGCATCTCTCAGCCTGCTGATTTTATCTTTCTAACATTTGTAATAAAAAAATATAATAAAAAAAAAAATCTATCTTCTTCCATATTATGTTCGTTCAAAATCAGCTGTATATATATATGTTTTAATTTTCAATAAAATCGTTATTAACAAGTAAGTCTCAAATAAATAATTTGTATATATTAAATTTGGATGACTAATCCTTAAATATAATCTTAGATTAATTTTTATACTGATCCTAATATCTAATCTAATCCTAAAAAAAATATAAATCCTAATTAATTTAAACGCAGAACTATACCAAAATTCATCCATACTCTTCATATACCAAAATTCTCTCATCCAAAAAATAAATTTATCATCCATACTATTATATTAGTCCAATGTCACTTCGTCATATTTTAAATTAATCCTAATTCTGTCATGTTAGTCTGTCAGTCATTTCCTCAAACTCATCCGAGTTGCAAAAAAAAATAGGTTCACTATAAAAAGTGGCTAATGCAATTATATTGCAAAGCCCAAATTTAATTTTATCTTTTTCCGGATGCCCCGGCGAATTATGTCTTTAAAAATCCCCTCCCCCTTCTCTAAATATTCATTCAGTGTTAATTTTCTCCTTAATACCTGTTTAAATGCTTTTACTCTCTTTTTAAAATTGTTCTTATAACTTTTATTAGCCTCCTTTCTATTTCCAGTTTGTCTGTAAGTTTTAACTATATTTTCTTTAAAATTAAAATTTGTCTTTTGTTTGTTGTCCTCAGTCTGTTCGTTTGTTTTGTCTAATAACATCAAAATGTTCCTTTCACTCTGTCCATCCACATCAACATTCATCCTATTTTCTTGAATTTCACTTAATACTAATTTTTCTACATTTTGACTCTCTTCCTCCACCTCTTTCTCTAAAATTTGGGTCTGTTCCTCCCCACTGTTATTCTCTGTTCCTTCTACCTCATCAACTTGTGACTGACTGTCAATAATAAGAACCTCTTTTTCTACTTCAGAATTCCCTTCATCCAACTTGTTAATTTTTTGAATAAAGTGCTTTTCTAAGTTTTCTCCTGCTTTATTTATCCTACTTTCAACTCTTTCATTTTCTATTTGAATTTTCTCTAATTGGTTCATCAAATTGTCCACCTTTTTATTTAATTTAACTTCTAAATTTTTAATGTCGCCTCTTAAATTTGTCTCTAATTTTCCTAATTTTTCCCCCATTTCCCTTTTTAAATTTGTCTCTAAATTTCCTAATTTATTACTTTGCTCTTCCATTTTTTGATTCATATCCCCCCTTAAATTTCCCATATCCCCCCTTAAATTTCCCATATCCCCAGTTAACTTTGTCAACACAACACGGAGCCATTCCATATCAGGAGCAGCAATGCCCTCTTTTTCTTTATCTTTATTTACCCCCTCCCCTTGCGACTCCTCACCTGTACCCTGCATGGACTCCATTGCGGCTGGAGTCTCCCTTTCTCTATCTTCCGATAACTCCATATCGGATCTTTCCTCCGAACTTGACCCTTCCTCTCTACTTTCCTCCTCTAATCTCGCTTGTCCTCTGGTAATTGGCATTTTCTTACTTTACTAAATATATAATTACTAAACAAAAACAATGTTATATAAAATAGTAACCTTCTTTTGAAGTTGGCAAAAAAAAATTATTTCTCAAAATTAAATGTAACCCTTATTTGTCTCTATTCTATCCTTTTCATCTTTTTCAACCTGTTTCCCTACTTTAATTAATATAAAAAAAATTCTCCCATCAAGGTTTTGCCAAAATATGATGGGGCTTTGTGGCGAAAATCGTCCACACAAGGGATATGCCAAAAATGTGATAAAAACTTGATTGCTACCACATTTCCTGTAGAAATTTGATCTCTTTTGTTTATTTAAATTTTGATTTCTACAGTAGTTTGCCGAAAATTGCCCTAAAAAAATATTATCAATAATTTAAGACGTGCAATTTTTAAGAAAGTACACGTATACAACGAAAAAAAATTCAATTAAACAAACTTTACACTTGGATTCACAAAGAGATACCAATTTTTAATAATTTTAAATAATATTAAATTCTAATCCAAAGGTTTTTCAAATGATACTACTACTGGGCCAACAGGGAAGATGAATAGAATAGAATTTGAAGAGGACAAATAATTGGGTTATTATCTATATTTACATATTTAAATTAAAAAAAAACTTATTTGAACAAACAAAACAAAAATTTACAATGGCACAAAAACATTAAATTAATACTCTTTTTTTATTTGGGCATATTGAAAAATATATATTATTAATTGTACCTTCTCGACGCCTCTACCACAAAAACCAGACCCCGTCAACTCTTCACTTTAATTCCACCCCAGTCAACTTTCATCTAATTGTTCAACTTCATTTTTATTTAAAAAAACATATCAAAACACATTGCACCGTTTAAGAGCTAGCTCACAACTCCATTACATTTTTAACACTATTTCACAGCTGTTTTTTATATGTTTTCTTGTTTTGTTTCTCAAACACCTTGATATATATCTAATATATATATGATATTAGATTATAATAAAAAAAATTACTTTTTATTCATAAAATATTCATTAAAAAAATGTTCCGTAGTGTACATCACAACCCAGTAACGTCAGTATGAAATGATTTTGAGAAGGTGGAGGGGGTTAAAGAGTAATCTGTAAACGTGGTTGGTATAAGAAAGTTCCATAATGGCCACGTCACATATTTTTTCATTGACACCAAATACACATTCCCATCTCTGTGAAACATTTGAGTTTGCGAATATCTGTTGACTAACCGTTTTTTATATAACTTAGGCAGTGAATGAAAAATTAAAATGATTAAAAACATCTTTATAGAAGACGTACGACAATTTGGCAAGTCCTGGGTAGTAAATATAGGCAACTGAAGAACGTTTGATAGAACCGCCAGACAGTCGAACAGGTTAATGAATCGATAAATCAAACTAGGGATAGGGAGAGGATGCAAAATATTCATCTCTACCATTAGTATCGATTTATTGCCTACTTTCTACCTCAGCTCCAAAGTACTGTCCGTTTCTCTTTCTATTGTCTTTCTGCTTATATATTTCTTTATTTATTGTTTTTTTTATTTTTATATTCATATAGTTTATGTATTGTTATTGCATATTACCAATTAAAATGAAGTCTTCGCCCTGATTTCCTTTGCACCAATAAACAATAGATAGTTGACAACAGGTTTGGGTTAGATGCCAATATTTGCACTTACTTGCAGGGGCGTAAACAGGATTTTGAGCAGGGGGAGGGGGGCAAAGTTAGGGTGCGGGTTATAGACTCCCGGGGGCACAGCCAGCAGTTTCCGTGGTTAGCGCTGCAGACTTTTTATTATTAATTTGGGAGACTCGGACCCCTAGAAGCTCACCCTGAGGTAACCACTGACTATAATACTTAAGCTGACTTTACATGAGCAGCAAAAATGCAAAGCACAACAGCAGCAAATGCACGCTGTGGTTTCTGTGCTTTTACAATTAAATGACTCACAGCTAATAGCGTGCATTTGCTGATGCTGCGCTTGGCATTTTTACTGCGCATGTAAAATCAGCTTTAAGAGTATAAAGTATAACATAAATGACGATTTTGAGCGAGGAAATGAAATGATCGAATTCATATATATTTAAAAAAATGTAATATGACATGTTTTGTACATGTACATTTATGTAACAGCTGATTGCTGATTTAGGAATCAGACGCACGGGAAATTTGAAGATTCTATCGGTAACTTGCAAGCAATCCATATTTAATTTTTATCTTGGTTTTCTGGTCTGGTCAGGGGGGGGCAGGCGTCCCCCCCCTGGCTACGCCCCTACTTACTTGAAATAAACTTAAAAGTTATAATGTTTTGTTTCATAGTCTATTGACCCTAGGAAATCGGCTCCTTGAACTTCTTGTCCAAGACATACTGGAAGCCCTTGGGTCATTAAGGAGAAACCTGATTTCAGTTGCTTTCTCATGGATCCTAATACGAGCCTGTACACTGTAGTGGTAACAAATCAGATTACATATCCCAGACGCACCATACTAGCACTGCCGACATGCGAAGTCCCTATAGATGCTTATATTTCTTATATTAAGGAAAATGTATAAGCTAAATGGCACGTTCGGTAGGTCGGAATGATTGATAATAAGCTTAGAGTTATCAAAAGATCCGTCTGGAACACTTCAGAGAGAGACAATAGAATGTTCCTAGCTCATATGGCACACTAGACTCATTTATGGACATCTAGATGGCAGGAGCTGTGTCAGTCCTGCGAAGTGCGTCTATCAGACACATCCTTGCCGATTGCATATCGTATAAGACACCAGAGAGAGACTTCCATCTTGCGTTGCATATTTCAAAAATCCTATCTAACGACATCCCACAAACTACCTACCTCAGTGTCGTATCTAGAATCTGTAGACCCCTAAGCTGAAACTGTGGTGTGAGCCCCAGATAAGGGGGGGGGGGGGGGGGATTTTTTTGAAAATTAACCTGCAAAAATCGCATTTTAAAGAAATTTTCCAACTAAAAACCTAAAAAGAAACATTTGAAGTTTATTATTAATTGTAGAAACATTTTTACAATATTGATAATGAATTGATGAGATAATAAAAATGGAAAGAACAGAAAATCATTAAGCTATTCAATCATTAAGGTAAGCTATAAACAACAAGTCTAGCCTAATATTTGAATTATCCCTTCTGTAAATAACTATGAACAACTAGTCCAGCCTAATATTTGAATTATCCCTTCTGTAAATACATATGAACAACGTATTATCTCATAGTCTAAAATAGGTATTATAAATTGTTCATTTAAGTTTTTTTTTTTTTTTCTTGGCGATCTTATTGAACGTGCACATTTAATATTACGTACCACAAAAAATACTATTTTAAATGTTTTTATTTAAAAAAAAAAAAAAAACATCATAGCCTTACTGAAGTCTTACCCTAATCCCGAGCTTTCTGGAGGCACGACAGAATGGTGTACAACGACAAGGTGCAGTGGAAAAAGTATTCGTACAAGTCTTTCATTTCCCGATCTAAGAGTTCCCCGAACACAAGATTAAAGGAACATAACTAATGTTCTTTTGTGAAAGCCACTCTTCAATAGAAAGTTCGATTTTAAAGATGAAAAGCCAGTTCGAAACTATCAACTTGATCAAATCAGTAGCTGTTATCTTAATGACTAGATTTCAAACTGTAGGATGGGGCTGATGATTATTTCACATATGATCCGAAGGGTGATGACTAGCGTTGACAGAGTAATAAATCCAAGGAAGGGTGCATGTCTGAGCCCTGGAGGGACAAGTTTAGCCAGTAAATCAAGCCATCTTAATTATAGGGCGCTCCTTCACAGATCCTATAATAACAACATTCAAAAAAGCTTATCAAAGATGGACCAAATCCTCGTAACTTTGTCAAGATGATCTATGACTATATTCTGAGATATCTTTTGCACCTTGTCCGGACATCTATAGAAGGGATGATCGCGAGACTCTTGAGAGAGCGTTTCATCCCCTTTTTCCGATCTCTTCCTTGATCTTCCTCCACTGGTGAACAGAAATTTTACATTCCATACAAAGTATAGGGGAAGTTATGTGATCGGCCAGAAATTTTATATTGAGTTTTCCCCTGAATTTCATGTTACCCAACCTCATTAATTAAAAAAAAAAATACAATACATTTTATATATATCCAGAACATTATAGGACGACTCGATTTTTAGTCAAAACAACCTTACCGATAAAGGAGGTGGGCTTAACAGAAAAACTCATATAACTGCCGTTCTCATGAATTCATTGACAAGAAATATTTATTTCATAATTAAATTTAATACCTCACAAAAACGGCACCAATTAATTTTTCGCAAAATGGGGAAGAAGGAATCAGAAGAGGGGTGTCGACTCGGAAACCCTAATAAATGCCGATGTAATGAATGTATCTACCGTCTGACATCAAAATTGAAAAATAAAGATGTCTGTCTGTGTGACTGTGTGTAAACAAGATAACACCCAATAGAATAAAAGTATCGACACGATATTCTATATATGTATCCAGAAATCCGTAAGGACAACACTTATTGATTCTCAGCCAAATCGAGGTGGTAGGGGCAGGCTCAACCAGGGGCCTACAGGGGTGGGGGTATAGACTCCCGGGGGCACAGCCCGCAGTTTCCGTGGTTAGCGTTGCAGACTTTTTGTTATTAATTTGGGAGACTCGGACCTCTAGAAACTCCCCCTGAGGTAACCACTGACTGTAATACTTAAGCTGACTTTACATGAGCAGCAAAAATGCAAAGCACTGAAGCAGCAAATGCTCGCTGTGGTTTCTATGCCTTTAGAATTAAATGGCTGACAGGCAATAGCGTGCATTTGCTGCTGCTGCGCTTTGCATTTTTACTGCGCATGAAAAATCAGTTTTAATGAAGATTGAATTGATTTAAATGAAGATTTTGAGCGAGGAAATGAAATGATCGAATTCATATACATTTAAAAAAATGTAATATGTCTTGTTTTGTACGTGTACATTTATGTAAAACAGCTGATTGCTGATTTAGGAATCAGACGCATGAAAAGTTTGAAGATCCTATTGGTAACTTGCAAGCAATCCATTTTTAATAAAAACTATTTTTTAAATAAGTTTATTTAATTTTTATCTTGGTTTTTTGCTCTGGCCAGGAGGGGGGGGCATGTGTCTGGCTACGGCCCTGGGCTCAACATTATAAAGAATGTGGCGACATAAAATTTTATATTTAAATTCAAAGCCCCAATTTTTGTACGAAAATTCAAAACGTTATAAGGTTGCCACTTAATAATTTTCAGTGAAAGGTACATCAAATGTGGAATGAGAATTACTAATTTTTAGCCTAAAGACGATTCGTTTTGGAGGGAAATAGAGGGAAATAAGGGATTAGGAATAGGCAGAACTCGAAAATTCCAATAACTGCATATATAATGAATGTAACGATTTGAAATATTATATTAAAATTCAAGAGTCCACAAGGACGGCACATATTAATTTTTCAAATCGGGCGAAGGGCTTCATAGAAGTGAAGCTCGACTCAAATTCTTAAGAACTGCCGATGTAATGAATATAATAAATTCGTAGTATTTACCTTGAGAGGGAGAGGGGAGGGTACGTTTTGTGCTATTAACCAAGCAATAGACATGTACGAAAAAACCCCGTTGGTTTCCTTTAAAACACAATATTTCACTCACATAGCGGCTTCCGAATCCTCAAACTAAATTTCATGTCGATATTAACCGACAGCCCCCCCCCCCCCTTCGGCGGAAAATTAATAGGTGTCGTCCTATAGTTCTTTAAATTTACATATTAAATAAGAGAAATAAATAAATAACAATAAATTATCACAATAAATTTCTACACAGCCAACAACATGATGAGACCCATTCTTGGTCAGCACGATTCGCTAAATTTTGAGTTTAGCATTTTATTTTTGTTTTAAATCGATTATAAGCGGGCGGAAAGCGTTTAAATATTGATCTTAATATTCAGGTTAATATTTTCCAATATCATGAGCTTAAATACCAAAATTAATTACACACAAAAAAAAAGTTTATCGTTGACCAAGCTCATTAAGGAATGAATTATTCATATCGTCATTAATATTCTTTCGATTAATTCTAATTGAAATTTATTATTATGTGTCTAAACTTTTCAATTTTTCTTTAGCCTTATTATTTTTGATTATTACCTCTCGAAGTTTTATTAATATTGAAGATTAATCATTGGAAGATTTAATACCGCTAATTCATTAACCAGAATAAAGAAGTTGAGATCTGAAGTAGCACTTGCCCAGTGATAACGTTTTTGAGTTAGTTATTGTGAATCATGCCCGGGCTTTAACTAGTAGGTCATATCGCCTACTACCAGAGCGCTCTTTCCTCGCTCTGGTGAACATAACCCATCTCTACTGTGGGAATCCTAAATTTTACCAACCCAAATTTATTCACCTAGGGCAGAGGTCTTTAACGAGTACCTGACATCGAATTCACTTAAAATCTCATGCGAACGATGGCGTGCTCAAGAATGTTTCACCTCATAGATAAAAAAGCTTGCCGGGTTTCGGAGCCTCAATATTGAGCTCAGTAGACAAGCACGGTACCTCTGAGCTACCTGCGCCCCTTACAACTACTTAATAATAAAAAATATCTTATAATTCTTTGCTAAGCGATATGATTTAAATATTACATTGAAATATTACACGATATGATATGATTATAGGAATGAATACGATTCCTTCGGAATAACTTTTGTCCTATTGGTCTTATTTCAAATCTGACACGCTAGCGATTAGAAATTTAATTGGGAACATTTATTGTAAGAAACAAATTTTCATAGGACTAATAGTTTTTGAGTAAATCAAAAAAAAAAGGACAGTTTACGGCCTGTATCTCATTCGAAAAATCGGACAACATGCGAAAAATCGTACTTATTATTAGTGTTCCGTGCCAAAATTAGCAAAACGGAACTTATATCGATATAAAGTGAAAGACACCAGTTTTCTTCAAAACCTTTACGCGAAAAGATTTTTGATTAGGTCATAAATATAAGCGGTATCTTGTGAAAAGCCTCAAAGTAGCTTAGTTTCAATTTTCGTCCGATTTCGGTCAAAATCTAATCAAATCTAAGTTACTGCGATATTCCAAATTTCAAGTTTTTTTATACTGAAGAATTTCATTACATACACATGCACGCACAGATATACATCTTTGCGAAAAAATAGTCAGTTATTGTGACTCATGCCTGGGCTTTAACTACGCCATAACACCTCCTCACGCTGTTGTGGCTTAGAAGGGGATCAGGAATAACATATCTGTTCCTATCCATGAAATTTTGAATTGTTAATTTTTAATTGTTTTTTATTTTATGGGCCGTTTTATTCTATTTATTCATTTACTCTCTAAATTAAATTTTAAAAAACGTTTTATCAGGTATGTTAATTTTTGAAGCTTTTTATATCTAAAAATATAAAGAAAAATTTAGGTTTTATAAAAATATTGTCTATTCCACAAAATATATATAATACATGGGATTCTCTCAGGATTGCTACCATCTTCAGCCACGACTTAACGAATATAGCATTTAAGTCGTGGCTGAAGATGATATCTATACCGAAAGTAGTCCCATATATTTTATATATTTTGAAATAGACAATATATTTAAAAAACATACATTTTTCTCAACAAGTGTTTCACGTTATCTCTGTAAAAAATGTTAAGTATCACTCTTTATACCACTTTATTTTGTGTTATTTATGGATATTTTTTCAATTTTTCCTGGGTTTTTGTAGACTGCCTGATGATGAGTGCGACCTCGAAAGCCGGCTAGCTTGTAATTATAAAATATAGATAGATAACCTGTCAAAGAAAAAAATATTGTTATTATTATTCTCACAATCCTCGGAAATATGCGAAGAATTGGATAGGTCTGTAGTTGTACTTACAACTGATATTCACAGAGCAATTAGAATGCACATATATCTCATTCATTCTCTATAACAATTTTAATCCATGGGGGCCCAGTTAAGAAAATATCTTGAGCGTGAAGGGCCAAGAAAACGTGGGAAGGTATTCGGTCCAACATATAAATGATGGCAAACGGACACGGTTCGGAGCTGGACGGAGCATTTAAATGCAAACTGGGCATGTAAATGAGAGGGATCTCCGCGGTGTAAGATTTATGCTAGACCGGAGTGCAATTTGTGTAAATATGTAAACCTGGTTTACTGTCATCATAAATTTTTTAATGAAGAGAAGACATTCACTGGGTCTTATATACGAAAGCTATTTCGAAAGTTATATTTGGACTTTCTTATACCAGCCACGTTTTTACTGATCACTTTCCCCCCTCTCAAATTTCAAATTTGAGTTTCTGAATGTATGAAAATAATGTGTTGGCATCAGCGGTTTCTTTTATTCATATTACAGCGTATTTCTGAGAGTGACTTTCTTATACACAGTAATTTCAGTTTGAAATTAATTTGAGAGGGACGAAGGTAGGTAAATATGTAAAAACATATTTGATATATGGAAGTCTTGTTATGGTCATATCACATATTTGTTTCTTTATTTGTTACTTATTGTGATTCATGCCCGAGTTTTAACCGCAAGGTCATATCGCTCATTCGTCGCTCTGGCGGATTTGAGCCCAACTCTGGGAGTCCTAAATGTTGTCTACCTAGGTTTAGTTACCTGAGATAGGGGGGTCTTTAACGAGTACCTGACAACGCAAAGGCTAGGGACCATTGCTTAACGCCCATCCGAAGGACGGCGTGCTCAAGGTTTTTTCACAAAACTTCTCGAATTTAAACAGTACTTTGAACTATTTCTTACGGAAAATTGTGCTTCCTTGGAGGCCAGTGACGACAGTTTCCACCGAAAGGTATGACAACAGTAATATATTTATATTTACTGGCGGAACTAACCCCTTAGAATAGGAAAACGTTGACTTATCAAAATTGTGGGTTAGCTGAATTTTTTTTGGAAATTTTATGTAGATTTTTCGATGGTTTCTATGATGTTCCATTGGATTTTTCTAGAAACTTCTAGCAATTTCGAGAAACAAGCTAATAAATTTCAAAACATTCTATAAGATTATAGAATTTTCTGGTGTTTTATAGAAATTATTGAAAATAAAGTTGACAAAACATATTAGGTTTAGGTTTTATGACAAGCCCGGGCTTTAACGACAAGTTCATATCGCCTACTACCAGAGCGCTCTTTCCTCACTCTGATAGACATGAGCCCGACTCTACTGTGGGAGTCCTAAATTTTGCCTACCCCAAATTTTTATCACCTAGGGCAGGGGTCTTTAACGAGGACCTGACATCGTACACGCTCGGGACCATCGTTTAACGTCTCATCCGAAGGATGGCGTGCTTAAGTTTATTTTACCTCCCAGATAAAATAAACTAAGGGCCTCGGTCGGGTTTCGAACCCATGATCTTGAACTCAGATGGCAAGCACGAATACCACTGATCTACTGGCACCCTCACAAAACATTGATTGATTTTGAGTCAAATCGACCAAAGAGAAATGAGGGAATAGGGGGGAGACTTTACATAAAATCTTTAATAACTACCGTTATAATAAATGTATTGACACGAAATATCATATATAAATTCAAAGCCCTATAAACTCGATATTTATCAATTTTCAGCGGAAGGGGAGAGGGTGATCAGAGGGGCTCAACTCGAGAATTTTCTCCGTATTCCCTGCTTTACGATCGAGAAACACGTTCCACACAAGCCCTAGTAATTGTCGCATGGCTATCGGACTCGATAATTGATTTGTTCTGTTTCTCTTAACGATAGCGAAACAATGGCTACATGTTTGGATATCTTCACGATACAAATATTTCAGCAATGCCCCTTTGTTACAAAGCAGCGCCCTCTATCGGCAGCTTCTATAACTGATACTTGCTATCGGAAACCTCCGACCCTTTATCTATTTTTCCTTTAACCATATTTATGGTACATGTTGGGATAGGTACAGTCAACTTTCCAAGGCCCTCCATTAGCATGCACAGAGTTCCTTGTATATTTATATGTAACAATAAACTATTTATATATATATCTGCTGTTCAAGTCCGCATTGTACTCTTTATCTTCTCTCTATTTCTACTTTTTATTTATTTTTAATATTAAATTACGTTGGATTATTTCAGATCCGGAGCATAAAATTGTATCATATCTTTATTCCTTGTCATATTTCTCTTCAAGGACCTTCGAATCGAAGGGCAAACTTATCAACTCTAAAAAGAGCAATACAAACGCCTGAGAACTCTTGAGTAAAAGACAAAAGTTTTCGGATATTTTAGAATAGGGATGGTATTTTTTGACTCCGTGATTCAGAAAAAAAAAGTCGTCGGTGAATCACCTAGTTTTACTGTTAAGCCTACTCCCTAATCTCCAATTTTAGTCGATTTGGTTGAAAATCAATAAGTGTCGTCCGTGTGTGGTTTTGAAATCACACATGGAATTTTGTGTCGATATAACGGCAGTTATTAGAGTTTTTGAGTTAAATCTCTCCCCCTAAGCCCCCTTTCCCTTCGCCGATTTGACTGAAAATCAGTAGGTGTTGTCAATAGAGGATTTTGGGTTCACTCATAAATATCGTGTTGATACAATAATTTTATTGAGAGTTATCGTGTTCACAGACACACACTCTAATAACTGAAGTAATGTATGGATCAATATATACATAACATTATACATTTAAATTCAAAGCCTCATAAGGACTACACCTAATTTTATAAGAAATCAGCAGAATAGAAGGCAACGATCTGTCTGTGTGTATCTGTGAACCCGATATCACCCAATAGAATGAATGAATGGACACGAAATTTTATATGTGTATCCAGAAACCTCTAAGGACCGACACCTATTGATTTTGAGGCAAATAGACTAAAGGACTTTGAAGGGAGAGCGGTAACATAATTACAGTAGAATCCCGCTAATTCGGACTAGATGGGACCGGACCCCATCCGGATCACCGAAAGTCCGGATTAAACGGAATTTGTTGTAAAATGTACTTGATAAATATTTTTTTAAATATTAGCGTAAATATTTAGCTTCTTTGTCGGCACTTTCTCATTGTAGCCTACTAAGTCAAGTCAAACCCTCTCTTTGACTTATTTTCGTACTTACCGTTCGCTAAATAAAATTTTTAGTTTACTAAATTTTAATTAGTTTTCTTTAAATCCCGTCCGGATTATCCGGATGTCTGGACTCTACTGTAAAAAACGCCTTCTTATATTCATAATTTTTTTTTAAATATACATAAGATACCTATATAGTGAGTTGCCTGTCAAAAATTACAGTAGTTCGTAAGCGGGCTCTATGACATAAGGTTTAAGTTTCATTTTAGTTAACAAACACAGTGACTCTCATTTAAGGTACCTATTAAAAATATCTATAAATCTCTGTTCAAAATACCACAGAGAAAACATACATTAGTATGATTCTCTGTTGATTTCCAAATTTTGCTGACTAACCCAAGTAGATTTTCGACCTGATGGAAGAGTGTGTCTTCAGTGGTGGACATAAATCAAGTAAGTTATTGGAGTTGGAGTGTCAAGACACCTATCAGAGATGATAGAACGGTCGTGAGATGATAGCTTGTGCAATTATGGCGCAGAAACAAGAGCTATTTGTCAAAATATTGGCAACCTATCAGATTTGGGGATAATACCCCCAGTCAATAAAACACTTACCCTGTGATTCATGTCTTATTGCAGAAGAAGGGAAAAAAAAATAATAAAAATAAAAAAGATGTACTCAGCAAATTATATAATAACTGCATAACCGAATGCATTTGGCAACTCTTGAAGATTTAGTAATCAAATTAAATTTCGCAGGTATCTTTTAATCAATTGTATACTCGTTCACGCGGAGGGCTGAAAAAATCAGTTAATCACAATGTTCTTCCGCATCACGAATTAGTCACCAAAAATTTTATAATTAAAAAAAAATGTTATAAAATAATCATTAAGTAAATATAAAATTCAAATAATTTATTTAATAATAATTAAAACAAAAAGAATAAATAATAAATATTATTACTACATTTCCTGTAGAAATTTTTAGCTGGTCTTCTACTAAATGTTGATTTCTACAGTAGTTTCTGAAAAGGGCCCTAAAGAAATTATCGGAGGTTCATGACGTGCAATTTTGAAGAAAGTGCACGTAATTTAAAAAATTTCAATTAACGAACTTTTCATTTGGATTTCTTCTAAGTTTACTTAAAAGATACCATATTGTTTTTCTAAATTAAGCAAAATTGTTAAATCCAATCCAAAAGTATAAATGATCTTACTTGGTTAACAGGGAAATGAATAGCATAGAATAAGAGAACAATATTTGTGTTTATTTACTTAAACCTACATTATATATTGGTTAACTAAATATTTAAAAAGATGGTACGTACTGGATACGCATATAAAATTTCTTGTTGATAATATCATTCTACCGGCATCGTGAATATAGACAGGAATTTTAATTTTTGAAAACAAGAAGTTGAAGAACATGAAATTCTGGAAAAACTCAACGTCGAATTTTTGACCGATTTTTTAACCTTTCTTATACTTTGTATAGCTGGGGAAGAAGAAAGTTTGTTCTCTGTTAACCTGATAAACCTATAATACCTGGAGCCCAAATATTGCCAAAAAAAGATATACCTACCTACTCATTAAATAGGGGATTATAGCCTAGGTTTTCCAACGATATATAAGTAACCTTGAAGTAAATAGGAACATAATTGAATGAACCCTAGTGATGCAATTTTGGAATGAGTCTTTGAAATTGGCCAAAATCAGTGTAATACTTTGGTGAGAGGTGATTCGGGCTTGGAAGACGTTAGTCGGGGGCTGTTGAAACCCAGCTCTACACTGCGATAAGCGACCTCCTCAAATAACACCGTTTTTCCATTTATGGTCTCTCCAGTGCAACTTGCCAACCCAGTTAATTTTCTCCGATTATTCTAATAACTGTTATTTTCGAAGAATTCCTTCACCAAGACCCTTAGTCTTTCCTCCGTCCGATACTACCTCAATGTAAAGTTTAATACCAATTGTAATAAACTGAACCAAGAGCGGTTGCACTTAAAAATTGCAATTTGTTGGTCATTTTTGCAAATTTTTAAATTTGATTTTGGAGTAAGTGTCCAGTAGTGTATACAAGTTGGATCAGTAAAATTGTGATAAATACACTAAATTCATTTTATTAAATAAACAAATTGAAAGTATATTTACAGTTTTTACGTTATAACGGAATATCTACGCAGAAACGGTCGAGACCAATCAAATACCGAGGAACATAGCTCATAGTGCAGGGGACACCTAGCCATCGCGAAGGAGTGTTCAGACTTTTAGAGCCTGCTTGAGACTCATCAAATGCCGAGAAACCTAGCTCCAAGCTTTAAGGGACAATTGGTCATCGCGGAAGAGTGTCCAGGTTCACAGAGCCTGATTGTGACCCATCAAATACCAAGTCCCCTAGCCCAAGCTTTAAAGGGACAACCGTTCGCAGTGATGGAGTGTTCAGGCTTTCAGGGCCTGCTAGAGACTCATCAAATGCTGAGAAGCCTAGCTCCAAGCTTTAAGGGACAATTGGTCATCGTGGAAGAGTGTCCAGGTTCACAGAGCCTGATTGTGACATAACAAATACCAAGTCCCCTAGCCCAAGCTTTAAGAGACAACCGTTCGCAGTGATGAAGTGTTCAGACTTTCAGGGCCTGCTAGAGACTCATCAAATGCTGAGAAGCCTAGCTCCAAGCTTTAAGAGAAAATTGGTCATCGCGGAAGAGTGTCCAGGTTCACAGAGCCTGATTGTGACCCATCAAATACCAAGTCCCCTAGCCCAAGCTTTAAGAGACAACCGTTCGCAGTGATGGAGTGTTCAGGCTTTCAGGGCCTGCTCCAGAACCATAAATTGTCAAGAAGCCTAGCTCAAACTTCAAACTGATCATCGCTGATATACGTAGTGATAACCATACAAGTCTGGCTTGCTAAATAAACCTTAACACGATATGAAAAGTAAAGAATAACCATAAAACATATTAAAACATTTAGGTTTTTCCTGTGACACCAAAACTCCGAGACGTTTCAAATAGACGGGGTTGAAGGACTTTTTAACAGTCCCTTTCTCACTAAGTTCCTTTTGTTTGTAAATTTGTATTCAAGGAATAAAAGAATAACTTATAATAATTGGGTTCATGCATGATTTTTGTGTTAGTGCTTTGCTCAAGCGAGGTATCTCATAAAAAATGTAATAAATAGTTCCTTCTGGTTGCACGTTGTCTGGGTCGAGTTAGTACAGCACAGACACCAGGTTAGGTGGACTTGGGGTCAAATGTCAACTTTGGGGTCAGCGTGCAACTTTCGTGAGCACCGTGTTACAGACGCCTTCCCATTCCACTGTTCTAGTCGTCTCGACGCCTCGGGTCTTACGGTCACTCATTGACTTTCTCTCTGCTCCAGAGCTGCAGATGATACGTGTTGGTTACATTTCTTGCTCAAAAATCTTCATAATATACCTGAAACTAATTTAACGATTTATGAATATATTTCTGGATATTTATATTCATTATATTAATAAGTTTTGGGGACGTCAAATCTACCGATCGTTTTTTCAGTCACTTTTATTTAGTGACTAACGCCCAGGCTTTTAACTTCGAGGTCATATCGCCTACTACCAGAGCGCTCTTTTGTTCCTGTGGTGGACATGAGCCCGACTCTACTATGGGAGTCCTAAATTTTGTCTACTCTTAATTTTTATTCACCCAGGGTAGGAGTCATTAACAAGTATGTAGATGACATCGTACAGACTCGGAACCATCGTTTAAAGTCCCTCCCGAAAAACAGCGTGCTCAAATTTCTCACCTCCCAGAAAAAAAATCTTAAGGTCTTTGCCGGGTTTCAAACTCTCAATCTTGAGGTCAGTAGGTATGCTTCTTAAACTTCTCTGGAATGTTACAATGAAAATTTTTTCCGGCATTTTTCCTAGAAGTGTCTTATTTTTTTGACATTTCGGGACACTTCCACGTCCCTTCTTCTGGTCACTATGAACCGTTCAAGAAGGGACGTGGAAGTGTCCTGAAATATTGTCAATAAAAGAAAAAAGAAGACTGGAAAAAATCAACATTGGGTCAGTAAGCAAGCACGCAACCAACTACCTCTGAGCAACTGGCGCACTCAACAGCTGTTAAATAAAACTATAAAGTAAAAAAAAAAAATAACAATAATATAAAAAACTAGTTCTTCAGAAATACACCTTACATTTCAACTAAAGAACACTGAAAAGGAGAAAATAATAGTTTTTTTATCCATAGGACGTTGTTGGGCAGGAATATGAATTATAGACATATACAAAATTCTGATATAATATAAGGTGTTGCATTTTAAGTATATTGCATTGATGATATTGCCTATAATCTGTCTAACACTCCCTCTGCAACATAAAATGCAACCCCTTATAATGTATTATGTCAGAATTTATTTTTTTAATATATGTTATTCTCAGTCACATTCCCACCCAACATCGACCTCCTGCGGCAAGAAAACATCTGTTTTTACTTTTCAGTATTATATAATTGAAATATATATAACACACAGAGGGCGTCGGTAGCTCAGTGGTATGCGTGCTTGACTTCTGACCTCAAGGTCGTGGGTTCGTAACCCAACCAAGGCCCTTAGTTTATTTTATCTGGGAGGTAAAATAAACTTAAGCACGCCGTCCTTCGGATGGGACGTTAAGCGATGGTCCCGAGCCTGTACGATGTCAGGTACTCGTTAAAGACCCCTAACCTAGATGAATAAAAATTTAGGGTAGGCAATATTTAGGACTCCCACAGTAGAGTCGGGCTCATGTCCACCAGAGTGACGAAAGAGCGCTCTGGTAGTAGGCGATATGACCTCGTTGTTAAAAGCCCGGGCATGAGTCATAAAACCTAAGCTAACCTATAACACACATTTTTTGAGAACTTTTGACTTTATTAAAACTTTCTTCCTTCGACGTTAGTCGACTTGGACTCATGGAATTTCATCAATTTTCTCCACTTACCTACCTGAGCATTGCGCGAACAGCCACTGAAGGGACGTTAGGTAATTTGGATAATATGCTGTTATTGCACAATCTGCAACCACCGTCGTAAACACTTTATTATTTAATAAATGATAAAAAAAATAATAAACAGTAATAGTCTCTCAAAGAAGAAGAAGAAAAAAACGGAATCAGACGTAATGTCCGATAACCTTTGTTTTTTTTACGTCCAGACCATTTTTCAATTTCCGCAATAAAAACGCGCTCTCCATTTGTAGATTCTCTAATAGACTTTTGCAACCATTGCAACTGCTTTAATCTTGGACAAACAGAACGGAAGTTGAGGACTAGAGTGAATGGTGAGGAGAGGCGACTCTGAATTATTTCGTCATCTTCAAAGTACACAGTACATGTGCCTCGGCCTCCTTATATGTACAATATCCAAGAAGTTAGAAAAATAGATATTATTAAATGTAGAGAGATAAAATTGAAAAAAAAATAAGTGAGTTCTCTCTTCTCAATTCTAGAGAGGGAATAAGGAGGGGATAGAAGGCTAGACAGTAATTGGTAGAATTTCTGTGTTTGCGTCTCTCTAATAGGCCATGGTGAACTAATTGCAGGTAAGGACAAGGAGACAGTTGCAACAATGGGAACAATGCCTCAACTGTTTTGTTCTCATATTAATTGTATGTTGTAAACAAGAGTTGTTATCATAACCATACTTGGTATACCAACATATAAACCATATCTTAAAGGATCCCAAAAAGGGACAAAAAAAAACATTATCCTGAAACAGAGTGTTTAGTCAGAAATGGGTGAGAGTGCAGGCCGTGGGAATAAGTGGAAGAAACAACGCGAATGAGGAGGTTACGAAACTGAGTTCTATTAGGAATTATGCACGAGATGGTGCAAGCTAGATAGTACCAACCCTGGTGGACGGTAATGAAGACATTCGTCGCGCTCTTCCATAGATCTGGGACACCCAAGGATAAAGCAATTGCTGCAGTCTGTCTCATGTAAGCAATAAGGACTTTATATCAGAATATTCGTCTTTCTACAGGTAGCCACCAACTAAACCTAGCTGAAAGCAGATATCCCCATATGGTCAGTTAGCGAGAAAATTTGATAATTCCAAACGATCGGTATACATTTTGTCTTTCTGTGTGAAAACGTTGTTTACACATGAAAAGTTGTGACTCAGATGGTGGACAGGAATAACTCGTCTGTCCCCATCCATGATATTTTAAATTGTTAATGTTCGTTGTTTTAGATTGTTATTTATTTATTTTTATTTTTTAGTTTTATTCAAAAAACTTTAATTTTTTATCAGACTGCCTGATGATGAGGGAAACCTCGAAAGCCGGCTAGCTATTACTCAAATAAAAATCTGTGAGAGGTCAGACTATCTTATATTTGACATCCTGTGAAATAATCACTTCTCACTACATCAGCCATCTTCATATTAATCCTGAAACCCTGTTAGTATGATTTGTAACCCGAACAGGAATTTAATTTTTAAAAAAATTAATTAAATTACATAATTAATAAAAAAAACTAACATTACAATACATATCGTGTACCAGTATCAGCTTACGGCATCGCAAAATTCAAAAGTGATATTTAAGTCTCTAACGAGTACCTGGCTCGAGACCATCGCTTAACGTCCCATCCGAAGGACGTCATACTTGAGATTATTTTATCTCCCAGATAAAATAAACTAAGGGCCTCGACCTGGTCTCGAACCCGCAATCTTGAGCTCAGTAAGTAGGCACGGATTAGGTTAGGTTTTATGACTCATGCCCGGGCTTTAACTACGAGGTCATATCGCATACTACCAGAGCGCTCTTTCGTCACTCTGGTGGACATGAGCCCGACTCTACTGTGGGAGTTCTAAATTTTGCCTACCATAAATTTTTGTTCACTTAGGGCAAGGGTCTTTAACGAGTATCTGACATCGTACAGGCTCGGGACCATCGCTTAACGTCCCATCCGATGGACGGCGTGCTTAAGTTTATTTTACCTCCCAGATAAAATAAACTAAGGGCCTCGGTCGGGTTACGAACCCACGCCATTGAGCTCAGAAGTCAAGCACGCATAGCACTGAGCTACCGGAGCCCTCAAGTAGGCACGGATACCATATAGTGTTTTAAAGATTCAAATAAACTTTTCTTTAGATCCTGATCAACTTATATAATTTCTTCCCCTCCCAGTAATCTTCACATAACGGGGTTAGGGCGCGGAGTGGTCAGTCTGAGAAGCGCCAGGACAGCTCAGCACTGCGGAAGTGGACGGCACGAGAATGACATTCAATAAGGTTAATTTATGTGGAAAAGGTGCAAGCCCCTACAAGAAGGATATCGTGGTCTACGATCGCTATCTAAAGTCTTTGGAACAACCATGGCGCTAATATGTAAGATTAATACCCCCTTGTTAAATATCAGTGAGTCTTGGAAGTTTCAGATATGTAAGTTACAGACGGGCAAGCTTGTATGATCGTTCCAATATTCAGCGAATACCGGCTCCAGTTGGTTCCATGGGAATCCGCTTGGTGTCGCTAGGTTTGAACAGATCAGCTATGATAACGCTGTTTCACGCTTGCAATTATCTTCATTTGTTGATTAGCTACGCGGTTTTTAGTGAAGTGCGATTTTTCTCGTTTGTCGGATTTCAGAATGAATGACCTAAATGAGCAACGACTTGCTGCGAAATTTTGTGTTAAACTTGGAAAATCTACGACTGAAACATTTGCTATGCTCAACATGGCTTACGGTGATGTTGCTATGAAGCGTACGGCATGTTTCAAGTGGCATGAACTTTTAAGGCTGGTCGACAGTCGATTGATCACTGTTCTTCCCCACCCTCCCTACCCACCTGACCTTGCTCCTTGTGACTTTTTCTTGTTCCCCAAACTCAAAAGACCCTTGAAAGGAAGAAGATTTGAGACGATTCCCGAGATTAAGGCAAATGCGACGAAGCAGCTGAAGGACATTACAAAAGAAGCGTACCAGGACTGTTTCAACAAGTTAAAACACCGTTGGGATAAGTGTGTGCGTTGGGGAGGAGAGTACTTTGAAGGGGACCCAGACATGTAAATATGAAGATGGCTGATGTAGTGAGAAATGATTATTTCACAGGATGTCAAATATAAGATAGTCTGACCTCTCACAGATTTTTATTGGTAGTAATAGCTAGCCGACTTTCGAGGTTTCCCTCATCATCAGGCAGTCTACAAAAGAACTATCCTTAATATAATATGTAATATAAATAGCAAAGATAAATAATTAAATTGAAAACACAAGTTTTGATTAAACATACCTGATAAAAATTTAATAATTTTTTTTTTTTCAGTTTTATTAAAAAACATTTTAATTATTATCAGTTATGTTTAATCAAAAATTGTGTTTTCAATTTAATTATTTATCTTTGCTATTTATATCACATATTATATTAAGGATGGTTCTTTTGTAGACTGCCTGATGATGAGGGAAACCTCGAAAGCCGGCTAGCTATTACTACCAATAAAAATCTGTGAGAGGTCAGACTATCCTGTGAAACCAGACATGTAACTTCTAAATAAAGTATATTTTGTTTTATGACGTCAGTCCGCATATTTTTTGAACAGACCTCGTAGTGGAAAGCAACTAAAAATAAACAAAAATAAAGAACTTGTTTAACTTCAATATTGTCTAATTGCACAAAAATGAATACATAAAGTCAATAAAACAATAGTTTACATTTCACAATCATATTTTTAGTTTAAGTTTAATTAACATTAATAATTAACAATCAGGTACCATACACAAACTATTAGTATGTTGTAACAAAATAGTAGTAGTTGTAAGTATCCTCAATTAACAACTTCTAAGTTGAGAAACGCGGACATATTGTGGAAACTTGTAATAAATTAATAAAACAAACTTACTTTTGAAATATTGTCTATTCCACTAAATACATATATATATATATATATAACTACCGGTTTCGGCTTTATACCATCGTCAGGTCTAGTTATGAACTGTCTAGACCTGACGATGGTATAAAGCCGAAACCGGTAGTTATATATATATATATATATATATATATATATATATATATATATATATATATCTTTAGTGGAATAGACAATATTTCAAAAATAAGTTTGTTTTATTTATTTATCCTCAATTTGATAAGCCTTAATTTCCTTTTTTTAATTTATTTTCACTATTTCATTTCCGTTCAGCTGATAGCACTAAATATACTCTAAAAAACAATTATTTTCCCTTTTTACGGCTTTCATTGAATACATTCTAAAATATGCAGTTAGTCTTAATAGTCTTTTTATTTTAGGTAAACATTGCACCGCCCTTCGAAGTTTTTGAGAGAGATTTTAAAATTTCAAACTTTGAAAAGCGTAATTTGAATCCGAATAACGTTTGAATGGGAACTGAAGCTTTCTATATACCTCTCTTGACTGTAATGTTTATCTGTGATGGAGTTGTCGTTATATATTATAATTTTTTTTTTAATTATTACATTAGGTCGTACTTTTCTGGGGGTGGGGGCTGTTACAAATATTTGAGTTTAAAGGTAGCCATCAAGTAAATATAATAGTTAATAATCACAAGAAAAATTGATCAATGGAAATCAGCTGTGCAATAGAAGCGCCTTGCTACGTCTTTACGAACTTTATTATTCTTTAGTCGATAATTATCTTCTTTTAGTCCTGATTTATTTTTAAAATGCTAATTTCAATATTTTATAAGATGTTTCTTGACAGGATTTGTACATTTTTTTTTTTTTGTTAATATTTCCTTTAAGAGGTATTAACGTCACTTTGAATAGTGTTAAAATATAAAACAATTAGAGCAGAAAAGACAGTGGAGTAACACTAATTAAATACTCGTGATTAAAGGATTATAAATATAGAAAAATTCTGCTTCAGCATTATCATAAGTTTTACAAAGATATTTGTCGCGCCAGATAAAGAACATGTAACTTGAGATTGTCACAGATTCATGAAACATCACAGAAAATCATTTTCGGTGAATCACCTTCAATGTACTTCCCCACAACGAATTAATCAATTAACTTTTCTCTCTCCCTCCAAAACTAATCGACCGTTGGCGCTAATATTCAACGACTTGCAAAAGGGCTCCTAAATACTCATACTAAATTTTGTGTCAATGAAATCTTTAAATCGGAATAATAATAAATTAGGATTTTTTAATTGACCCCCCTTCTCTTCAGCCGATATTGCTGACACATTGTTTGACAGGTAATGTCCACATTGGGTTTTGACTTTAAATATGAAATTTCATGTCGATACATTCATTACACTTTCAATTATTGGGTTTTTTAAGTTGATCGAATGATGATTCCGCTGAAAATTTTCAATTTAAATTAATAGGCGTCATTTTTATGGGTTTTTGAAATTACATATGAAATTTCATGACAATATATTTATTACAACTGTAGTTATTATAGTTTTTGTCTTAAGCCTCCCCCCTAATCCCCTCATAATTTTATTTTATTATTTATTTATTTTTTATTTACATATTTTTTTTATACATGACGTAGTATGTACAGATGGAGGTTGGCATAATACATGGTACTGGAAATCCCCTCATCATTTTGGCCGATTCGGCTGAATTTATATATATAATGATCGAATTAGGAGGTTGGAAAACAAAACATTTCGTAGAAAACTCCGCAATCGAATTTTTACCTATTACATAACTTTCCCCATACTTCGTACAGCTGAGGAGGTAAAATCATTTTAAGAGGTAATAGCTCCTAAATTATAATGTCGATTTGGCTGAAAATCAATAGATGTTGTTCTTAGAGGGTTCTGAATGGATACAATAAATCAAAGAGCACCCAAAAGAGGAATAATAAAAAGGATACCCATATAACAATACATGTCGATATATTCGTTCTTTCAGGAGTTCTCTGGTGTTTGGGCAAAAGGGCTTAAGTCAGAATAAGTCTTGTGATCCAAAGGACAAGTGCATTTAAATATTTTTACCATATGTAACTGATTGTTGGAATATTTTACTTTAAATGTGCTTTTCCTGATTTGCAGGAATTTTTCAAATCTTCAGACATTCCCCTCCTAAAATTTAGATTTGCTGACTCAAGCCCAAACACCCAAGAGTTATCGTGTTCATAGACAGTTGGAGAACAAAATCCTAATTGATTTATTTGTGTTGGGGAAGTACATAGCCGGTGTTTCACTGTCGACTCTTTTTTCTTGTCACGACTAAAGATTAACTAGATTTTTGTCTAAATATAAGCGCAAATTATGATAACCTTACGAAGGGACTATGTTCTCCAATGAATGGAAGAAAACCCCATCTGGAGAGAAATGGGGTTCAAAAAATGAGCTTTGGTCCGAAGTACAGGTCAGGTGAAGAGGTCACTTGAGAGTCATTATGTCATTATAGAGTTGGGCAACGTTTAATTATGGTTTACGATCTTGCTAAGTGCAGTGTTATGAGGCCTCATTACTGCGGGGCCTTTGTTCTCTTCCAGTAATTAATTGCTGTAAGAACTGCAGGGGAAGAGAGTCGTACCGCTGATGGATATGCACGGACCTAATCCTAATCCACCAGTTAGACTGTTGATGTTTGCGGAAGTGGTCCGAACTGAGAATCTGTACTTTTTTTTTTTTTTTTTTTTTCACAGGTTGTCAAATAATATATAGTCTGACCTCTCACTGGTTTTTTACTTGGATTAGCTAGTCGGCTTTCGAGGTTGCCCTCATCATCAGGGAGTCTGATTAAATAAAAACTTTTGAAATTAACCTAATTAAAGTTAACAATTTAAAATTTTAATGAATGAATGAATTTTAAGTTGTTAAAGTTTTTAGATGGTTTTATTTATTTATAGTTTATTTTTATTATAAAAAATTTTAAATTTTAAAATATTTTGATTAGGTTAATTTCAAAAAATTTTATTTTATCAATGATGAGGGCAACCTCGAAAGCCAGCTAGCTAATACAATTACAAAATCTGTGAGAGGTCGGATTATATCTTATTTGAAAACCTGTGAAATAATCACTTCTCACTAGATCAGCCATCTTTATATTATTTTGTACTGGCTTTATTCTATTTCGTGTTCTCAGGTTTCTCTGGGTTCATTGTTGGTTACTTTGTACCCGCATTTCTATTTGATATTTCGGGACACTCCCCTTCTTCGTGCTAGCTACTCGTACGACACTCCTTTGGAGGTCGATTATCTGGTATACATCCTAATAATAAAATGTGTGTCGATATATTCATGACATTAGCAGTTTTTAGGAGTAGGGTTTCTTGAATTGAGCACCCTCCTATGTCACCCCTTTCCCTTCTGTTGAATCCACGGAAAATTAATAGGTGTCGTCCTTATGGGGTTTTGATTTGCATATGTAACCCATTAGGAGTAAACTAGAGTTATTAGAAGAAAATTATATAAGGTTTTTATCTTCAAATTTGAGATAGGATCAATATGAACAAAATTATAACGCCTCAAACAATAGAAGATAAATTTCTGAAGGGCATATATCAAAGTAATCTTTAAATTGTATCGCACACTAGCCAGAAACAATTGTGAATCTGGTTCCAGCCTCAAACTGGATATCAAAAGACCCTCCAAAATGCAAAATCAAAAAGAAGGGTTCCCTACGTAAGTCAACTATTAATTTTTAGCCCAAACGGTTGATAGGTTTTGAAGGGGAAGCAGAAACTTATTTCATTGATTAGTGCTGGCCAAGTAAATGGCCGGTGATTCACCGACGAAATTTTTATCGAATATGTCTTAAAAATATTCTATGATTTATTATGTGTTGAAACATAAATTTTAGATGTTGCCAATACACAATAATTGTGTATGTACAATTATTGTACCTTCAGGTGATGAATGAGATGATTCGACTAAAAGCTTGGGTAAATACTTTCATAAGTGAGTTAGCGAGATGATACGAGATGCCGATTCATGTCTGTTGCAAACAATCCCATCTTTTATCAAGAACTGCTCCAGGCTTTATAAAATTGATATTAATCAAGATTTTAATATGTTTTTGTAAAAACGTTTTAGTACGACTCTCTAAGACTATAAGACAAATGCGTACGAAGTCGATGGATCATTGTATTTCACCAGCATGAATTAATAAATTACGTTACTCCAAAAACAATCGATGGTTTGGCCAAGAAATCAATAGTTGACATAGGGTCATATGAATCATACTCAATTTTATGTCGTCATTATTATTCATTACGTCATTAGTTATTAGAGCTTCTGTTAAGCCCTTTTTCCTTATCTCCACTTTTCCTTTGGCCGATTTGGCTCATAATCAATAGGTGGCGTGCTTATGGGGTTTTGAATTTAAATATAAAATTTCATGTCAATGTATTCATAACATCGACAGTTATTGGGGTATTTGAGTTGAGTCCCACTGATCGCTCCTTTCTCTTAAGCCGATCCAGCTAAAATTTAATAGGTGTTGTCCTTATGGAGTTTAAGGTGTGAGTGTTTCAGTGTTCAAAGACAGACAGACAGCAATGGGTTACTGGGGAAATAATTTAAAAAAGTGATTAAAATGAGGCTTACATATACTCGTAACTTCGAAACTGATTGTTAAGTCCGATTAACTGTCATATACTTACCTCGGGTTACATGTAAGTATTTTCTTTTGAAAATTACTGTCATAATTTCACGTTTTCTCTTAAGTTCTTGATATAAGTCGTGATGACAAGACAACCTCAAATTTAAATTCCTTAATAAATACTTAATCCACTCATGATACTAGATTCAGCTTTCTTATTTCTGGTAGAATCAAGCTCCAAAAAAATTAATTAATGAAAAAAAAAATGGAGAAAGTTCAAAGTAAAGAATTGAGACATTTAATTATAACGTTTTAATTTTCTTTCCATCCGTCTTTTTCGACTTTGATTGCTGATATTTTCGTCATTTATAAATATGTTATTGTCAAAAACTGAATTGAAATGTGTACTTTTGAAATTCTCAACTATAAATAAATGTTTAAATTGCAATAAGTAGTATATATACTCGTATATATAAGATTACTATGGAATGTAATCCTTGAAAACACGGCAAAAACTGAAAATCCTCTAATTGAATTGGAAGGCATCCCTAAATTTGAGGTGGGGGTGATAAAAAATTATGTAAATAATATATAATAATTGAATCATGTATCATGTCGTTCGACCTTCGAAAAAATGTATTCCTTATGAAATATGCCTCTTATTATTCTCTAAAACATTTACTTGTATAGTTTTTTGACTAATTCATAAATATAAACGGTATTATGTAAATGGTATTCAGAATATTTACATTAAACCATAATAGATACGTCATAATAACGTGTGGATTATGATAGCTTATGAATTAAATACATAAATTGTTAAATGCTTTTTTGCTACCACATTTTCTGTAGAAATTTGATCTCTTTTCATTATTTAAATTTCTATTTCTACAGTAGTTTTTTCGAAAAAGGCCCTAAAAAAAATTATTATCAATAATTTAAGACGTGCAATTTTGAAGAAAGTACACGTATACAACAAACAAATTCCATTTAACAAACTTTACACTTGGATTAATAAAGAAATGCCAGTTTTTTAATAATTTTAAATAATATTAATTCTAATCCAAAGGTTTTCAAATGAGATTACCGGGCCAACAGGGAAGATGAATAGAAAAGAATTTTAAGAGGACAAATAATTGGGTGATTTTCTTTATTTACACATTATAATTAAAATCTGAACATTGAACAAAACAAAAATAAAAAATAAACAAAAGAACAAAATCATAAAACTAAATACTTAAAACTATTTCTTTTTATTTGGGCATATTGAAAAATATAAATGATTAAAAGTACCTCCTTGACGCCTCTACCACACGATCCAGACCCCGACAACTCTTCACACTTCGATTCCACCTTCAATCATATTTTAAATTATTGTCCAACTTCACTAATTAAAAACAACTCAATTTACAGTGCACTATCCCAGAGCTAGCTCACGACTCTCCTCTCTCTATTTGTTTCACAGCTGTTTTCTTTTTATTATGTCCCTTGTTTTTTTTCAAGACCTTGATATATATATAATATATTATAATAAAAAAAATTACTTTTTATTCATAAAAAAAAATGTTCGGTAGTTTACATCACAAAATAGATATTAACTCGGAGCCGGGGCACACCAGTGATTGGTAATAACAATACTAGTGAATAATAATATGAAATTAATACAAAATTAATAAATAAATACTTGAATCTAAATAGGTACACAAATAATATTACCAATAAATACAGTTTTTTAAAAATTAAAATTATGATAAATATTTTTATAACTTTTCCAATAGTCTTTTTTTCCAACGATATTTCGGGACGTTTTTACGTAGCTTTATCATGTCACAATGTGCCAAATATAGAAAAGGGGGAAAAAAAACAGAGAATCATTTAAATACATAAAAACAAAACAATAACAAAAATAAAAAAAAAATTGAAAAAATGATTTAGGTCCCAAAAAAAAGTGGTCTTAGTTTTCGGGATAAATTTAATCAGACCTAAGTTACCACATGTTACCTCTTAATTTCAAATTTCATGCGAGTTACTTCTTCATATTTATATTGTTTTTTTTTTAAATTTCTGATGGAAAAACAAAGTTCTTTCGGATCCAAAATTGTATCCGGGCTTTTTTAATCAATTGGCTTAGTGCTGGTACCTGCATGACCCTGAAAGCATTCATTGCGCATTTCTTACCATTCTTCGGTATGCTTGTACATTCATTTCTTCTGGCAATTGTCATCCTTTCGTCTCTTTTAGAACCAGATTACTAAAGAACGTCAAACTTGAATAAAAACTTCAGAAAAATTATCTATGGAGTATCTGCGTACCTGACGTGAAGTAATCATTGGATGAAAAATGGATCTTAAAAAAGGTATCAAGAAATGATTGATTGTTCTGTTAAAATTTGGGTCATTGCTAGGTAGCCGTTCATGATCAAGATACACGAAAGTGGAGTAAACAGATCGTGTTCTAATCGATCATGACATAGTATTTCGTGGGACGATTAGCCTAAGAATACCGGTCGCAATAAACAAAATGGTGCAGATATTCAAAAAATTTCTTCTTTCATGAGTCTAGTCATCCAGTCTTATACAATAAGTAGTAAGTATCCTCAAATAGATAAATCTTCATTGTCTTCTTATCAATACATTCTATAATATGCAGTTAGTCTTAATAGCCTTTTTATTTTAGGTAAACACTGACTGAACCGCCATGCGGAGTTTTTGGGAGAGATTTTAAAATTGCCGCGAGTTTTGATGTGACACGCACGACGATGCGTTCGGTAAACTCTCATACTTCGCCGATTGGCAACATTCGTTGGAATCCAAACTTTAAGAAATCGTAATTTGAATCCGAATAACGTTTGACTGGGAACTGAAGCTTTCAATATCCTTGTCTTGACTGTAATGTTTGTCTGTGGTGGAGTTGACTTTATATATTAAATTTTTTTTTAATTAGGTACATTAGATCGCACTTTTCCGAGGGGGCACCGGGCATTCTGAGGGGAGTGCCCACCCCTGACCCCCCCGCCCCCTTTTTCTTTTACTTCCTCGGCTATATAGGAAAAGTAGAGGAAAGGGGAGGGACAAGAAGGCATAATTCAAAAACCCTTATAACTATCGATGTAATGAATTTATCGATATGGAATTTTATAAGTAAATTCCCCCTTCTTCCTACAAAAGAAAAAATATTTCATATCATATTTTTAAGTTTTTCCAAAAGTTTCTACATATTTATATTCCCTTAACTTTTGATTGTCCTTTTCACATTTGTAGTATGATGTTTTCATTGTTAATTGTTACTCATATCGTATGCTAATTGTGTTTGGTGGCGGAGTGGTCGCCCACACAGCTGGCCAACCAGACAATAGCCAACTTTCCCCATTGCTTGCCTTATCTCTCTGTCGAGGGATGCCCCATGTGAACTTTAACGCTCCTCACGAGTTATTACTTAAGGACGTATCTCTTCAAGCGACCTCACACATCACCCCATCCTTCTCAGCATCCCTACATCCTTAGAGACTGTCTATGTCTGCCATACAAGATAGTTCGTTTTTGTGACTCATGCTCGGGCTTTCGCCCACTACCAGAGTGCTCTTCTATAGCTCTGGTGAACATGAGTTTTGCCAATATAGAGTTAGGGTTTTTAACGAGTACCTGACAACTTAGTCTCAGGACCACCATTGCTGAAGTCCCATCCATATTCATCCCATATTCATAATCTTAACCTCCCAGACAAAACACCTATGAGTTTCGGCTGGGTTTTGAATTTTTTTGCTAATAGTTACATATTATTTCTATATTCCCATGCAGTATTTATTTATTACTACATTGAAGCCTATTAAGACTTATTGTAGAGAGTTGGGATACAATTTGAATATACATCCGATATAATAATAAAGTAAGAATATTACATCTTAATAAATTTCCAAATATCTAAATATTATAATAAATGCGCACATTTACTTGTACACATACAGCCAAGAGAAATGCAAAACAAGAAAAATTATATATATATATATATATATATATATATATATATATATATAAGTAGTATAGAAATGTATGTCCTGGGACACCGATAACGATCAAGGGACTTAGCGACGTCACAGAATGAAGTTTGGGGGTGTGTCCGCCCCATCCTGGCACGCTGATTGGCTGACAGGCGAGATAACATGCTTAGCTACGTCACAGGACTTGATATTTCAAGCCCAATGTCCCAGGACATACATCCGGGTTTTGAGGAATTTGTGTCCTAGAAAAGTAAGGAATGCGTCCCAGAACATACACCTATGTATTTTCAATGGGGATAGATAAGATGTTTGTAAACAAGTCAATAAAAACAGATTAGAAAAAATGCAATTCATTATTTTTAATTGGCTAAATATTATCAGTCAGTGGATAGTAGACAAGTCTTTGTGACGTATCATGAGGGGTGTGTCACGTATTTAATTCCCCATTCATGAAATTAGATTATGAGTCAATAGTAGTAATTCCTAGCCCCCCCCACCAATAAGAGGTAAGGAATAGTGTGTATGTACATGCATTAGAGAGATGACATACTCTAAATAACCCATGTATACACGTTCAAAAAAAAGGAATGATATACAGGAAAGAAAAACATAATATTTGTTGAGGTGAGCTTTAGCAAAGCCAAGCTTTTTTTCAATAAAATCAAGTGCATAAAGATTGAACATTTTTTTTCGAAATATTAGTTATTGTAAGTCAGATAAAATAAAAAATATGCTTTCTAAGATGGAGGAAAGGAATGAAAAAAATAATAATGTTAAAAGTTTGAAAGAGATAGCAACAATATATGTTATTAAAAATAAGATTATTTCAGAATTGGCAGATATTGATAAAATAAATATTCCTGGCACAATAAAAAAAGATTTAGAAGAGTATTACATCCAAAATAAAATATATTGCTATGAACAATTTTCTGAAGATTAATTTTTTAAATATATTAAAGCCTTTGTATATTATTTAAATGATGATAAAATGATATTTTTTTAAAATAGATGATGATAGTAATAGATTTTGTATAAATGGAAAGATGAATGTGATCGTGATATGCATGGCGCGGGGGATCAATGTAGCAAATGAATTATGTTTGAAGCAGCTTATATACACGTGACTTCATGATATAAAAAGGATTGTTTCTCTGATAACTTCAATTATTTCCAGTTCTCTTGTCTATCACAGCAGATATGAGAAGTATGCTATTTTTAATAATTGCCTTATCTATACCAATGATAGGATATTCGAATTTTACTTCTCAGCATTGGCCTAATGGGTCTACTCATATAACTCATGGGGTGGCAGATACGAAAGTGAAAATTAAGTACACGCCATATTTGGAGAATCATCCTCTTTTTAATATCAGTTATGGTATGGTTAATAAATTGCTTCATGAAAATGTTTCAAGTACGAAGGATGAGGATGACATAATAGCTGACGTAGAAGATGGTATTTTGAGAGAGGAGACCTCTGAAGAGGAGACCTCTGAAGAGGGGACCTCTGAAGAGGAGAAACTTGATGGTAAAAATCCCGATACTAGTAGCGAAATGGATGATGATAAATGTTATGAGCGTTTAGATGGCTATGCGAAAATGCAAGAAGACTTGAAGGAAAATATCCGTCAATATAATAATAAAATTACTGAGCTCTATAATTTTATTACACGTATGAATAATACTTTACTTTCGCTAGAAAAAGATAAATATATAATAGAAAAACGTGAAAAAAGGAAAAATCAGCGATTGCAAATACTTCTTAAACAGTGTAAAAAAGATAATAAGAAAATAATGGAATGGTAATCCATGTAAATTTTCAAAAAATAATTAAAACATCTTTAAATTTTTAAAACTATATCATTTCGTTACCTACAATACATTAACGTTATGTTGGTTAAATTTACGTTACTTTAGGTTAAGACTACGCCAATTTAGGTTACCGCTATGTTAATTTAAGTTAACGTTACGTTAATTTAGGTTAAAGTTATGATAATTTAGGTTAACGTCACGTTAATTTAGGTTAACGCCACGTTAATTTAACTTAACGATTACGTTAATTTAAGTTAACGATTACGTTAATTTACGTTAATGTCCTTGTTGAGGTACTCGTTAAATTGCCGTTTTTACGGCGTCTTATGCTAACGATAGGGGGGGCTGTGCCGTTGAAGTTTATGAGTATTTCCTATTAATTGCATAATTATTCTTATCTTAGAACCTTTTACGTCATAGTTGCTGATAATAAGTAGATGCTACCCTCATTGAAGCAATCAGTTGTAATTATATTGTTCAGCGAGTTAGTGAAACATGGTATGTGTAAATGGAGTAAAAGAAGAGCAAATGTTTAAATGCACATTTGTTATAACAAGTTATGCATATCCTGTGGCGCAATTATTATTTCTTATAAAAGATTTTTTTCCTGAAGATCGTGTGGCAATATTAAACAATAATTCAGTGCTTTTAGAGATAGTTAATAATCAGCTAATCGGCTTGCGAGAAGTGGAAAATCGACTACAGCCTCTTCGTGAATGGATTATCCTTTTTGAGGGCGAGGATGTCGTTGACAATTTATGAAAATAAAAAGTATAGAATCGATAAATATTTAAATGAATTACACTTGTTGAAGAAACAAATCACATTGTATGAAAATAATATGATTATGAAAAAAATGCAAATGTTGTCTATAAAAGATAAAAACGCCAGATAGTTATAAGTAGTTGCCCATTCGTTTTATAAAGAAGAACAAATTTCCGAATGATGGAATATATTTTTTATTGTTCAATATTCATCATTGGTAGTATCATCATGAGCCTGCGTTTAACCTGCCGCCTCTATTTGAAAGCCAAAAATTGTAAGGAAAAGATGCTGAAAATGATGCATGAATCATTCAAATGTTTCCCCAAGAGCTTGCCTACACGAGAAAATTTAGTGAAAGCAGGATTTTTCTATACTGGAGATGGTGATGATACAGAATGTATTGTTTGCGGCCTTATATTAAACAATTGGGACTCTGATGACGATCCAATTATTGAACATTATAATTCAAACCCAGATTGCGAGTTTTTGTATATGAATTTGTAATAAATTATTTGTTACACTATTTTTGTTTTTTATTCATCCTATTATCATTTATAAGATAATATGTTTTGTATGAAGAATCCAGTATTAGTTAAGAGATGGGTGTGAGAGCAGAATTAGCTAAAGAATTGCATAAGCAAAAAAGGAAATATTTTCCAACTCGAACCGTAGAGATAAAAGGAATAAATGATTTGTATCAAGGAGATCTTGTGGAAATGATTCCATATTCGAAATATAATCAGGGTTATAAGTATATAATGACTATAATAAATTGTTTCAGTAAATTTGCTTATGCAGTTCCTTTGAAAAATAAAAGTAGTTCTGAAATTGTAAAAGCTCTAAAACCTATACTTAAGAAGCATTCTATGAAGCACTTTCAGACTGATGAAGGTAAGGAGTGGTATAACCGATTCGTGAAAAAGTTATTAACATCTTTCAATGTAAATCATTATTCTACTTTTTCTGGTAAAAAGGCGTCCATTGTTGAACGGTTTAATCGGACTTTAAAGTCAAATATGTGGTGTAAATTTACTGAACAAGGAAATTTTAAGTGGATTAATAGTCTATTTGATTTGGTAAAGCAATACAATAATACATTGCATAGAACTATTGGAATGAGGCCGAATGAAGTAAATAGTGAAAACGAGAAAGAAGTTTTAAAGCGAATTAGCAATAACTTAAAAGTAAAAATTAGACAATTTAGTAAAAATAAGCCAAAGTTTAAAGTTAATGATAAGGTTAGGATAAGCCAAGAAAAAAGGATATTTACAAAAGGTTATAAACCTAATTGGACTAATGAGATATTCAACATATATAAAATTAACCAAACCTACCCTATTACATACACATTGTCAGATTGGAATAGCGATATTTTAAAAGGGGGGTTTTACGAGCAAGAATTGAGTAAAGTGAAATACGGTGATTTATATTTAGTAGAAAAAGTATTAAAATCAAAAAAGGATAAAGTATATGTCAGATGGCTTGGTATGAACCCTAAATTTGATTCTTGGATTCCTAGAAGCGCCATTATATAAATGCCAGCCTATGGATAGTTTACTTCTTTCATATAGTATGGAGCCCTGTATAAAGACTATTAAACAAAAGCAAAAATTGAACATTGTAAATTTTGATAAATTAAGTTGTGAAAAAACAAATATGACCACGAAATTTAAACGGCATGGTAATTTATTACCTTCAAATATTAGGTGTATAATTTGTGGACCATCTAATTCAGGAAAAACTAATTTGATGTTGAATTTACTGTTTAATGAAAATGGGCTACGTTTTGAAAATGTCTATATTTTTTCCAAGTCTCTATACCAGCCTAAATATAAATTATTGAAACATATTTTAACAGATAAAGTGAAATGTATAGGGTATTATGAGTTCTCAGAAAATGATGAAGTATTTTCAATGAATGAAGCTAAAACCAGGTCTATTTTCATTTTTGATGACATTGCATGTGAACGACAGAATAATATACGGAATTATTTTACTACGGCTCGCCATAAGGATATAGATGTTTTTTTATTGGGCCAAACATATAGTAGTATTCCTAAACAACTGATTCGTGATAATGTTAATCTGCTGGTAGCGTTCAAACAGGACGATCGGAATTTACGGCACATTTATGATGATCATGTGAACAGTGACATGACATTTAATAAATTTAGAGACATATGTTTAAAGGCATGGAACTGTGCCGGTAATGGTTTCCTAGTAATAGATAAAGAACGTTGTATAAACAATGGACGTTATAGATCTAGTTTTGATACTTTCTTAATTATACCTCCATTGAATAAGAAATTATAAATAAAGGAAAAACCTTTGCATAAAATCAATCAGTATAATTTGGTCAGCTAAAAAGAGAGGTAAAGACAGTTGTTAGCGTGCAAATAAACAATAATGGCAAAGCGAAAAAAATCTAAAAAATGCACTTTATCAAAAAGAAAAATATATAATTTGAAACATCCTAAAAAAATAAAGAAAAAAGGTGGTGCTCTACCTTTAGTGCCTATTATAGCAGGTATTTCTGCTTTAGGGAGCCTTATGGGAGGCACCTCAAGTTTAATCAATGCTTTTAGAAAAAATAAAAAAAACGGAAAGGGTGTTTATTTAAATCCGTGGCCTTATGGTGAAACCCAATTTGGTGGTAAAGGTATAAATATCAATGTAAATACAAAGAAGAGGAGAAGGAGGAAGCATAATAAAAAGTAATAAATAAAGTGAGGTATTACAGGCGTTCTTTATTTGCTAGTCATGAATAACCAAGAGAAGATCACTCAGGAAATTAAAAAAATCAGTGAAGATATTAAAAAAAAGCATCGTGCCCTCCAACACGATGTTATGGAAACGGGGGAGCTGTACGAGAAAAAATTTAAACCAATTACAACTGCAATTATTGAAGCATCGTCTAATCCTCTGAAAAGGAAAAGAGATGTAGATACTAATATTATTTCTTATGTGAAAAAACCGAATGAAAGTGCCAAGAAAAGAACCGCTGGTAAAGAGGAAATAGAAAATATTCTTAATGATGAATACCCTAAACCTAGTAAAGTACTATTGAGTCGAGGAGTTAAGAGAGAAAATGAATCGTTAAAAAAGCAGCCTACATTTACAAATAAAGCTCAACGGCGTTCTGCAAACAAAAGAAAAATTACTGATGAAGAAGAGATATTATCCAAGCGTGCCCCATTCATACCTGAAAGTCCTATGGACACAGAATCAGAGAGTGATAATAACATGGAAGCCGAGTCAATAAATGAAGATAGTACCAATGATAATAACGAAGATGAAGAAGTTTTTGAATCGTCTTATCCTATGTTAGAGCTAGAATCGGACGAAGGTAAAAATAAAGCTGTTAAATGGATAAAAGAAAACTTCAAGGGGAAAATATCAAAGAAATATTTCATCGAACTCATTAAGGAGGACAATGTAGATAAGGTGTATGGGGTCCGTATCGATGGGGATAAATTTATAATTGGAGATTCACAAATCGAATTAGAAGAGGACGATTTCATTATTAACAATGTTAAATATGAAGGATCTCCTGGCTTATATGAACTTCTGTTTAAATCTCGGCCTAATGAGTACCTATATACAGATAACGACCTTGAGGTCTATGCAGATATTTTAAAAAATACAAACGCCCACAGACAAGGTAATTCAGCTACGAAAAGAATTAAAACGAACAGGGGTTATAAATATATTAATATTATAGCAAAACTTTTCCCAAACAAAAAGGTAACACCAAGAGAAAAACCTAAGTCTCGATATCGTCGGTCCATTCATGATTATAGCAGTGATAATGATATGGAAATGTCGTTAGGAAGTGGAATGATGACTGTTACCGATAAAAAGCCGAATTATATTTATTATGATGATGTTAATGAATTGTGTGAACGTTTACAAGTATTGGTAGCCTCGCAGAAAGCTGGACATACAGGCCATGGAAATGAAATTCAATCGATTATTGAAGAATTGGAAGAAGCAGGTATAATAATAGGGAGACAAAAGAAAAACTAATCATTCACTAAGTAGATTTAAACATAGCAAATTATTTTTACTAATTACAGTTAATAGTCGAGTAAAAAAATGCAAAGAAGAGGAAGTGGTATTTTCGGAGATATTGTGAATCGGGTTATTGACAAATTACCTGTAGAATTACATATTCCTGGAGGATATCAATTTTGTGGGCCGGGAACTAAACTTGAAAAAAGATTGAAGCGGGGGGACACCGGAATTAATAAATTAGATGCTGCTTGTAAACAACATGACATAGCTTATTCTAAATTTAAAGAATCAGCAAGAAGAGCTGCTGCAGATAAAACATTGGCTGAAACTGCTTGGGAGCGCGTTAAAGCACCTGATTCTAGTATAGGCGAAAAATCTGCTGCTTGGGTGGTTACCAACATTATGAAAGCAAAAAGTAAAATTGGATCTGGTTTAAAAACCAAAAGGGGTAAAAAAAAGGGGGGGAAGCCGAAAAAAATTATAAGGAGTAATTTAAATGGTATTGCAAAAAAGAAAAAACGCGGTGTTTATGATGTTGTGGTAAAAAAAAACACCGAATAATGGAGAGTATTCCACAACGAGCTTTAAGTAATTTTGATTTAATGCTATACGCCAAAAAATTGGGTATTAAATATTTTAGGGGGGTGTTTATGAGGGACGCGTTACCAAAAACTGCTAAAAAATTAGAGTCTGCTATAATTAATTTAGATGGCACAAATGGTCCTGGCACACATTGGGTGTGTTATTTTAAACTTGAGAACAAAATACAATATTTTGATAGTTTTGGAAATCTTAGGCCTCCTTTGGAGTTAATAAAGTTTTTAGGGCCTCATGCTGAAATCTATTACAATCATAAGCGTTATCAAAAACCAAATACGTCAAATTGCGGGCATTTATGTTTGCAATTTCTTTGGTCATTCAGTCATTAGCTGAAGTTAAGTGTTAGAGTAACAATGTCCTTTGGATTTTTTCTAGATGGGCGTACCTCTTTCCTCACTAGTTATTTTGATGAACCAATAGATTTAAGTGAAGGAGGTTGGTATGTAGGATTTGTCAATTTCTTCGGGTACAATACAATTCCCAATGTGGTGGAAGGGAAAAATAATAAATTATACTTTTATGATGAAAATCCTGAAGAAAATGTTGGTAAAATTCGGGCGCATGCAGTTAAACTTCCTACAGGGGCGTATGAAATTAGTGACATCGAATCAAGGCTAAACAATGAAATTGAAAGATATTTAACAAGTAGTAATTTAGTAGATGATGTTCAGCTACGTATTCGTGTTGATAAGACAACAGCAAAATGCGAAATTTTATCTAATAAATGGATAGATTTTAAGAAATTGAATACTATTGCCCCCCTATTAGGCTTCAAAAATGTCCTATTGAAACCTAATAAATGGCACGTCTCTGAAAACAATATAAATATTACTTCTGTGAACGTTATACGGTTCGTATGTAACATTGCTCGAGGTTCCTATAAAAACGGTATTGAAGATCATATTATTCATCAGTTCACTCCGAACGTTGGCAGTGGTTACAAAATAATAGAAATACCTAAGAATATTGTTTTTTATCCACTGAATACAACAAAAATTGAAAAAATAGAATTAAGAATTGAAAATCAAAACGGGAAATTAATCGATTTCCAGAACGAATACTCGCTGATTTATTTACAATTGAAGCGCATTTAGGGCAGAAAAGAAGGGATGGGGTTAGTTTTTAAAAGCCAAAAAGCATTAGGACAAACGGTCATTAATACTCAAAACTTTGCGGAATCAAGATTACTGCATCCTGATCAAAGGAATCATCAGCAGAAATATTTAACCCCTAAGAATCGGCAGTTTCTACACTCTTTAGGATACATTGTATCCACGGCACAATCATGAGCGTCTTTCCCAATGTATTGCAAGTAAAGGACAAAGCAACATTTGAAGAAGTTATCACAGGAGCGGAATATCACACATATCCTGCATTAGCATCAAGTACATTCAAAAATAACGATGAAATAAGAATACCAATTCAACAACAGGATAAGTATACGCTACCGCATACGAGTTATATATTCATCGAAGGTAGGCTACTGGGAAAAGATAAGAAATATGATGCTACATTAAAACTAATAACAAATGCAATAGCATTCTTGTTTGAAGAAATACGTTATGAAATAAATGGAGAAACCGTGGACAATGTAAAAAACCCTGGCATTACATCTTTATTAAAAAATTTAGTTACATACAAGAAGAGTCAAATGATGAAATTACCCATGATGGGCTGGCATGAAGACTTGACAACGATATTTCTCTCTAATGATGGTTCCTTTTCTTTTATTATACCTCTAAAAATGCTCATGGGTTTTTTTGAGGATTATAATCGTATATTATTGAATATGAAGCAGGAACTTATTTTGTTACGTTCGTCTACTAATGATAATACTGTAGAAGTACCTCAATTAATACAAGACTATGATCTCGCTATAAATGTATTGAATTGGAAGATGCAACACATTGATGTCACTGATATTGTTCGAATAAATTTGCTGAAAACTGTTAACCGTGATGAATCTATACAAATTCCTTTTCGAAAATGGCAGTTGTATGAATTACATACCTGGAAGGATACTGATACTTACCAATGGACACTAAGAACAAGCCAGAGGCTGGAGAAGCCTCGCTATGCAATAATAGGATTTCAGACCGAACGAAAAAATTCAAAGCATAAAAATATGAGCCAGTTTGATTTTTGTGCTCTCAGAAATGCCAAATTATATTTGAATTCAAAATATTACCCCTATGATAATTTAAATGGGAATAGTACAATAATGTATAAAATGTATTCGGATATGCAAGAAATGTTTAACGGAACTGAGAGTGAACCTATTCTGAATTTGGATATTTTTAAAACTAAGGCACCGCTAATTGTAATTGATTGTAGTAAACAGGATGAAACGTTAAAGACGGGAAGTGTAGACTGCCGCATAGATTTCGAATTAAAATCTAACATTCCAACAAACACAGTAGTTTACTGCCTGATAATTCATGATGCTATTGTAGAGTATACAGCTTTATCCGGCATGATAAAAAAAATTATATAAATGAATTGGCTTTTTAATGCGTTTATATTTATGTTTTTAAAAATTTACAAAATATATACATTAATACTTTTTTACTATTTTTTGTAACTCTTGTGTAATCTTATATGAATAAAATATTTTTTGTATTATTTCTCTTTTGCTTTCTGTAACTTTTATTACCAATAAAAACCTAAAAAGCAACTTTTGTTTTTATTTCATTTGCACCACCTGTACTGCTTCATACTATTTAATTATAAAAATAAAGAAAAATAGGTAATAAACAACACACACTCTTCAAATATATATATTTTCATTAAAAAATAAAAGGAATAAGGAATAGAAAAACACAGATTAACAAAATGTTTACATTGTTTATTCAACTTGTGGAAAAAGCGACAGATAGTATATAATAATTTTATTTTGGAATTTTATAATGCCCATAGGCTAAGGTGTCAATTCCGTTTTCACATATATAATGCTTATCATCATTAAAATCTAGAGCTATTTTATTTACAGAGAGTGTTTGAAGTATATGTTTTTGGGAACGTATTACATTCATAACTCTTCTTAATTTTAAATGTTGATTATTCAAACATTTTAGAAAATCATCAAAAGTAATTGATTTTTTAACAACAGATTTCTTAATGCCTTTAACTTTCATAATAGTTGGAAGCTTATCACTAGATACACATTCATTTATAAATTTAATAAAAGTATACAATTTTGATCTAAGGCCAACATATTTTAAAATTGGAATACTTGCGCATTCATCTTTAAATTTTCCATATATTTTTTTATTAACTATAGAATAACATGGGTGAGAAGGAGGATAATCTGAAGTGTCAAAATGATTCATAAACACAGGATCGCTCACTAAATCTTTATAAAAATCACCGCTTTTTTCGGGATATATAATTTCATAAAATAATGCATCTGTATCCATATACATTATGGTGACATTATTTTTATACATTTTTTTAATAATATTATAGTGGAAATCATACATTAATGTTTTACTTAGCTCAAGTACACTGAACCCGATATAAATAGGTTTATTAAAAAATATAGATTCCTGCTGCAGTTCTATAGCACATAAAAATTCATTGTATATTACCCTATCAAGAAATGTGGGTTTATTAATTAGTTTTTGCACTCGCTTTGGATTACTACTTAATTCATAGTTAATTCGCTTGCGTATATTTTCCATGGTTTTTCCAAACATGGAATTAATAACATTTTTATATAGTTCTTTTTCAAAATCATTTTCTGCTTCTTTTCGTTTCTGAGTATTAAAGTCTATATATGGCTTTAGAAAAGGTGATTGATTAAATTGTAAAATCCTATGAATTTTAGTTAAAATAAGCCCATTTTGCATTGCTTGTTTTAAATTTCGATAATGAACGACATATTTTTTTTTATCTTTTAATGTTAACAATAATTTCTTTAATTTAGAACCTTGGGGACATTCATTTATAGGTAAAAAAGGAAAATCATTGTGTTCATCATGTAATTTCTCAGGGTATTTTATATCCACTTCTAAGATATACCCAATATCAGAATCATCAGGGAGTTCCAAAATATTAAGATTTAAATTGGTTCTCCATTTAAAATTGGATATTGGCATATACTGTGACAATGCCCATCCATATAAATTATTTGCATCTAAATACATCAAATAAGATGTTGGTTTATTAGAGTCATATAAGTGGCCAAGGTATGGATTATTCGCAACACTATATCTTTTATTACAAATTGATATCCCCCCTCTTATACCACGTTCTAAGAATAGATACATTGAATAATCTGTTAAAAGTTCCAATTCAACACCTGTAAATTTTAACATTGCATCGAATGTATATCCCGGAATACTAAAATAATGGGCACAATCTAAGCCATAATTATCTATACACAATTGCCTAAAATTCTCGTATGTATCGCATAAAAGCATGACGTCAATTTTTAAATATAAATCAGAATATTCTCCAAGATTTTGTATATTAAAATGGCTCCAAATGGTTTTAGCATAATCATAATCTTCATCAGATATATGATCATCTGTAAGAGAACTATAAAAACATTCTTTAGGAGGTAATTGTGTTTCCTTTAATTTATCCCAATTATCTGTATACTCATAAGGATAGATACCTTTACGTGTAATAATAGGAAAATCATTATGCGAAAATACTTTTTGTAAATGATAGAATTGGTCTTTAGTGCAATTTTGTGCTAATTCATTTAAACTTCTAGGCATAAAACGATAACTATCAATAAACCGTATTTGCATTTCATCGTTAAGTGATTTTGAAATTGTTATATATTTTTCTCTAGTATTAGGAATTACACGAATATTTTCTATATCATATCCTAATTCTCTGACAATGAAATGACTGTCATAATTAGAAAAGCCGTGAATAATTACTGGAATATAAGTCTGTTTTTTTCGTTTAAGATTGCAAGATGAACATAATGCAGAACGGTATTGGCCTGTTAAATGGTCATGGTCTTTAACCGGCGACCAAATATCACTAAAATTTCTTTGGCACATTTCGCATTTCAAACTGTTTTCAAACCTATGCGTATCTTCATTGGACATAATTAATTTAACATTTATACTACATAATTGGCCTATATAGTTACACATTTTAACAATATATCTTATGAAATGCTTGGATGCGTCAAGCCCTCGATACAAATATGGTTCATTAGGTAATTTAGATCGAATAAGTTCTGGCACGCTTTCATCAATAACAAAATATATGCAAAAACTCATTGGTTCATGTAATTGTTTAGATTCTGTAAATGATATTGTTTCAGAAGGTAAACATGTACTATAAGGTTTTAAGATGCTCTCAAAATCGGCATATATTACTATTGGTAATGATAATTTTTAAATTTCAATATAGGTAAATATTCTTTATTAATTTCGTTATTAAACGAATCAGGCATTATCACCCGAACAGGCTTATGTTCGCAGCATTCTTTTTTATGGCTGTTTAACCGTTGTTTCGAATGGAAAAATATTAAACATCTTTTACAAATATGTATTTTCCTAGTATTACATGTAATTTGAGATCTTACTATTTTTGATAAAGACGTGATGTATGCATAATGAAATATTTCATTATTGGTGATAAGAAGTAAGTCAAAATGATTCTTCATCTCTTTTGTTGTAACTTTTAAAGGATAAATATTCATATTGTCATTATAGGCATAAATATTTATGGATACCTTATTATTTTTTTCAAATTTCGATATTTGTTGTATCGGAGCCGGGAAATTAATACCGCTAAAATTGAATTTTGATTCTAGTGCAAAATATCTGTGATTTACCCTTTCCCTATGAGGGCCGTTTACATACCGACTTAATATTGCCCATTTGAAGCAATATATATCATTATTTTTAGGATTTATAATAGCTTTTTTGCTAGCTAATTTTTTTGGAAGTTTTAAATAAGATGAACCTCTTAATGGGGTAAATTTATTAATTCGTATCATTATACCATCGATATGGAATAATGACCACCCACTTTTTTGCCCTTCATAATTAGCCTCCTCATTTTTCAATTTTTCAAAACATTTTAATAATAAATTATTTATATTTGTTTCTTTATATAATATAGAATTATTTGTTTTAAATGATCTATTTTGATATTCATTTATTACAGGTTTAAAATATGTTGCCTCAAGTAATAAATTGAACTTAATTGACCCATGTTTTCTCAAAGCATTTTCTAATATATGCTTCATTTCATTTTTATAATATAATAATAAAAGTTGAATATCTTTAAAACTTGAATCGGTATTTTTCACATAAAAAGTTTGTAAATTGCATTTAAATGCATTTTCAATTTCTATAAATTTATTATTTATATTACAAAATTGAAGCCTATCCTTCTTTTTTTTAAAATTAGCATTTTGTACAATAATAGATTCGTCATTATCACTCTCATCATCAACATCACTATAATCACTGTCATCAGTTAAATCCAATGTATTAATATCAACATTAGGTGAAACAATTAATAAAATATTGTTAACTTTTTGAAATACATAATCCTGCATACGATTTTTTAAATCAAAAAAATGTAAGGTAGACTTGATATTTTGTAATGTAACATCTATATCTTCTATTTTTTGAATAGATTTCTTAATAGGATATGTAATATTATACATAATATTATCATTAATATTTTTATATTCACAATTTACTTTTAAAGATATATTAATTTTTTTATAAATACCTATTAAATTAGATAAAATATGCAAAAACTTGTAATAATACGTGTTAATAACTAAACTTATACTACTTATATTTATACTATTTTTCAAATAAAAAATGTTTTCGTTTTTTAACTTAACGAATTCATTATAAATTTTTACATTTTCCATCTCGTCTTCCATTTCAGATAAAACAATATCCTCCATATAATTCCCTATATTAAAAAAAACCAACACTAGTTTTAATAATGTATAAGTATCAAAAATCTATAAAAGTAAAAATATGATTCTATTATGTTTTATATACGAATATATGATTCTATATGGAATAAACAACAAAAATTATAACTTATTAAAAACGCCTAAATCCATACAAGCTTTTGGTTTCTTTTGTAACTCCTGGAATTTTCAGAAGTTTTGATCCGGCCAGTTTAATCATCCCATTCAAATCTTTATATAAAGTATCTTTTTTCGAGTCTGTTAAAAAATATAATTTTTTATTAACATGCTTCCACCAGTCGTTTGATGGAATATCACTCAAATCTTTTAAATCACTTATTTCGATTTTAACCAAATGTGTCCCATTTGCTTCTCCGGGTGTACTAATTTTATGGGAATTTCCATTCGAATTAATTGTTAAACTTTGCCGGATCGAAACTTCCTCCAATTTCCTTTTCTTACTTTCGAATAAAAAATCTAAAATATCCTCTGAATCGGATAAATCAGAGTTCTCGTCAATAGTGATTGTTTCTGAACTAGTTCTACTCATACAAGGTATAGAGCTAGTGGCAGAAATTTTAGAAATAACTTTACGCTTAATAGATTTTTGCTGCTTAACCAATAGCCGACTAATCATTTTAATAATTTCGTCGGCATTTTTAGAATCATATACTTCGATGGACCCGGCGACAAGTTCCTTGATTACGTCTAAGCAGACCTCTTCAGCACCCAAGTCAAAATATTGCGCCTGTTGGCTGTCTTCAATTTTACATTTATATTCAATTAGTACATTGAATAAATTATCAATGATACTTGTTTTCCCACTATCCACTAATATTTTCGGGTCTTTTTTTAATATTAATAAAACAGAATCCCATTCACGGATTGTAGTGAGCCCCAATTCTAAAATCCGTATTATCAGGGATAAAATTGGTACAGCAGCCATACTATGAACAAAAAATTCTTATTGTAATATTGTATATTATTAAAATAAAATTTCTAAGTCAATTCAAAGAATACTCACGTTGAAGGAGAATAATTGGCACAGTGAAAGAAAACTTGGGAACACAAAACAAACTGATGATATTAGTTCATTTTCAACGAGTTTATATACTACTTTCGGATATCTCTTAACCTTGTTATTGTTATTTTTCTTTGGACTATGCACTTTTTAATAGATATCTTCAAATTCCTTCAACTGTTTTTCAATGTTTATCTAAATGATTATAAAATAATAGGAAGCATTTTCTAATCTTTTTTACCAAATTAATACTGACAATAACCTTTGAACTCGTTGCAATCAGCCTCAGCATGTTTCTTAATTTGTTTACGAAATGTGTGTTATTCGGCCTTGTTTACTGATATTTTTCCCTTAACCTATGCACTTTAATATCATCAAATTCCTCCTTGTTTTCCAACTTTTTATCTTTACAATTATAAGAATGCATTTTCTATTTTATCCATATTTCAACATCCTTCTCAATCATTTGATATGTTATCAACAATAATATTTTTAAAATGCGTTATCTAAGCGTATATATACTGTATATAAAAACTTATACTATCCCCTATTGACTTTAATATTTTAGCCCGTATAATATTGTCAAGTTTGTTAGTTAAAATATGAGTCAATTATTATTTCAGAAATTATCCCCCCTCGCCACTTCACCTACTCGAAACACTCCACTCTCTGCAGGTATGGATTTATATAGTGCCTACACGGTGACCATTCCCCCCAGGCAAAGAAGATTAATTTCAACCGATCTTCGAATTATTTTGCCAAAAGGACATTATGGTAGAATCGCACCTCGGAGTGGATTGTCTTTACAAAACATTGATATTGGGGCAGGTGTAATCGATTATGACTACACCGGCAATATCGGGATAATAGTAATAAACAATAATGATATGGACTTTATGGTTACATGCAAAATGAAAATAGCGCAGCTAATTTGTGAACAAATTACAATTCCTGCTATTATTGAATTGCCTTCCATTGAAAATATGCCAGAAACACCAAGAGGTGTTCTTGGTTTTGGTTCATCTGGCAATTAATCAACGTTTTTTTATTATGATAAATGTTAAAAGTATATTATTTTAAATTTTCTCCAAATACAGTGTATTATAAAAAAAAAATAACATTCACAGCGCTGTTAGCGAACTTATTACATTGAGCATCATAGCTACATAATATTCAATGTAATAGGCTAACCACAGCGCTATGAATGTTATTTGTATTCTCAGAGCATCAAATAATCTCATAACATTAAGTATATATTATTAACTCTGTGTAATTAATTTTTGTATAAATTATATGTATATGTATAATTGATAATATTTCAATAAAAATTGTTAAAGCGTTTTTTTGAAACATAATGTATATGTAAATATAATTCAATAAATACTTTATCACAAAATGCTTAAATTACTCATAACCTCCGCGAAATTTAATAGTAGTACAGGATGGAAAAAGAAAACATAAAAATTTAATATGTTATTTATTTTAACGCAAATATGCGATACATTCTTGAAATGAATAAGTACTCATATAGTCCTGATGATTAATTATGAAATCTTCAGAAAATACTAGATGCCTACATGCTTTATGCCAGTCTATCTTCTCTAATTCCCAATTGATATTATCTTGGGATTCGTATATCATTTTCGCCTGTTAAGTCTTCCGCACCCAAATTGATTTCAAGACAACTCATCTTTTGTCTGATTCGCTATAGCCTGAATACGATTTTCAGATCCTTTCTTGTACGGTGTTACTCTCTAAACAATTTTTTCACTCTCCACAAAGGAGAAAATTTACATGCCAGGATATCAAATAAAAAAAATCCCCTTATTTCCTAAGTAATTTGAAAAAGCTTGATTTTGCTAAAGCCCACCTTTACAAGCTTGTTAACCCTCTTACGTTATGGGCTGTGACGTTGTTAACACTATTATAGTATGCCCTCAGTGACGTATTGTAATGTCATCATAGGCAATTTTTATCAATACTCGCCCCCCCTCAAGATACTCCTACGCAAGAAGATTCATTCTAATGTGTACACAAGATAGTTATCAATGAATGAGAACTATTATCTTTTACTACTGCCTTTAAAAAAACTATTTTACAAACATCCCATTCATAATAAGGAAGCAAATAGTGTTTTTACTATTGTTTACCAACTAGACTCCGTTATCTATCCAATTAAAAATAATGAATTGCATTTTTTCTAATCTGTTTTTATTGACTTGTTTACAAACATCTTATCTATCCCCATTGAAAATACATAGGTGTATGTTCTGGGACGCATTCCTTACTTTTCTAGGACACAAATTCCTCAAAACCCGGATGTATGTCCTGGGACATTGGGCTTGAAATATCAAGTCCTGTGACGTAGCTAAGCATGTTATCTCGCCTGTCAGCCAATCAGCGTGCCAGGATGGGGCGGACACACCCCCAAACTTCATTCTGTGACGTCGCTAAGTCCCTTGATCGTTATCGGTGTCCCAGGACATACATTTCTATACTACTTATATATATATATATATATATATATATATATACTTTCATATACATAAATACACATATACATATTATAATGACTTTAAATAAAACCAAAGTAATAAACATTAAGTCAAACCACTTTGTACTTAAACTGTAAATAACAAGTATTTAACAAAAACGATATGAAAATCTCAACTTTAATTAATTTTTCATTACCTATCCTTATTATTTGTTGTCCTCTATTCTTGAATTTAATTTTTTTTTTTTTTTAATTTTTGTTGTAAGTTAGATTCTTTAAAGTTTGATTTTTTAAATTAATAGAATTTAGAATATAGTAATATACATCATTAATGTGCTCTATAGAAACAATCTCTAATATTTTAATAATATTACTTTCATCTACATCAGAGTTTTTAAAATATTTTGATAAATATCTTTCTATAATATTATTATACAAAGTGCAGTTTAATAAAAAATTAACAATATGGGTTTTGAATTTATATATTATTAATTTAGAATATAAATAAAATAAAAAAATGTCGGCGAATCACTTTCACATACGAAATTTCGTGTCAATACATTCATTATAACGGCAGTTTTTAGAGTATTGTTAAGCATCCTTCCTGATCCCCCCTCCCCTTGGACCGATTTGGTTAAGAATCAATAGGTGTCGTCCTTAGAGACTTCTGGATACACATATAAAATTCTGTCGAAATCTCCACATCGAACCTTTGATCTCTAAAACATGATGAAGAAGATCCCTCAGACACCTTAAAGTTTCTGTTCTATAGGAATAATTTAAATATTAAATACGAATTAAATTTATATATTGTTCATTCAGGCAGGAAATTCAGGCAATCGTAGACCAAAAAAAAGATGTGCTCAACTCTTCATAATGTTCGTACTTTCTTACGTAACTTGTCAATGGTATTTCGTGAAGCCTCAAAATCAGAATTGGTGTGCAACACGCCATCATGTTTCACAATGGAAACCTGTAGTAGATGGTTTCCATAAGTCGTGACACCCACTTGGGTGGTAGCTTCAAATTCACTCAAAAACAGATATTTTTCTGTCAAAATACCCCAAAATACCACCTACCGCTCCTCCATTTGAATAATATTATCATAATGAAACGCTAAAAGTGTACGTAGGATTAATTCACTATTTTCACATAGGAAACGTAAGTCGTGCATACGGTATAGTGTTGTACTGTTACATGGCAAATTCAACTGTGAAATTCGTATTCATGCTTAAAGTTTCTCTTAAGCCATTTGCATTTGAAGTATGTAAATACATATTACTATGGAGATTTCGTTATTGGAAAACATAAATAAATAAATAAAAATAAATATTCTTTAATCTTATTATGTCCAATTTCAAAACCAGCCTAAAGGGACGTTTAGACAGGCCATATTTTACGGTAATTATGTAGGTGGTGTTTTGCCGTGAATGTTGCAGCTATATTGTCGTATGGTTCGGCAATATGGTTGCCCACGTGGGGTGCAATATTTTGTGAGTTGCCCGACCACATTTATCTCTGTTTTCTTTCACAATATCTCCATCACTCCTCCGCGGCAATTCGTTCTGTTTCACAGCTTCCGTTCACTCACAAAACAGTATTCCGCGTTATGATTTCGTCACTTGAATTTTGTAATTTGGAACCTAGTACGTTTGTACCTGTTAGTTAGTTATTGTGACTCATGCCCAGGATTTAACTACGAGGTCATATTCTCTACTACCAGAGCGCTCTTTCGTCACTCTGGTGGATCTGAGCCCGACTCTACTATGGTAGTCCTAAATTTGGCCTACTCTAAATTTGTATTCATCTAGTGTAGTGGACCATTGCTTAACGTCTTTTCCGAAGGAAGGCGTGCTCAAGTTGTGTTTCACCTCACAGATAAAAACTCTAAGCTTCTCAGCCGGGTTTCAAGCCTGCAATCCTGAACTGAGTAAGCAAACGCTACCTTTCATCTATAGGCCGTGGGAATTTGACTAATTTTGGAAAATGTCGCAAAATATGATCATTCATCTTCATTCAAAATTTAAAAAAAATATATGTGTGAGTCTGTAAATACGATAACCCGACCGAATAAATCTATCGACACGAAATTTTATATGTGAAAAAAATGTCTAATAACTACCGTTGTAATGAATGTATTTACACGAAATTTCATATGTATATTCAAAGCTCTATAAGAACGCCACCTATAAATTTTCAGCAGAATCAACCAAAGGAATAGGGGAGATCAATTTAAAAATCCCAATAACTGCCGTTGTAATAAATTTATCGACATGAAATTTTATATTTAAAATTCTTAAGCTTCTTCAGGATGTTCGTTGATTTTTCCAATATTTTTGGGGGAAGTTATTTGATTAATTCGTTCTGGGGAAGTACATTGTCGGCGATTCACCGACAATTTTTTTTTACACTAACAAATAAAAACATTTGTACATATTTTTCTCTTAATGTGGTAATTTCGCTGGACGAAGCGCATTGATGACGTCCTAACGCAGGCAGTGAACTAAACATACAGTTATAAATTCTGCATTTCCCAGACCCTCATTTAAATACGGAATGATGTAAATCAATGCTTGTAAATTTTTTTTCTAATATTACATTTTTTTTTTTGAACCTAAATGAAATTGATTCATTAATACTCTAATGAAAGACTTTTAGTAAAGATTTTAATTAGACATAACTTATATAAATTTACATCTCATCATTAAAGTCTCTGCTCTTAATAGAGATATTATCCAGGGCTCATCAGACTTAATAGAAATTAATGGGATGATAATCAAGAAACAGAGGAGGTCCTTTGAAGTTGATTCAGGAAGACCTTTGTAATTAGGTCTATCCTGACAATTAAGGATTCTTTATTAAGATATTTTATCAATAGAGGGCGTGACTGAACAACTTTCGCCAAAATTTATTATGAATACTTTTTATATAAGTAACAAAACGGATGAAGTAAGAGGCAAGTTGATGTAGCCCTCCAATCAGAAGAAGGATATCTTGAACTCAATCTACTTTCGTCAGAGGAAGTTCTCAGATATCTATAAATACGTCATAGTCCCTGACTTCGGAGAACCGTCCCTTAATATGAAGGCCATGTCCCTGGATCTCTGTGGTTATTCATTATTGTGAAGACTAGGAATCATCACTTATACAAATAATATCATATATTCGAAACCATAAACTGATGACATTCCCATATACATCGAAATGACGAAGGAAGATTATATTTTTCGCTTTTGCCGATTATTTCGAAAACTTCTTATATTCACGAGGGCGCCGCTAGCTCAGGTTCTTGCCAACTGAGCTCAAGATCGCTCGAAACCCGGACAAGGCCATTAGGTTTTTTAGCTGAGATGTAAAAAAGCATTGAGCACCCGTCTTTTAAATTGGACGTTAAGCGATGGTCCATGATTTTTTTCAGGTACTCGTTAAAGGGGTTCGGGGGCCATGGTAGATCCGCCAGTGCCAGGAACAGGCTTTTAAGATGATATGGATACTATCGATGGACAGAGGTTATAATATATGGCCTATAATTACAATTATAGAAATCCGATACGAAAGAGCTACGCTAGAAAAACCAAAGTCCCTGAGAGATCATATAACATCTTACCCTCAGTTCCTTTCTGGTCAAGGTATTACCTCCAGTGAGCATAAGTGTAATTTTTATGTTTTTTTGATTATCTCAAGAAGATGATTATCCCTCTTGTCGCATAACACAAACTGCTACACTTACTTAGACTGTTATGGACATACGGATAACAGATATACGGTTCAGCAAAAACATAACACAGTAGCCACCATATAAACAACAGAACACTTCATAACGATCTCATGATACACCCGAAACAATACGAACTACCAAACGTTTTTTTAGCAAACTTTACACAAATAAAAACGTAGAAAAATTTGGTCGGTGAAAAAGCCTTGAGCAAGCCGTGCTTCGAATGAAACTTTAAGCGATGGTCCCGAGCCTGTACGATGTTAGGTAATCGGTAAAGACCCCTAACCTAGGTAAATAAACCTAGGAAGGCAAAATTTAGTAGTCAGGCTCATACCCAGCAGAGCAACGATAGAGCACTCTGGCAGCAGGCGATATGATCTCGTAGTTAAAGCCCGGGCATGAGTCAAAATAACCAACTATTTCAACACAAATTTCCTTTACTTTTATTACCTCTCTTATTACCTATGCATCAAAATTGTCTTTCAATTCCTTTTTATTATTTTATTATGTTTTTTTATCTCTTATTGTGACATGCTCACACATCGAATCAAGTGTCTTGATAATTCAGGTAAATTTTCGTCCCGAGGACCTACCACTGGGTTCCATCTTCTGATTGTTACACACAACACATCTTAATAAAAGACAAAAAAAAAAATCTCTGTTGATTGATTATGATTACACATCTTTTGGATAAGTAATTCCTGGACTGTACCCAATATGGACTTAGGAGAAGAGAGTTTCCATTGAGTTGGTACAAGAAGAATCCTGCTTTTGGCTAGACGAGGAGTACTTGCTATGCTTGTGGTAGCAAGATATATGGTGTTCCTTCACAAGAGTAGGGGCTGGTTACACAAGGACAGTACCAGTCGTGTTGTGCAGTTACATGGCGCTGTGCTGTGTAACTGCCATCTTGAGTTTAGTTACACGGTCCTTCGGTTGACCAGGGTCATCTAGGATCAAACATTCTCCCTCAGCTCTCCTGATCAGTGGTTCGTAATGACTTCCATCTTGAAATGATTTACACCTGTGTAAAAACCATATTCCCTTGAAGTAATATCTCTTTTTTTAATACCCTGTTAAGTCAAGCCAGTTAATCCTCTATATATCAAATGTTCTGGTAATCACTAAATTTTTCGATGTGTAAACATGTTAGCTGTCGGTAGGGGCTATGTCACACAGTCAGAGCGTAAGTCTCGTTGATGTGCATGCTGCGTAAGTGTGTGTCGGACGGTTGCGCGCGCAGAGCACACACACAACTACACACTTCTATATCTGTGATGTCAGGAAATGTCCCCATGCAGCCCACCTCAACAAAAACCTCAATAACTGTCAAAGTAATAAGTGTATTGACATGACATTTTATGATTAAATTTAAAATCATATAAAGACGGCTCCTATAAATTTTTGGAGAAATCAGTCGAAGTAAAACCGATGTAGTGAATTTATCAACACAAAATTTAATATGAGGATTCAGAAGCACCTGGTGATTCACCGACGACTTTTTTATTTTTATTTTTGGAAACAGGCGTTCGGAAAACATCAAATTTCGGTGAAAAACAATATTGAATTTCTGACCGATTATATGACTATCCCTATACCTCGTATAGCTGAGAAAATAATATTATAGAAGATAGTCAGTTGCATTATTTATTGTTTGTATGCATATTATCTCTGGAAGTCAAGGATATAGGAGTGAGGACTTAGGAATGTTCTTCTGTACCTAATTGGCGTTAAAGTCTCCTCTGGTATATCTAGTTTTATGACAGCTCAGTACGGCTTTACTACCACCTAACTAGACTTCCTGGAGAATACGGTCCCGACCTAGGCCACATCACAGTCCAGCATTTCTGCAATAATGAATATAGAGAAACAATGGCTTAAAACGTTATGTATCTGCGGATCTACTATAAGGCTTAAGTCTTAAGCTCTCAAAGCCAATGGAACCCCGCTTACTTAACTCAGTACATTTTACACGAACAGCTCTTCACAGGTTGTCAAATAAAATGTAGTCTGACCTCTCACAAAATCTGTGAGAGGTCAGACTATATTTTATTTAACAACCTGTGAAATAATCACTTCTCATTACATCAGCCATCTTCATACGAACAGCACTTCGTTTATTGTATTAAGTGTCATGTTTAACTCTATTTCTGTATTTCTAATACTGTATAAGTGTTTTTATTGTAATTTTAAAAAGATATGAAAAGAATTTGGACTTAGTTATTTTTAAAAATTAGGTTTCCTTTAAATCTATAATCAACCTTCAAGCAGCTACTGGTAGAGGCGCTTTAATTGAAAATTCCCATCAATAAGATGCCACCTGTACCTACAATGCCATAAGTCACACTGGAAGATTTTTTGACGTAAAACGTGATATGAAATTCCATTATACTTAATTCATTGGTGACGGGATTCTGAAGATTCTTAGCCGCCCTAATAGTCTCCTCCATCGCAATCTTTGATGCGCCTACAGGTCTTCCCCAGGACAGTTCATCTCAGCCATAGTCTCCTAGTCATCTGACTCCTTGAACTCAAGCGTCAATGATGCATCCAATTAAATTTCCTTATGCTACTGCTATTAAACATGAAATTTTATGAAAACTCAACATCATCTGACTGATTTCATAACTTCCCCTTTATTAAATTAACTATTCAAATGAAAGAAAGCTTGTTTGTACCCCGCTCGGCATCCCTTATCTGGCCTCAGTTTCCCCATCTTTGACAAAGGATGGCCATTGAAACACCATAGATGACAAATAACCAACAGATTTTTTCGGTGACACATTAACATACATAAAGTGTTCTGAAAGAATAATAGTAGCGATATGGTTTAGACTATGTCAGAAGAGAATTAATTACTTCTTGATTAGAGAGAACAGAAAGTCAAAATAAGATTGATTACTAAAACTTAGAGTGTTGCACTTACGTCTTGTCTCTTCGCTACCAGTTGAAATCTCTTCACTAATTGTAATAAGTAAATAAGCATATGTGATACTTGTCAGAACATTGAGGTCAAGCTCAACACTCCTTCAAGCGTCACCTGCCTGGAGGTCGCCAACAACCATTTTTTTGGGTCTTCTCAGAGGTTCTTTAGTTCTTCAGATTGAAAACTCAATCTTGGTAAAATTGTCTAACAGTGAATTCATCTAAACATAAATTCGATCATCGGGAATTCATCTAACCGTAAATTCGACTAAATGAAACTCGTCAAAAGTTTACTTCCTATTTTCAAACGATTTTATCATAAATTTTAATAATATTTTTAAATATCGACGAATCGTCTGAAACGAAAAATATTATTGAGACATCTACCAATTATTGTTACTTTCTTATATCTATAGTATAAAGAATTATTATAATCATGAGAAAATCCGAGATCGAGGTTTCAACGGATTTTCACGTTTCAAGATCTCCTGAATACGTTTTGACCATTTTCGCGATGATTTTGTCTGTACGTGTGTGTGTGTGTGTGTGTGTGATTGAAAAGTTTTGAGCTATCTACCGCAAAAACATTGTAGCTAAGAACTTGAAATTGGGAATGAAGGGGTTTCCTGTTGACGTAGGTCTGATTAGATCTTGGCTGAAATCAGACTAAACTTAAGACCACTTTCCTCCAGGACCTAACTACATTTTACAAAATATCTATTTGGGTTTATGACCTAATCAAAATTATTTTCAAAAAACAGTTGTAGAGAATACTAAAGAACATAATTTTTATGAAATACGATTTTTCACAGGATGAGCTAGCTAATAGTAGCACAGAACAGCAAAAAGTTCTGCTTCCCCTTCTCAAAATATTTCCATTTTGTCTTTTTGTACAGCGTTATCATTAGAGTGGCATTCTTATACTCAGTAATGAAAGTATGAAATAAGTTTGAGAATGTGGAGGGAGAAGGAATGATCAGGAAGCGTGGTTGGTATAAAAATGTCCTGTAATGTCCACATCATATTATTTTATTCGCAAAACAAAGCTGAACAGAAAAAGTAATGCAACATTTTCATATAATTATTTTTTAGTAAATGTTAAAGTCTCGTATAATTGTAACAGAAATATGAATATTCTTCACAATGAAACTTATCAAATCTATATCTAATTATTTTCCAAAATATCAATAATAACAAACGTTGAGGGCGCCGGTAGCTCAGTGGTATGCGTTCTTGTCTACTGAGCTCAAGGTCGTGGGTTCGTAACCCGACCGAGGCCCTTAGTTTTATTTTATCTGGGAGGTAAAATCAACTTAAGCACGCCGTCCTTTGGATGGGACGTTAAGCGATGGTCCCGAGCCTGTACGATGTCAGGTACTCCTGCCCTAGTTGATTAAAAAATTTAGGGTAGGCATAATTTAGGACTCCCACAGTAGAGTCGGGCTCAAGTCCACCAGAGTGACGAAAGAGCGTAGGCGATATGACCTCGTAGTTAAAGCCCGGGCATGAGTCATAAAACCTAACCTAATAATAACAAATTACGTCGCATTACAAAAAATATATTTTTATGATGGTCTAATTTTTGTGGTTAACGAACATGATCTTCCTTTTTAACTAAGACGATTATATTAAGTCGATATGTGTGCAAAGTTCAATAAAAAAGAGGCCAAACTTTACCTAGTTGTTTGGTTTAATTGACTCTGCTCTAAGAGATATCTTTTAGACGAATTTAGCTTTAGACAAATTTTTTGTTAGATGAAATTTCTGTCAGTTTTTCTTTATAGACATTTGTAACTAGCTTTAACGAATTGATGTATTTCTTCATGTTCCAGTCATTGTCCTGTTTTCTTCTCCATATACATCTACAATTCACAATGAGTTGAAGGGCGAAGTATTGTGTTTTGTTGACAACGATTTATCAGGATCGTAAGCTGCATTCCATAAGTTCAGATAAGTCTTAGTGACGGCCTTTCGAATACATAAACATATGTAATATATTTATCTATAGGCAGGTGACAAATAGTCGTTAAAGTACATGTCTATATTCTTGAGTACCTCTGCCAACGTATTAGCACTAAGAATGGTGTAACAATCTTACAAACCACGGTAATGCGGAGAAGAAAGGGACTCTAGAGGTCTAATTAAAGAAGATTTTTTTGTTCTCAGCTTAGACAAGACAAGAGATAAATAAATGTTAAAAAAAAATGTGTATTTATAACGACAATATAGTAGGTAATAATTGATTTATATATAAAAACATACAATATGAAAAAATGATTTAGATATAATATATTTAATAGATAGTATAGATATAATATATATAAATTTTAGAGGTAAGACGCTTCTAATGAATATAGAGAATGTTTTATAACTCAAATTAATAAAAAACATTTATTAACTTTTAATTGCAGACTATAATGCAAAATTACTATTTTTGAAATTTAATTGCAGACTATAATGCAAAATTACTATTTTTGAAATTTAATTGCAGACTATAATGCAAAATTACTATTTTTGAAATTTAATTGCAGACTATAATGCAAAATTACTATTTTTGAAATTTAATTGCAGACTATAATGCAAAATTACTATTTTTGAAATTTAATTGCAGACTATAATGCAAAATTACTATTTTTGAAATTTAATTGCAGACTATAATGCAAAATTACTATTTTTGAAATTTAATTGCAGACTATAATGCAAAATTACTATTTTTGAAATTTAATTGCAGACTATAATGCAAAATTACTATTTTTGAAATTTAATTGCAGACTATAATGCAAAATTACTATTTTTGAAATTTAATTGCAGACTATAATGCAAAATTACTATTTTTGAAATTTAATTGCAGACTATAATGCAAAATTACTATTTTTGAAATTTAATTGCAGACTATAATGCAAAATTACTATTTTTGAAATTTAATTGCAGACTATAATGCAAAATTACTATTTTTGAAATTTAATTGCAGACTATAATGCAAAATTACTATTTTTGAAATTTAAAAAAAAAATTGTTCCCCACATTCTCTCTTCCCCCTCGTTTGCGACACATCGTGTTCTGACTTTAACTACGTCAGATCGCCTACTACCAGAGAGCTTTTTTTTTTTTTTACTTCCACAATTGCAATAATTGAAAATAGAAAGTATCGTAATACATAACTGCTGCTTAAATTAAGGACCAAATCACGCGATTTATTTTCTATTTTTCGGGAATTTATTGTCATTTGCTTGTCGGGTCTGGGAATCACTGTTTGAAGACAGCGGTGTTTTTCTACAACCTACCCCTATTACGTGGTCCAAAAATTATGATTAAAAAGTATGGTGTAATCATTATTTTTCAGGTCATTTTTTAACTTTTGGATGTTTCAAAATCATTAAAATAGCTTTATAAACGTTCTGGTAGTAGGCGATATAACCTCATAGTTAAAGCATGAGTCATAATAACTAATTACAATATGAAAAAAAGTTGATGACATTTTCCAATATTTCTTGTAGTCTTCAACTTGTTTGAGAATAATTCGGAACACTTCCACGTCTTTTCTTCGAGTCAAATATATGTTACATCTTGTAGAGGTGTTATCGGCAAATTTCAATCCTAATTCTTTTCATTTTGTTTTATATTCATAATATATTTTTTAAATAAACAAAAAAAACGTATACAGTGTAATACAGTAAACGAAGAGCTATAAAATGACCGTGTTTCGTAAGCAGGGCTCCAGGGTTTGAACCTAATGTTAAATCTCATAGAAATAAATGATGTGTCGGTGAGAACCGGTTTTCAACGCAACATTGTCATCATCAGTGGTACATCCCACCCACACAGCGTAGCGGTTAAAGGAGAACTGGCCTACCTGGTAGATCCGTCATAGTTCAATGGGATCCTTTACCGGCCCATAGTCCTCGAAATATAGCAGTACTCCAGGTACACCCTCCGGGTTACCCAGGAAGTCAACAACACGATTAAGAAACAAGAAGAAACCAGTTACTGTTATTTCATGTCCTTAACTGTTATTTCGTGCTAGAAGTTACGCAGAAAAATGAATCCCCGTTCTGCGATAGCAGTTCTTTATAATCACACTTAGGAGAACTCACGCCCTCACATCACACTTTCACAATGGATCCGTGCAGATCACCACAATCTGGGTCACCAGATAACACAAGATTGAAACCCTCACTCGTTTATCAGAGCATCTTTAAATTGTAAATTGCTTATTGCGTAAACCATTTTTATACGTTGGAACATTTTTTTTATTTTTTTTTTTATAGGTTTCATATGCTTAATGAGCTGTATTTGTCGATCGATAATACTCAGACAAGGATCAAATAAAACTAAACGTACAATTCGTTCACAAATACTACCTCTCAGCTGCGTATGTTCCAAGTTAAGTCAAGCAAACATTTCTCATTGCAGTTTGAAGTGCAAAATACTAGTATGGAATAATATTTCATGAGTGTATTGTAGAGACGAAAATAAGAGGTGTCCTCAAATGTTTTTTTAAATAGTCATCGGTGAATCAACGGAAATGTACTGCCCCACAAGAAATTTAACAATTAACTTTTCGCCCAGTTGACCATTTGCGCTAATATTCATTAGTTGACTAATATAGGGGCTCCTCATACTAAATTTTGTGTCGATAAATTCATTACATCGGCAGTTATTAGGTTTTTTGATTTGAGTCTCTCCTCCTCAAGCCACCCTTCCATTCCACCGATATCGCTGAAATGTGAGTTTTGAAATTGAAATTTCACGTCATTCATTATATCGGTAGTGGGTGTTTTTAGTCCCTTTTGAAACCCCTTTCCTTCTGCCTTAAATTATCTAGTACATTACTACTTCTCTGGGATGTTGATATGTTGATTTTTTCCGGCATTTTTTTTCCAGAAAAAGAAGAGGTGTGAGTAACCAGAGTTAAGTTCATAAAGACCAGAAGAAGGGACGTGAAGGTGTCCCGAAATATTGTCAAAAAAGAAAAAAAAACAAGACACCTCTGGAAAAAATGCGGGAAAAAATGACTAGGTACAGCACCCATCCGCAAAATCGGTCGAGGGATGGGGGCGATGAAAGAAGAGGGGTGATACACCGATGACCTTTTTTTCATTTTTGAAATTTTGGGTCATAAAACACGACATTCCTTGAGCACGTTATCCTACATTTTTTAAAATTTTGTTTATTAGGTTTTAAAATACGTCTTACATTGCAGCAACATCACCCAGTCAACCTTAAAAAAGCTCGGGGATCAAGAGGTTACTGAGGGACTGGGATTGACCATCGGCGGAACTATTGCGCCGATCGTCCCCAGTCCATCTTACATTACTTGTTTCGGCTCCCGCCAGGAGCCGACGAATCGGCAGAACATCGGGTAGTCTGTTTCCGTCATCATTTGCCGTAGATCCAGTCCCAAATACGATCTTGTCCCATGAATCAACTCCACCCTAGCATGGTCGTACAGGTTGTCCTACATAAGGGACGTAAAGCGATAGTTTGGAGCCAGTACGTTGTGAGGTACCTACTTGTTAAAGACCCTTACTCTAGGGAATAAGATACAAAATACTCCTAAAATAGAGTCCGTATTTCGGGCGATATGACCTAGTAAATGCCCAGACATGGACTACAAAAACTAACTAAACAAATCGTATGGATATCATTATATATTTATTTATGTAATAACGTTATGTAACAGCTTGGACACGGTCTCATCCAAGAGTTCTTTCTCCTTGGCCAGCTTGAGGAGTCCTTCCAGTTTCCTTAAGTTATTCCTCTTCTTCAACACCAGAGCTTCGTACTTTTCGTTGCATTCCTTCTCAATGATTGCCAACTCCTTCAGTCCTTTGTGAGTGTCCATTGCTATTTTCTCAAGTTGTCTTCTATCATTATGCACTTTTGACAATCTTCGCTTGATGAGTTGCGCTGCATTAAACACTCTTTTTCCGTTATAGTCAAACATGCTTGGAGACATCTTGACTTGCGTTTTGGCTTCCCTTTCATCGATAAAATTCACTCCAGTATTCTCTGTCGACTGCATATTGTAAACTGTTGAGGAAATAGAATTATTTGAAAAATATGTACTACCTGAATATTTCGCAACAGGTTTTTGCACTGTTCCATTTGACGACTTGACATATTTTTCAATTGATTCTGTTCCATTTTCGTCTGGTTCAGTTGTTGAATTTTTTTCAACAGTTTTCGTATGCGTTTTTGAGGTAGTTGTTTTTATTTTGAATGTTTGAAAAAGTGTTGGCAGTAAATTTGGCGCAAACATAGAAGGATGTGTATTGACAACGCTGTATTCCACCGGATAATCCTCCAATTCTGTTTTTCTGTTGGTAATTCCAGGTTTCGAATACAGCCAGTTGAAGAGCCAACATGGAGGGTTGTTGGATGAAGCACTAACAACGACTTCCAAAGAAATTGCTACAATTACGCTGGATAACAGCATTCACTGAAACAGAAATACCCTCAAAATAAATTTATAAAATTTTGTCGAAAAATCATAGACAGTGTACTTTACCAACATGAATTTTTAAGCATTCACTCCCCTCCAAAACGACTGTTCGAGCTAAACTTCACAATAAATAGCCGATGTAACAAATTTATCGACAGGAAAATTTGTATGAGAATTCAGGAGACAGAATTTAACTCAAATATTGTGTTTTAGCCCGAACAGTCGATTGGCTTTGGAGGGAGAGCAAGATATTATTTCGTGCTGGGGAAGTGCATTGTCGGTGATCTACACATGAGCCCGATTCCACTGCGGGAGACCTAAATTTTACTAACCCAGGTTTATTCACCTAGGTAGGGGTCTACCTAGTATCTGACATCGTACACATCGCTTAACGTCCCATCCGAATGTTTCTCCACTCCCAGATAAATAACCCAAGGCCCTCGGCCGGGTTTCGAACCCGCGATCTTGAGCTCAGTAGGCTAGCACCGGCGCTCTCACTTTTAATATTAGTTATTATTATTACCACAGATTTGTAAGAAAATATTGACAAAGAACTTATAATAAGACAAAAATAAAATATTACCTTAATAACCGATAGCATCCATAAAGTGACAATACTCGAATACTACATATGATATTATTTTATTTATTTATTTTTTCCAATTATATTTAAAATAATTAAAATTAATAAATCTTGTAAAATTGAAAAATGAAAACATTGAAAAATATTTGGAAACGTTTAATAATAAAAATCGTATTGTTTGAAATATTTTTTTAGTATTAGGTAGTATAGGTAGGTTTAGTATTAGTCACGAGTTTTAATGAATATATATATGGATTTGAACACTTACTTATATCGCCTATTACCAGAGCGCTCTATCGTCGCTATATAGACATGAGCCTGACTCCTGTGGGTGTCCTAAATTTAGCCTGCTTAGGTTAATTCACCTAGAATAGTGGTCTTTAACGAATACCTGACATCACACAGGCTCCGAACCATCGCTTAACATTCCATCCGAAGGAAGGCGTGCTCGTGGTTTTTACACCTCCTAGGTATGAAACCTAAAGACCTCAGCCGGGTTTCGAACTCAGGATCTTGAACTCAGTAGGCTAACACGCTACCCCTTTGAGCAAACGCCGCCCTCGTGAATTTAATAAATTTTCGAAATGGCCGGCAAGACAAACAAATATCATCTTTTATCATCATTTCGATATATAAAATAGAGAGAGACTGTTTCTCTAAAAAGCCCGACAGGAGTGTCATAATTGTATTGATTCGAATACATGATATATGATTTGTATATGTGAACATTCCTAACGGGGGCTTCTTATCAACAACAACAATGAATAACCGGACACACATGCATACGGGGGCACGGCTTCCATGTTATGAGACAGTCCTCGAAAATCGTTAACGAATTATAAAATATTGTTTTATTATTGGTAACATTTATGAAAAAATATAAAATTATGAGATTGGTTCAACTCACCCTTGGGAAAGGTAAATATATAGGACGACCTAATATTGGGGTTGTCTTCAAATTATTTTTTTTCCAGGGCCCCTAAAACTGTATATCACTTGCTCAGTCAACTCTTTGTTAGTTATTATGACTCATGCCCGGGCTTTAACTACAAGGTCAACTCGCCTGCTATGAAAGCGCTCTTTCGTCACTCTGGTGAACATAACTCATATTATATGAGTCTGACTCTACGATGGAAGGACTTCCAAATTTTGCCTACCCTCAATTTTTATTCACCTAGAGGTCTTTAACTAATACCTGACATCGTACATCCGGACCATCGCTTAACGTTCCATCCGAAGGGCGTGCTTAACTTTATTTTACCTCCCAGATAAAATAAATAAGTGTTACGAACCCGCGACCTTGAGCTTAGTAAGCAAGCACGCATACCACTGAGCTATCGGCGCCCTCAACTCTTTGTTAGTTAGACGACGTAAACTAGCCTGTCGTCATTCTTCCTTTTCATCCGATATAGTAAATAAAATCTATGATAAACTGTCATTCTCTTAAAAAACTGTTTATGTACCAACGTCACGTAACGCATGTCTCGACCTAGCCAACGTTTTTATGTTCAAACCTGTTCATACCTGGATTGTGGACTCCACTTTTGACATCTTTGACATAGTCATAGATTATTGTTAATATCTTCACTGTATGACAAAATTGACTAATATATATTTTTATTGAGACATTCAGATATTTCATGTAAGGTAACTTTACCCTTTATGACCCTAACCATTATACGCTATTAGCATCTAGCAAGACTACCACCTATTTCTGAATTCAACCTCAATTGGTGATTATCCAATGGTCTGGTGTTGCTGTTGCGTGGAAGCTGTTTTCGCGTGTTTCACTCATCAGACACGCCACTTTGTGTAAAATGTGTTTTCTTTCTACCAATTAAACCGAGATAGGTAGTTCTCTCGACCCCTCAGCCTCAATCGATTTCCCTTTGATCATACTTGAGTCTACTCTTAAAATTACTTAATTACACGGTTAACTTCTATTTAATTTCATAAAATTGCCTGGTTACTGCAGACTGTTTGGCGTTTGTATTTCAAACATATTTTGTGGCAACACACTTTTAATGATAGTATAAAAAAACATTTTCCAAAATATTTTATACTCAGTAAAATTTTCAATGTATAAAGGGTATTTTGGGTCAGAAGTCTTGATCTCGGGAGGGCGGGCTGTGATGAGAGGGTTGTGAGGGTGGACCCCGTTGGGCTCCCTCCCCCGCCTCCCGCTGTTCCCTATATCGGGGAGGTTGTGTCTTCTATCTGACGTGAGAGGGAAACTGGTTGATGCCTTAATGGCCTTAAAGGTGTGTCTTAAAGGGCTACAGGCTGCTATATTACTTTTTTCACAGAAATGACTGGATAACATGCATTTGAGAAGAGGGAATGTGATCTGTATAAAAAGTGTTTGGTATAAGAAAGACATCCTCATAAGTTTTGGAATTGAAGATTTTTTTTTTTTTTTTTTTTATATTTATTCTACAATCTGTACAAACAATAACAATAAGCAGAATTGATGACTAAGATGGCATGATAATATAATAAGTAATACAAAATATTTAAAATATAATAAGAAGGAAAAAAGAAATGAATAAAACAAAATAGTAGCAAACATATACAAAAATAATAAACAGAATACATAATAAAATGAAATAGATAAAATAAAATAAATAAAAATAAAATAATATAAAAATAAAATAAAATAAAAATAACTAAATAAAATAATTAAAAATATATAAGAAAATCGACGAGGACAGCACCAGTAGGACTCCAGCACACTGCCATATACCACTCTCCAACTAGTGGAGAGGGGAGGAGGCGGCGGGAGACTAGTGCTGACCCTCCCACCACACTGCCCAACCATCCACTGACCAGCAGTGGAGGAAGCCAGGAGGCGGGGCGACGAAAGGATAGAGAGGCGTGAGGGGAGAATCCGGTCATCACCAGCACTCCCTTAAGCAACTAAATCATTCAGTGGTGATTTTGTTAAATAATTAACGAGGAACTAGCGAAGGATTTATGTTTTTCAACTATAGTAAGAGACCGTTGCTTCCTCACACATATTACTTAATCACTCATTCATATATAACAAAAAGATACTTCGCCGTCCGTCAGGGCTCTGCTATCTCCTCAATAAGACCCATATTGGCGGGTGTACCACAGGGTTCTGTCTTAGCTCCTTTATTATATACAATATACACATCTGACATGCCCACCTCCATCCACACAATGACAACTATATACGACGATGACACCGCCATCTTAACTGCTGCTGAACTTCACATACACGCCTCATTTACATTACAACACCATCTAACACAAATTGGAAACTGGTGCAACACATGGAAAATAAAACTTAATACAGAAAAATTACAGCACATCACATTTACACTTCGACGAGAAACATGCCCCTCCGTTTTCATATACGACAAGCCCCTCCCTCAAAATAATACTGTACGATACCTAGGACTGACATAACATCGAAGACTGACATGGAACCCTCACACACGTCTCACACGAAACACGCTGAACCGTCGACTCAAAATACTCTACGGACTTCTAAATAGACGATCAACATTAGATATGACACAAAAACGGAACTGCTACACTTACTGAGACCATTATGGACATACGGATCACAGATATACGGTTCAGCACGTACTTTATCTTCATAACACTTACCACAAAACCCCCCAGGAAGGTTGAAGAGAAGGTGGAACCGCGACTTACTGCCACCTTAAATCCTATTCGTTCTTAATATTTTTTATTTTTTACATTATTTTCCTTTACTTTTAACATCTCTCTTACCCATCCATCAAATTTGTCTTTCAATTCCTTTTTATTTATATTTTTTTATTATTTGTTATTTTTTTATTTTCTTATTTATTTATTTTTTCTTCTGTTCTTGTCTTAATAATTAATATAAATTTTCGTCCCGAGGACCTACCACTGGGTGGCCTTCCTCTCACATGCCATTCACGCCAACATATCCATACCTACCATCATGGATGCTGGTTGATGCACCCTAGCAACAGTTGCATCATTCAAAAAAAAAAAAAAAAAAAAAACTATAGCAACTTGAACGGACTATATGATAGCTACCCATGAGTCCCTCAGGCAGTGTCACTAACCATCATCCAACAACTAGATTTGAGAGAGTGGGAGATAACGAGTTGCCGTTTTTTTTCCAACATGGCGACCTCGGGAGCCAGATTTTTTGAATGGCACAGCTCCGTGAGAACGCTCCTCAGTCTGGCTAATGGACGAATTCCACATCTCACAGATAAACATTGCCTCCAATACGACAACTATAAATTATTCAAGAACAAATAAATAACAATACGAACCGCGTGAGGACCTTAATGTGTATTTTTAAAAAAAATATTTATTTGGGCCATCAAAATACATGATACTATGCACATGAAGGAAAAGTTTTAAAGTAGGAAGTCCTCGTAAGGACTTAGTTTGAATCTTCCAGGTGTAGGCGCTCCTAGACTGTATTGTGACTCATGCTTCTGGGCTTTGTCTAGAAGGTCATATCGCCTACCAGGGCGCTCTTTCGTCGTTCTGGCGGACATGACCCCGATTCTACTTTGGGAGCCTGAAATTTTGTCTAGCTAGGTCATTCACCTGGGTTTGGGGTCTTTAACTAGCACCTGCAATCGCACAGGCTCGGGACCATCACATAACGCCTTATGAAAAGGAAGGCGGACTCAAGGGTTTTTTAGGTCCCAGAAAAATAACCTAAAGGGCTTGGCGGAGTTCGAACCCGCGATATCGAGCTCACTAGGCTAGCATGCTACATGTGATGGTTCTAGATACACATATAAAATGTCGTGATGACAATTTGAATCTATCGAGAGTTATCATGTTGAAAGACATTTTTCTTTTTCATTTTTTGAAATCAGGAGGTCGGAAAACATGAAATTCCATTTAAAAAACTCTATTTTTAAAGAAAAAAAATTTTCCGATTCAAAATTTTTAGCCAAATCAGCCAAATGGAAGAGAGGAGGACCAGAGGGAGGGGAAATAAATAGATAGATAAATAAATTAGTGCTACATTGGAGAAAAACTTAAAAATATAGAATAAGTAGAAGATTAACAGGAAAAAACATAAAATTAACAGCTTCATTATGGTGAAAATAAATAAATAAAAGTATCTATATAACTAAAAGTGAATATGTAAAAAAAAAGAAAATCTATATAACTAACAAAAAAAACTGAAATGGATAATAAAAATCGACAGATCATGATACTAGGATGGTTGATTAAAAAGAGAAGGGAGGATGCCTAGACAAGGTTTGAAATAAAATTAATTTTAGACAGTAGGGGCTAGATAGAAAAGTATGAGGAGAGAGAAGAAAAATAAAAATAGTCAAAATAAAATAAGCTACAATAAAAAATAGATACGGATGGGAAGGTATCTTTGTTTTTCTATTCTAGAAAACATTTTTTATAAATGTTTGATTTTCAACTATGTATTTATTATAATTTATTTATTGGATATTAGTGAAGTAATAAAATATTGTATTAGCGTTCCCTTCATTATAAATACAATGTACATATGTATGTATGTACAATAAAAATACGTAAAAGATTTGTGAGTTACGGAAGTATTATGTGCTCGTAAATACACGTGGCTCATATAATTGATAATCTAATAATCGAATGTTAATTTTAGTTTAACATATTTGATATTATTTTGCGAGCGCCGGATAAGGGAGCGCGCCGGTTAACAGAACGCCGGGAAAGGGAGAGTCTACTGTAGTTGGTCTTAAACGGATAACTTAGTTGATTAATTCGCGTTTGAGGAGGTACATTCTTAGTGATTCACCAACGAGCATATAAATTTTTTTTTTTTCTATTGCAAAATGAGAGTGGGTACATAAAATAGAGGATGAGAAAGATTTGAAGAATGTAAAAAATAAGTGTGAAACATTCATGATGTTGAAATGAGGTGGACTGGACTTAGCTATCCCACGGTGCAACTTGCTCACTACTTTGTCATAAATCCCAACCGTTGGATTCACTCTATTTGCAGCCAGCTAGCTACTAAATCACAAATATACACGTACTTCTACACTCCAGTTAATTTCTCCTGTTTGTCATCGTCAAACTTTATATCTTCTATATAAAATGGGGGAATACAATTATTTAACGTTTCGTAAGGTCGAAGACCGCAATAAAAGGGGGTCTTTGTAGCCTGTGTATAACCTATCTCTTGTGGTAGTTTCTTGGAAACTCATTAGTTTTACTTCCCCGGCTAAACGAAGTATAGGACAAGTTATGTAATCGGACAAAAATACGATGTTGAGTTTTCACCGAAATTTCATGTTTTCTGACATGGATGACCTCTATCGATTTTCAACTCTAATAACTGCCATTGTAAAGTACTTACTTAATTTACTTTCCCTGGCGCTACGGTCCTTGTAGAACCTGGGGCTCCGCAACGATCTTCCGCCATTCTTCTGTATCCTCGGCCTCCCGTCTCCATCTTCTCACACCCATCGTTCTCAGGTCGTCCTCCAGCCAACATAAGCGGGGTCTACCTCTTCTTCCCCCTGTATGTCTTCCTCAATACCTTCCTCTCCCACGTATTGAGTAAGACTTCGTCCCTCCTAGTCAGGGCCCAGGTTCCATTCCGGGCTCTTGTACAGGTCCCTCAGCTCTCTATTGGTCCGTATCCTCCATCTGTCCCCCTGTATGTCTTCCTCAATACCTTCCTCTCCCACGTATTGAATAAGACTTCGTCCCTCCTAGTCAGGGCCCAGGTTCCATTCCGGGCTCTTGTACAGGTCCCTCAGCTCTCTATTGGTCCGTATCCTCCATCTATCCCACGTATTGAGTAAGACTTCGTCCCTCCTAGTCAGGACCCAGGTTTCATTCGCATATGTGACGATCGGTCTCAGGACTGTTTTATAAAGTGTAATTTTTTCAACTGAAAAACCCCGGAACTGCCGATGAATTTATCGACAGTAATATTTTATGGGGAGTAAACTCGCTCACAGACTCACAAACATATGGATAGACAGGAACTATTTCCATTTGTGTACCTAATTAGAGGATCAGAAAACTTGAAATTTCAATGAAATTTCAACATAAAATTTCTGTTCGATTACGGAACTTTATATAGATGAGGAAAGTACCTCATATCTTCCTAAGCTACCAGTCCTGCCGAAAACCAGCAAGACGGCATTTACTGTCAGTCGATGCTCAGAAAGCAGATACTTATTCAGTTCTCAGTATACTCATTCGAATAGTTGTAGGCTCCAAAAGACTAAATATAAAGATATGTCTCATTTCCAAGTAAATATTGAAAAATTGTAGTGTCATAATTTATTGACAATAAAGGACCTAGGAATGCCAGGGATATATTGCGATTTTCTCGTGCAACGCCGACAATAGTAGCCGGTTAGTATTACATATATAGTATTACATATGTCCCGTGCAACCCCGGTTATTACATATACATATATCCCGTGCAACGCAGGGTATCACATATACATATTTCCCATGCAACGTCGGGTATTAGATATATATATTTCCAGTGCAAAGCCAGGTACATATATATAACTAAAGGAAATATCGATTTAAATATTTTCAGTATACTTGACTCATAATTCTTGCGTGTATAATGAAATTAATGATGAATTCTTAACCTTGCTCAGAAAGTTGACTATAGTAATAGGCTAAAGAGAAACCAGCTCTCAAGCGGAGGCTTATAAAGTAAGAAGCTTATTTTCTTTTCAAATTGAACAGAATACTTGAAGAGCCGGAGGAATAGTTAATGGATGCTTTTTTGTATTGCAGGCAGGAAACGTTGTTAAACCGCAAGAATAATTCACTAGTCGCTATCTGGGTGGGCATGTTGTGGTACCTGGGCGCAGACTCATGAGCGTTTGTGGTCCTTGTCATTAGAGAGAAGAAATTATTCAGAGCATCTCGAGATCTGGCCATACCCGGAACGCCAACTTTACCGTCAGGCGAATAGTAATCATTCCACAGGTCGTAAAATAAAGTCTACTCTCAAAAATTCTAATAATTTATTTGTTAGCCAGCTTTCGAGGTTGTCCTCATCATCATGTAATCTGAAAAAAAAAACATAATTTAGTAAGATGTTAAACAATTCTAATCGCCAAGACAATCTCATAGAAACATAGCTTACATGCACTAAAATACATAATATATTTAAAAACAAAAGGGCGCCGATAGTTCACGAGTTCGAGAAACGGCGTTAGGTTTTCTAAATGAGAGGTGAAAAAACTTTGAGCGCGCCGTTCTTCGGATGTGCGGTAAGCGATGGTCCCGGGCTGTACGATGCCAGGTACTAGTTAAAGACCCCTAGGTGAGGAAAAATTTAAGATAGGCAACATATAGGAGTGCCACAGTAGAGTCGTGCTCTGGTAGCAGCCGATATGACCTCGTTAAAGCACGGGCATAAGTCACAATAACTAACTAAAATAGAAAAAACAAATAATTCAGAGGAAGGAAGTCTGTTACCCACAAATAGTCTCGCGATCGAATAGCGCCGGTGGCCCTTTTTGTAAGTCATAAGTGATCCTTGAGGGGAACTCTGGATCGGATGATCGTGATGCACGGAGTGTAAACACTGGCACAGAAATATCGCTATCAACAACAGCTGCCCGGATGGGGAAATTCGCGATTCTCTTGTCCGAAGCGCCAAATCCCTTATATGAAGTCCGTTATCCACAAGTAGTCTGTAGAATCAATTAGCACCGATTATCCGACTGGACATGGTGCGATATATGGACATCATCTCCATGACCTTGCCATAAGTGGTTCTTGAGAGGAGCTCTCGATCTGATGATTCTATTGCCTGAAGCGCCAACTCCCTTATATGAAGTCCGTTATCCACAAGTAGTCTGCAGAAACAATTAGCACCGATTATCCAAGTAGGCATGATACGGACATCAACTCATGCCCGCTGGTGGTCCTTGCCATAAGTCATAAGTGGTTCTTGAGAGCTCTGGATCTGATGATCCTAATGCCCGGAGTGCCAACACTACCGTGGGAAGTCCGCCATCCTCCAGTCATTAACTCTGACACTCTCGCTCCCTTTCTCACGAGGCATTAATCAGACACTCTTGGAGTCATTTTGCTCTGGTTCCACACACACACACACAAACTTACAACTACGTCTTGTGCACATCACAAATCTTGCTCATTAGTCACTCCCTTCAGTTCCATCACAATCGTGTTATCATTAACCAGTCTAATCTTTACTTTCTTCTCAACTTGTACCCATTTGGAAAGCAATTGAAACAGACATTCACTTACAGCAGTACTGTAATTAATCAATTTACAGTTGTTAGGTACTGGAATGTACTGGAGCGGTCTTCTTCTGTGAAAATTAGAAGCACTTTTATAAGTGATAGTAAACTGATATCAGGTACCTATGTTAAGTATTAAAGACTTATTTTACTTCTCCAGTTATACGAAGTATACGGGAACTTATATAATCGGTGAAAAATTCCATGCGCAGTTTTCAACGGAATTCCATGTAAGGGGCACAGCTGCGACTGCGCCGCAACCGATGACGTAGAACTACGTCTAGTATATTCAGCCTTGTCAAACTAAAACAAAAGAAATCTTTCTTATTTTATATATTTCATATAAATTTATGCTATATACAATTCATTGTAACTATCATAATCGATTATAAATTATTTACACTAGAAGTAGAATGAGCTGTATTATTGTTGTCAATTGTTATTACTAATATTGGTTTATGATAAGAGAAATCTGGGGTTCTGCCTCCAATGCTCAAATAAAACGTATTCAGACATTCCAGAATCGGGCCTTAAGGACAATCACCAGTGCGCCCTGGTTTGTCCGAAACAAAACTATACACAATGATCTTCAGATCCCTGAGGTGAAAAAATGTCTGCCTATTTGTTACGCCAGTCTGCTGCATGGACCATGCAAGATCATTAAAACCCTCTGCTACGTGCCATCCCTGTCCACCTGCCTCCGCCAAGACCAGAACGTCGACTGAAGAGGAAGCACCATAGCGACCTTAACCAAGAGGACTGACGTTGGTCAGCCGCCTCAATCGAGTGCCAAATGTTTTGTTTTATTTGATTTTAGCACAATTGATACAAAAATTGCCAATAAGTGAGAAAAAAAAAAGGAAATAACAGATATATTCATGACGCCTTAGATTATCAATGTCTAGTATATTATTGTTCTTGTCTCGATACAGAATCTATGGTTATTGCCTTGAAATAAATTAATGTTATTAATAAACAGATAAATGTTAAATAATTGAATTTAATAAAATAAATACATAACTCATCCTCCTCTTAAGAGAAGGATGCCTGTCGGTGAAAAGTTTGTTAACTGATAGATACCGGTTCACGACTCTTCAACTAACTTTGAGACTTAATCATTCGCGATTTCGTCCAATTTTTTGTTTTTATGCCGTCGTATTTGAGGGATGAAAGATGAAGGGTTGAAACTTGTTTTATAATAAATCGTACTACACAAGCTTTCTATCAGCGTTTGGTTCATTTTTTTGCGATTATTATTTCAGGAGATATAAGCTCTCAAAGTGTGACACATTTTCGTGACGAACTTTAACCCCCGTAACGCCGGGAAAGATGTAGTTCTACGTTAAAACTTCTGTGAACACAACTCTCGATAGAGTCAATGTATTGACAGGAAATTATATATCTATTACCAGAAACTATGGACGACATCCATTCAATCAAGATTGGGGGGAGGCTTAACACGAAATTGCATATATGTATTCGACACCTATTAATTTTTAACAGAATCAATCGAACAGGAGGGATTAGAGGGGACTGAACTCAAAAATCCTAATAACTGCCGATGTAATGAATTAATACAAATATAATTTTATATTTAAATTCAAAAACAGAAAACATCAATTAATTTTCCGGGAAAATGGTCAAAAAATGGGGGCTCAAATACTTCAGTTTTACCCCAAATGATCAATTGGCATTGGAGAAAGAGTGAAAATGTAATTGATTAATTTATTGCTGGGGAAGTACACAGCAGGTGGATTCACCGACGAGGTTTTTAATAAATCATGAGTTTTTGTAGACTGCATGATGATGAGGGAAACCTCGAATGCCGGCTAGCATATAATATCAATTTGTGTTTTCAAATCTGATCGTATATTGATTAGTGTGAAAAAACTACGAGTACAATACTTTCTTCACGTCGATTTTTGTACTTCTTTCATTAAGATATAAGAGTTGGAAACTCTATGGAGATTCCTCGCAGGTATTCAGTATCACCCGATGTAAACAAATAAATCTGCAAAAGTTTTGACAAAAATTATGATTTTATAAACTTTTTTTTTTGCCAGAGAAAAGACATCTGTAGGATAAGATCTGATACAAGCTAGTTCTCTGCTCAGCAATAAATATAAAAAAAATATTTTGAAGAGATTAAATAAAGCATAAAATATTCTTAACACATAAAGATCAATGATAATTCAACAAAGAATGGCTATAGATAATTTATTTTTTTTAATCTTACCTCTTTGTTTTTCATTTGTATAAAAACTTTATCTACGAAGAGGTTAGCATAAATTTACATTTCACCTGTAGTTGATCAATAATAATAGCAGTACAGCTATTGAATGATGAAGAGAGCGTCTTTCATAACGTCTTTTTGTTCGTGTTTGTGTGTTGGTGATGTGTTGTTTTATTTGCCCTGTTCCCTCCTCCACCCACACAACACTTGGTCTGCAATTAGTGCACAAACATTAGGGACGTACCAAGGTACCTTGCATTGTCTGCAAAGACCACAACTCTCACCATGGTCTTCATCATGTCCCTACTTCAGTTTCTCTTTTGTGAAGTCAACAAATGAATGATGATTGGGTGAATTGCCGGCAATATTCTTTCCCAGAACGAGTTAATCAATTAATCGTTTGTATTAATATTAATAATATAACGGAGAAAAATATATTCTTGTGGCAAGAAAAAATGTTCTTACGTCAAAGCAAATTTATTCATGCGGCAAAAAAGTTTTATTGTGTATTTTGTGTCAGGTGATAGGGAATAGTAGACACCAGTCGATGATAGGGTACAGTAGACACTAGTCGGTGATAGGGTATAGTAGACACCAGTTGGTGATAGGGTATAGTAGACACCAGTCGGTGATAGGGTATAGTAGACACCACTAGTGTAGGTGATAGGCACCACTACCTATCACTATAGGTGATTCTCTCGATGAAAATAGAGTTTTACTACCCAAACTAGACAGACTATGAGGAATGTTTTTTAATTTAATTCTGTAAGAAGATAATGTCAAGAAGATATCTTCTTATATTACTTGGTGGTAGGTAGATATCTTCTTGCCTCAAGAATATAGTTTTCTCCGTGAACCGTTGACTTACATAGGTGCTCCTATATCCTCATACTAAATCTTGTGTCGATAAATTTATTACATCGATAGTTATTAGGGTTTTTGAATTGAGACCCTCCCCTGCACCACCCCATACCTTCAGCCGATATAGCTGAAATTTGACAAGTTATGTCCTCATTGAGGTTTGACTTCAAATGTGAAATTCAATGTCGATACTGTCATTACATTGGCAGTTTTTGTGGGTTTATGAGTAGTACCCCCTCTCATCTCATATGAAATTTTGTATCGATATAAAGGCTTTTTTTTTATTAAGTTAGAATTTCTGAGTTAAGCTTCTTCTCTAATCCCACCTTTCTCTTTGGCCGATTTGGCTGAAAAACGATAGAAGTTGTCCTTATGTCCAGGTCACACATATAAAATTTAGTGTCGATACATTCATTCTATCGGGAGTTATCGTGTCCACAAACATACATATACAGACAGATATTTTATTTTTTGGAATCTAGAGGTCCAAAAACTCAGAATCAAATTTTTGACCGATTACATAACCTTCCCTAGACTTTGTAAAGTTGGAGAAGTATAAAGATGTAATGAAATGAACTGATTTAAATGTTAGATTAGTTGGTTGGTCTACAAAAGAGTTATGTGTAAAAACTCTATAAATCAGCTGCAAAGATTCAGAAACTTATGTTTATTCCATTACTAAGGAACTCCACCCCCGCCTACGCTTCTCCATCACCCTGCCTGACCCTTGCTTCGGAGAACCTTCAGTTAATTTCATTTCAATGGCAAAAATTATCTATTAATAATTTATGTTTTTATTATCTTTCCTGAAGGCGGAAAAATTTCAAAATCTCCTTGGATCTTTTCTTCAAATTTACTTAATGTTGTCGAAAAAACAACTGAACGAGCTAAACAGTTTGGCGATGTATTTAACGTTACTTATAAACGATTTGTGTATGAAGGGGATATCTAACCCGAGTGTATGGTAAGACATTTAGCCACCGCGTTATTAACGATGGTTATTAAAGAAATTTAAACTTTCTTTTTGACATTTAATTCCCTTCAGAACATACGAATATTAAAAACACTTGAACACCCTTTAAAACATTTAACCCCTATAGGACTTTTAAATCCCTTTAAACCACGTTGTTATAAAAAAAGTATTAGTAAAGACATTTAAATACCTTTTAGGTTACCTATGCTCTTTAAGACACTCATCTCATTAGCCCACTTGGTTATTAACAATGATCTTTGAATCATTTAAAGGTCATCTAAGGCATATACGCCCTTTAAGGCATTTAAGTCTCTTTAGGTCACCTGGTTACTAGCAGTGGTTATTAAAGACACTTTAAAGCACTTAGCCTTTCAAGACACTCAAGTCCCTTCTGGCCATCTGGTTATTAAAGACCCCTTAATAACTGTCAATGTAATGAATGTTTCCTCTCGTCTTTTTAGCCCATGTGGTTATTCACAATGGTCTTCGAAGCATTTAATGGTCATCTACAGCATTGAAGTCTCTTTAGCTCACCTGGTTATTAGCAATGTTTATTAAAGACACTTTAAAGCACTTAGCCTTTCAAGACACTCAAGTCCCTTTTGGCCATCTGGTTATTACCAACAGTTATTAAACACCTCTTAATAACTGCCAATGTAATGAATGTTTCGACACAGAATTTAGAATGCTGATTCAGAAGTCCCTGTGTATTTCAACGATTTTTAAACAAAATGGTCGACTGGGAGAGGAACGAAAAATGTTTGGGACCTATATGACTTTTTAAAGCCCTGAAGTCCCAAGTTACTGGACGTACAGCCTATGTATTTGTTACTTCGCCCCGGTTGATGCAGCTACTAGTGCAGTAACAAATGACCACGGAGCTCTCTTCCATAGCTGGGCTCCTGTCTTTATGCCCGGCCTCCTCCATATATTAGCCAGTTACACAGCTATCCACAGATAGCCACCATTATATAAATCCCCCTCCCCCCCTTCCTAATGAAAGCTCCTATTAATGCAAACTTTCTTATCCTACTAACGAGCTATTGTCCACTCTATGTTACCTGACTGGTAGAATGGGCGGGTCCACGCCCGTTTTAGGTCTCTGTCCATATTTCACGATAGGTCTATAGCACCATGATACTAATATTCTTGTGACGGCTAAAAATTCAACCTCGTTGTTTAAATCCATTTCTAAAAAGATTAAAAAATTATACGAATGGTTGCTAAACAATGAGTTAATGTCAAATGGGTCCAAAACAAGCATTTTAAATTTAAAAACGACGCCTAAAATAATATACAATAAGCAGTCAATACTCTTTCCATATAATTTAAAGATAATATAAATTTTCTGTGTGTCCGTTTTGATACGAATTTAACATGGGCTGAACATACGTCATTCACAGGTATGAAACTGATTTCCGTTTGTTACTTTGTAACATTTTAAATAACATAAAAACGTGAAGAAATGTTAATATATTTTTCGAATATTGATTAATTTTAATTTATTCTAATTTTTGGCATAAAAATAAATTGTATTGCAACTGCATTGCTTCATCTTTTATATCCGTATAAAATCGTAGGAACTTGCAAGAATGCTGGAAATTTTTGAAGGGTGTAAATGCAGAGACGACATACAGACCGAAATGATAGACAACCAGGGATATAGACGTTAGATAGAGATGACAGAAAGATGACGGAAACAACAGGCAGAGACGACAGACACGACATCGTATTACAGCCAGTCAGCGCCACATGAGTACTCTCGGCGCACCAAGGGGCGCTATAGATGAAATTAAGGAGGGCTTGGGGACGAACAGCGGTCGTCGTAGATGGTCATAGCAACGAATTTGTATGTTTTATTGTATAAGAAACAATTGGCCCTTTTCATCAACGACTCGGTGAACGGGTGTTATAGCATCCAATGGGGGCTGGAATACCTCAAAAAATATAAATGACTGAGACGATAGACAAAGACAGACAGGACACACATAGACAGAGGTGTCAGACATAGACAGAGATGACAGACATAGACAGAGACAACAGACAGAAACAGTGATGTTTCTTAAACTTCTCTGGGATGTTCCACTGTTGGTCAATTCCGGCATTTCTTCCAGAGATTCTTATTTTTTCCGACAATATTTCGGGACACTTACACGACCCTTCTTCCTGTCACTATGAACGAATCTGTGCATAGTGACCGGGAGAAGGGACGTGTAAGTGTCCCAAAATATTGTCGGAAAAAATAAGAAGACACCTCTGGAAGAAATGCCGGAGTTAACCAACAGAAACAGTGATGTCAGACATAGACAGGACGACAGACAGAAACTGATATTACACACAGACGACAGACAGAGAGGCGCTACTGACACTTCTAGACTTGGATCTAGGTAGGTAAGGCCTCATTTCTTCGATCCCATGATCTGTCCTCAGATGGGTGGGTCCCCAGGACGAGCTAGCTGTGCTAAGTTAGTGGATCACGTCCTCACTGCACGATCCGCATACCAAAGTAGGAGTGTCAGCTAATGAAGAGCTCACCACCAGTGGGGACAACAACAACCCACTGTCCTCTCTCTCTTCTATTCCCATACTAGAGCAAACCTGTCCCCCCTTCTCCTAGCTTCACTTTCTTAGCTATTCATTCAAGGAAATATAATCGGTCCATAATTCCATGTTGATTTTCAATGGAATTTCATATTTTCTGAACACAAAAAATATTTCAGGTGTTTCCACAGAAAGTCTTCACCACTCCATGTGATCTCAGCAACAATTCTCAGCCAAATTGCCAATGAAAAGACCGGATTTTGTGAGCCCGCGTCAAAACCTCAAGTCCTGACTCGACGAAATGATCAATCGCTCACCCAATTTAACTGGAGAAGAGCGAAGCGGGATTCTGCAATGAGCTTAATCGAGTCTTTGTCTACGTACCAAACATTACTTTACTGATATCGGTGAAATTTAGTACAACGTACGTATTCTCATGGGTCCGAGGGTTTAGTATCAAAGACATATCAATATTTCATACAAAAGGCGTAAATTTCCGAAATATATTTCTCAAAAAATAAATGTAGAGAATCAAGTTGAATTGATTGAAGAGCATAACGACTAACTTGGAATCTTCACACGAGAGTGAATAGACAAGAAATGAACAGACGTTATAAACTTTTTCTAAGACTACTAGATAAAAGATCCAAACTATCTTTGAAAACAAAACGACTTATCAACAACGCAGTACTCAAACCTATGTGGACTTACGAACTTGAACTCTGGGGTTCTGCCAAGGCTTCCAATCTCCAGCGCATCCAATCCTTTCAATGCAAAATCCTTCGTATAATAGCCAATGCTCCTTACTACGTTTCCAACAAAACTCTTCACACTGACCTTAACGTACCTTTAGTCTCTGAAGTCGCTAAATCCAAATATAAAAAAAAAAAATATTTTCCTTTTTTAGTTCCCACAATAATCCTCTAGTCGGTGCCCTTCATTCTGCCATACTCTCCCAACGACGGCTTAAGAGTCAATGGCCTAGAGACCTCCTGAGCAGAAGCAGTAACAGTGATTAGCATTGACATTGCCATTATCTCTTTATTAGCACATTTGCTTGTTGTATTTATTTGTATACAGTTGTGAATAGCTATTTGTAAATAAAATATAGAAAAAAAACAGTTTAAAGGCATTTCCGAAATGGCAGCTTGGGAAGGAAAACGAAACTTCTTAACTTACTGGCCAGAATAGGATATGTTATGAAAAGTATTCGAGAGACAGGAGGATGGAGTGATCTGTGAAATAGTGGTGTCTTTATATGGTTTTGAAATTTCATGTCGATACATTCATTAAATAGGCATTTATTTCAATTTTGATTTGACCGCCTCTTCTAAGATCCTAGTTTTTGAAGTGTAATCATCTTTAGCACTCGTTAGAGGCTATGTCAGAGAGTAAGTCTCGTTGTTGTGCATACACACAACGACACACTTTATCTGTGATATCAACTTTGAGTATTTCTACGTTCATGGAATAAGAGAGTGTTTAAGATATTTTGACTGCATTATCGTGTAATATATTTCGTCACATATGACTGAATGTAAAAGTAAATATATAATAATACCAATAACAATAAAACAACTCTTAAAAACATGATTAGATATATTATTGAATTTTTACAACATTATTCATCATATTTACCGTTGTAGTGAATTTAACTAAAATATCAATATTACGAACTATAAAATGATGTTTCGGTAAGAAACTTTTAGGTTAAGATGCTTCCATAGCTTAAATTTGTCACAAAAAATAAAATTTGTGGTAAAGAAAAATAACATAGCAGTGTAAATCTAAAAAAAAATATAATTTTTTAGCTATGACAAACCTATAATTTTATATATATAGGAATTGGAAAGTTTTGAACGAGTGGATTTGATCGAGTGGATTCAAAGAGAGAATACAAATTTAGTTGAATAATTCGTGCTGGGGAAGAAGTGATTAACAGATGATTTTTTTTGTATCGCTTCCTCGTCTATTCGAAAAATTAGAAAGACTTTTGTTGTGATCGCTCTTCAGAGCCAAACATTTTTTTTTCTGGGTTTCTAATTCAAGTTTTCAGGTAAAAATGAACACTTTTTGTCCCGCGTCAGTCTATACCCTAAATACTTGTACACCTAACTCAAGAACCCGAATGAATTTTTATGAAACTTGGTTCTGATTGGCATGTAGAAGGTGTCAATTAAAATAGTATAAAATGTGGTAATAATTAAGTGTAGATAACCTCCAACGATTTGTGAAAAAAACATTCTTTTCCAAGAAGTAAAAAATTTGATCATATAATTTTTAACAATAGGTTAGGTTTTATGACTCATGCCCGGGCTTTAACTACGAGGTCATATCGCCTACTACCAGAGCGCTCTTTCGTCACTCTGGTGGACATGGGCCCGACTCTACTATGGGAGTCATAAATTTTTATTCACTTAGGGTAGGGGTCTTTAACGAGTACCTGATATCGTACAGGCTCGGGACCATCGCTTAACGTCCCATCCGAAGGACAACGTGCTTAAGTTTATTTTACCTCCCAAATAAAATAAACTAAGGGCCTTGGTTGGGTTTCGAACCCACGATCTTGAGCTCAGAAGACAAGCACGCATACCACTGAGCTACCGGCGCCCTCAAACTTTTTAACAATATAAGTTTACGCTCAAAACAATATAGATAATGGTAATACTTTCTGAACAATAATAATTATTGTTAATTTTTAAAGGTAGGTTTACATGTGAAGAAGAATTGTGCAATTTTATGGCAGACGACTTTTTACACCCGACCAAAAGCGACAAGTTATTTAGATGTTTTTATATACATTTTTGTTTGAACAATAAATTTGAAAGTTTTTTTTTTAAGATTGGACACGATAACTCTCGTTAGAATAAAGGTATCGACACAAAATTGTATGTGTCATCAGAACCCCATAAAGAGGACAACTAATGATTTTCATACAAATCTGCCAAAGGAAAGGGATGATTAAGGGAGGGGGTTTACACAAAAACTCTAATAACGATTGTAATAAATTTGAATTTTCAATCCAGTCGCGAAACACAAAACCACGGCGAAAATTATTCGTGCTAGGGGAAGCACATTGCCGTTAATTCATATATAAATTTGTAATGTCGACTGTACGTTAAATATATGCCCCTGTAAGGACGGCACTTACTGATTGCAAAAGAGAAGAGAAGGACAAAGGATACCTACTTAATTTATTACTATATTTCGAACTGGGGAAGTAAATTGTTGGTGATTCACCGACGACTTTTTTTTCTGTCATTGGGCTAATGAGTCAAAAAAAAAAAAGTCATAAAAAAATATGTCTTGTACAGGTAAGATAAATATCGTACAAAAAAAATATATAGAGGAATGGACTGTCGTGTGAAATGAAAAATTACCTTGGGCTTGCATGCGTCAAGGAATAGAATAATAATTATAATAAGGAAATAAAATACAATGAAAATAGTGACTCACAATAATAACTTGGTCTAAATAGACAACAGAGCCAATTAATTTTTTTAGATCTTTATAACTCTCTGAAATGTAAGTGTGGACAAGGGAGCATGAGATGGACTTATAAGTCCAAGTGTGTTGGTGGCCGAAAATGGACTGATGTGACGTGGTGGTGGTCGGCTCCGCGGCCACCCGCCACCCCCTCTAGTTGGGAGAAAGGGGCGGAAGGCTGCGCGGGGGTGGGCCCAGTCAGTGCTGCACTCTATCCACATTCCCTCTAACCTGATATTGTTATAAACTATAGTTGAGACAATGAGTTTACTGTCCCGAGATCCCCTTTCCCTCAAGATTAGAATTGGGCAAATTTCATTCAAAATTAATTATTAATTCTTAATTAATAAAACTTTTTTTATTCTTCATTCATGGATAATGAATAACACATTTGTATTGCATTGAATTATTTTATTTATTTATTTTTTTTTTGGTTCAATAAACCACTTTATTCGAAAATAAAATGTTTGAATAATCTCTCATTTATCCTTTTCACCTCAGAACATATTTTGACCATTTTCGCGATTATGTCTCTCCGAGTGCCTCCTGTGCATATCTGATCTTTCTCAAAAATGATATTGACATTTGAAAAAAAATGCCCCATGTGCCACTTCAGATCGGATTAGATTTTGGCCAAAATCGGACGAAAATTGTGACCATCTATGTACAATTTACAAGCTACCGCTTATATTTAAGACCTAAATAAAAATCTACTTCAATAAAATTAATAAAGAAAGATGATCTATATAAAATACGAATTTTGGCACGTTTACGCAGAAAACGGCTAGTCCTATTGAAAAACTGGTCCTTACAAAATATTCCAAATTGAATTTTAAATTGCCCATACATGATTATATAGCCCCAAAAATGTAAAATAAATTTTCATAGGAAATAATTCAAATTAATGTAATAATGTTCACAATGTAACACATGGCAACGCTTTTCGCTTAAATCGGCAGCTATAAGCATGAAGTATGTGCTTTTTGTTATTAAAATTGGTTTTATTTTGTAATCCAGCAACGTGTTTCTATAATATAGAAATAATAACACTGACAATCGTTGCTGGATTACAAAATAAAACCAATTTTAATAACAAGTAGCATATACTTCATACTTTGCTTATAGCTGCTAATTTAAGCGAAAAGCGTTGCCATGTGTAACATTGTGAGTATTATTACATTAATTTGAATTATTTCCTAAGAAAATTTATTTCACATTTTTTTACAACATATATTATATGTGGTTTGTATAACTTTTGAGTTTTTGTGTTCTGGCCACACCTAAAAAGTTTGCTCATACCTTTTTTCAGCTTCTCAATGATTGACGTTTTCATCTTGTACAGGAAATCCTGTTTGACTTTTAACTAAACATAAAACCGTATATCTTACATAACTTGTAGCGTAATGCCTCATATTTCAATAATTTCACCTAATTATAAGACCCAATTTAACATGAAAAGTAGGGTTGTCAGGAGTAATTTGCCAAAAATCGGGACAGATTTTTTAAAAATCGGGAGAAACCGCTACAACACGGGTTCTCCGTACGATTGCAATAATTATGCTATAAAAAAGTAAAAATAAAAATTAAAATTGCTTCCTGAAAACCGACAGACATTTCGACTGTAATTTGAACATTGGCAGAGTTTCACTGCAGTGTCTACATTATAATCCAAGTCATTAATCCACGAGCTCCTCCGATTCATCAAACCACCCTGCCAACTTTTCCAAATTTCATTAAATTCAACTAATTTATTTTTCTCCTGAAGACACACCTCATTGGCAGAAATTAATTACAGATTACTTTTTATTTTATTTTTTGAGGTAATTCGATGCTGCGGACTTTAAGTAATTTAAACCATTTGTCCGTTATATTGTACTTACCTTTTGTTTTTATTTTACCAAAACATTATCCCTGATTGAGCACATAGGGTCTTTCAAGTCATTTTCAATAAATGCATGGGAAAAATATAATCCAAAAAATGAGTCTACTTTCTACTGGACAAAACGTTAGGTGTAAGTATCTCTGAATGGTAACAACACCTAATGCGAAACGAGATGGCACTTTAGTGCATTTATGAAATAAGAGAGCCCTATTTTTAACCTAATAAAAATCAACCCATATTTAATCTGAAAATTGCATTTGCCTCCATAAATAATAATAAAAATCCGATGTTGAGGTTGGCTGGGAGCGACCGCCGGCGACTAACTGTGACGATCGGAGATGACGATCCAAGCGTACGTTAATATCTTCAGCGTTAGGCGCGCTTGAAGAGCACCGAATCAAAGTGAGGGGCTGGTTGTAATACCGTGCGGCCTCCCGGCGCAGGGTTATACTGATTTCTCCTTTCTCCGTCAGGAGACAATATATCGGCTGAGCACTGGGTATCCTGTGTCACCAGCTGCCGAAGGTCGAGTCTGGTACGATCCTGTCACGCGTATCAACTCCATCCTAGCCCCGTCGTACTGCGGACATTCCGGATCACATGATCTGGAGTCTTGACGCCGTCGCATGAACAATTCCGATGGTTCTTACTCTTAAAGAAGAAGAAGAGCTTGGAATTGAAATCTCCGTGACCTGATCGTATCTGGGAAGATGCAAGAAACCTATTGCCTGCTTTCATCAAATATTTCATGAAAAAATTTTGGGATCTGCCCACTGAACTCCATGAAAAGGATTTCCCAAATTTGAGATCCAAGGACAGAACTGCTTAGCATAAAATTTGAATGTCCGTCTGCTTACTGCGTTCCAGGTTGACGTTGAAATATTCTTGTTACAAAAGGGAGAGCACATTTACTGCCAAAAAAAATATATATACATATTTTCTTTTTTTTTTTTTTTCCTTTATAATAATTACGATTGTCAATAAAAACTGAACCAACATTCCTTTAAGTCTCAGTATAATGGCCTATTTTGCATAAAGATCTCCAGCTCATCTTCAATGTTCGCTACAGATTCCCTAATTAATTCGCTGCTCACTTCTAGTTGTGTTCCTTCAGCCTCTTTATATACACTTTGAATTTTTATTCAAGGCGGACAACTTTCCAAGCAGCATCCGTTGATTTCATTTTTTATTTTTTATATTGTAGAGACTTTTTAGAATAAATGAACCGTTATCTTTTTTTTTTCCGAATCTTTCTCACGATGAATTTAAGTATAAAAACAATTTCCTTTATTATAACAGATAAGTATTTGTGCCAAGTTGTAAGGGAGACTGTGTGCTACAGAGGCAGGTAGGCACGATCTAGATAACTGGTATACTTACACAGATATTACTGTAGATGTAACCCAGCAAGGGGCATGTGCTGAAGTGGCATTCAATATCCTGAGAGAATTCTAAACCATTCTATATAATACTTGCCTTTCGAAACGATTGTAGCAATGAACTTGAAACATTTAAATGAAGATGTCACATATGCTAACATAGAGCTCTTCAAATGTTGACCGAAATCGGACGAAAAATCTCTTTATATGTATACAGGTTGTAGAGAAAATTAAAAGGCACATGTAATATGATATGCGGTTTTTCCCAGGTCGCTCTATTTGCAATATACACACTGAAAACCGTCCTGAAATATCGTTTTGAAACCCATTTTTTTAGACGTTTGCTCGATTTACGCGATAACTCTAAGTCCTATGGAAAAAGTTGTTACTACGAAAAATGTTCCTTAGTACATTTCTAATCGTGAATATTCCACAGATTTAAGATAGAACCAATGCGACTAATTTCATAGCGTCACAATGTAATATTTTCTGTGGGAAATAAGTATTGTTTAAATTGTAACGAATTTGAAAATATCGATTTATTATTAGTGGTTTTTTATTAAAAATAATAAAAAATACATACGTTTAATGTTGCTATAATATGACTTTCTAATACTAACAACTTTTGTACAGATCACTTTTCCTCCCCCTCCCCCACCTCAAATTCATTTCATACTGATATTACTAAGCATGAGAAAGTTACATTCAGAATTACGCTAGACAATAAACAAAGAACACTGCTGACATCACATTACTCTCATATACCCAGTAATGTCAGGAGTATGAAATGAATTTTAATGAGGGAGACAATGTTTCAATAAAAACGAAGTTTTTTTTATTTATTTGATATACGAATAGATTTATTTTTCGACATTCGATTTCTAGATCTTTTACGCCGTATAAAAATGGATTACATAATTTCGATGATTTGGCTTTTTTTTATTGCTGTTAGGACGGCTCCTATAGTTGAGTTGTCATCTCCCAGCATCTCTTGTGTCTTGTTTGAATCTCCGTGGTCGTTAGTACATTCTTATATCCGGAGCACTCCTGTACATACTACGATCCGGCCGACCAGTCAGTTGCAACTGTACAGGCGACCGGAGAGAAATCGAAGATACGTCTGTCCAACCGACAGGCCCGATGAGCAGGCCGTTGTGCCGGAATGTGTTTGTGTTCAGTTCTCGTCAGTTCAGTTCAGTCCGCGAAAGAAAAGTTCTGCACCTCTTTTCTAGTACTTCTTTTGGTTTTAAGATAATTTTATTATGTCTCGCGAAAGTGAAAATCAGTGTTTGGAAGAATTCATTGCAATCTATGAAAGTGAACCCTGTTTGTGGCAAGTGAAATCCCAATGTTATCACGCTGGTTATTTGAAGCTTCTTGAAAAATTGAAGGAGATAGATCGCACCAAGAAGTTCTTATAGAAAAGAACTTAAAAAAGGAGAAAGATTCAATGAAGACGGGATCTGCAGCCGAGACGTTGAAATTTTTAGAAGATCAAGACGTCCACCAGAATTCTATAAAAGAACTAAACAGTTTGCCTGAACGTGTGTGTGGTCTTCCGTGTTCAGGCCCAACTGACAGACAGGTCCATGGGTTAGCCGAGTGTGACCTAGACGCCTCAGGCACACTGCCCCCTGCCTATTCCGCCTTCCCGAGCTTTCCCACTCATTTGTTTTGATGGACCTCAGTTTATTTTCTTTGTCATAGAAAGCTAGTCCACATCTCTGTCCAGGCATTTCTTCAGATCTAATGTCAGCGTTCACTTTTTTTTTTTTTTTTTTTTTTTTTTTTTTTTTTTTTTTTTTTTTTTTTTTTTTTTTTTTTTTTTTTTTTTTTTTTTTTTTTTTTTTTTTTTTTTTTTTTTTTTTTAGCATAGCGTCCACGTAACTGGTAGCAGTCAGCGGGGCGCCCATGCTGCACTCCAGATTTTTCTTTCCCTCCTCAAATCTGGGGCATTTGAGGAGGACATGCTCCGCCGACTCCGTCTCACCAAGGCACGCGGGGCAGTCTGGTGTTGTTGCTGCCCCGATTTTGTGGAGGTACCCCCGGAACCCACCGTGTCCCATGAGTACCTGGGTGAGGTGGTAATTCACCTCCCCATGCTTTCTGGTGAGCCAAGGCTCGACTCGAGGGATGAGCCGATGGGTCCACCGTCCCTTTGTGGACTTGTCCCATTCTTCCTGCCACTCCCTAATTGTCCTGGCCCTCTCTGGCTCTGCTGGACCAGGGCTGGCCCCCGCGTCCTGATAGAAGACCCGGTTTCCCCTGTGGTCGAAGCGCTGCACCACCTCTTCTACCTGAACCGGGTCTTGTTTCCTTTTGAAGTGTCGCGTACGTTCCCGTGCCAAGAGGTCAATGGGGGGCAGCCCAGCAATTACATAGGCAGCGTCGCCAGAAACTGTTCGGTAGGCGCATGCGACTCTCAGTGCGCTTCGCCTGTGAGCGGGGGCGATCAGCCTCAGGTATGAGGGAATCCTCGTTCACTACCTTTTCTCCTCCTGACAACGTTGCTGCTTCGTTAGTAGCTGCATCAGCTAATTCCCATATGTGAGGGAATCCAGCAAAAAATTACTTTTGTTGTTGACTTTCGCGATTTGCGCGCAGTTTTTGTATCTTGTAATCATGTGGGCTGGAGCTGTAGAGCTCTTGAATGCTCTGAAGAGGTGGAAATTGTAACTCTGACCCACATCGCAAGTGACAATGCTCAACGCTTCGGTAACGGCGCTCAGCTCTCCAGTGTCACTGGTATAGGTAACTTTGATATAAAAAATATGCTAGGTCGTGACGATTTCTTACTACAAAATACTCAACATGTAAAAATACATTATTTGCAGGAGAAAAAAATTATATTTTTTTTTAGTTTTCTATTGCAACATACATTGATAATTAACACTATTGTAATAAAAACAAACTATTTCCTTTAACATAAAGCGTGAGACGGTGGAGTTATTGGTTAATGGGAAAAATCTTTTATTTACTTTAGTTCAAATATGGTAGTATAAAAGTTGTAACCTGTTTTGCCTTAGACGATCTGGAGACTTTAACGGGAATCGTGGTAATAAAAAAACTTCAATATAAAAAAAATATATTGAAAGGAACAAGAAGAAAAAAAAAACAGATAGCGGACTCCTCGTTCTTTTTCCTCCCGCCTGCACACACACAAACACACACTCTCACAAAACGATATATATATATATCAATAAAGATCGAAATGAAGAATCGAAAAACCGGTTTTGGGAGAAGAGCTAAATAGGGATGAGTCCAACCTCAAGGTTGCTTCACAATCAACTTTTTTCTAACTTCTCCTCTGTTCGAGAGGGGGATAGAGGGAGGTGTGGTGTGGGGTTTCGAGTTTTTTGAGATGTGTCGTAAAAATCGAGTTTCGTAAGAGATCGAGTCTTTGGGAGAGGAGTCGACCTCGGTTTGTCTTCCCGACCTGTCGCAACACGGGGGAGGGAGATCCATATACGGTCCCAAGCTTGCCCAGTGGTAAAAAAAAAATGATTAGGATATCTTGTCTTCCATCTCGTGTTGTCTTCTACTAGTAGGAATAGAGTTGAGTAGATTATTTTTTCGAGATAAGTATTCAGGATAAGGTGAAAAATAAAGGTGAGGGTACCGTTATAGAGGTAATCGTCATTTGAAAAATAAGGCTTCAAAACGGTTTTACATCCCCCACATATATGAAGTATAGGGAAAGTTATGTAATCGATCTGAAATTTGATGCGTTTACATCGAAATTTCATGTTTTACGACTACCTGATTACAATATACAGTAAAATCCTTTTATAACGATTCCTGATGTAACGATTTTCCGGATATAAACATGTAAAACCCATATCTAGTTTGCTATTTAAAGTGAAGAAATAAATCCGGATATAACGATGTTAGGTATATAAAAACGATCTAAAACATAAGAAAAAGTTTTTTTTTTATTCCGGTTAATAATATGTACGTACATACGCACATACATACATAATTGGGTAAAACAGCATGAGTTTTGAAAGGATGAAAAATACAAACATTATAGAAAAGGGTTTTAAACACGGTTCTTTTTTACTCTTTCCGAGCGCAATGAGTCATTCCATTTCCAAACATACTATTTCCCCCTTGTAGAATATTCTCCGAACTCCCTTCTTCCCTTCTAGTGCATATATTCCTAGTTTCATTAGTCTTTCCTTAGCCTCCGTAGGGATCGTGACAGTGTAATAATTGAATTGAACATTACTTCGAACAAACGTCGCGCATTCTATTGAAGAAAAAGTGAAAATCATAAATAGGATTGAGAAGGGAGAAACAATCAAAAACTTAGTGTCGGAGCTTCGAATTTCCCAGTCTGGATTTCCAGATTGTCGATATCGTAGAGACAAAATCAAAGAAATGTTTGAAAAAGATGTGACTTTGAAAAAAAAAACTTAGAAGCGGCCAACATCACGATCTAGAAGACGCACTTCTTATAACAGTTTGGTTCCGGATATAACGATGTATTTTTCTTGGTCCCTTGAATATCGTTATAACCGGATTTTACTGTATTTATATAAACATACTTTGTTTGTGTGTGTATGTGAACACCATAACTCGATAGAATATATGTATCAACACGAAATTTTATATGTGTATCCAGAATCTTATACGGACGATACCAATTGATTTTTAGTCAAATCGGACAAAACGAAGGGGTAGATTAGAGGGGAGGTTTAATACAAGTCTAGTAACTGCCGTTGTAATGAACGTATTGACACAAAATTTTATATGTAAATTCAAAATCTCATGAGAATGACATATATAAATTTTCAGCAAAATCGGTTGAAATATAGTAGGGAATCAGAGGAGGGACTATCGACTCAAACACCCTTGTAATGCCAAAAACTAAACGGGTTAAACAAAAATGCAGTCAATATTGTGGGTTTGAAACCCAGCCGAGGCTGTCCGGGTTTTTTTTATCTAGGAGTTAAACAATGAGCACGCCATCCTTCGGGTGAGAAGTAAACCAATGGTTCCAAAATTTATTAATTATTATATATTACAAAATTTATATAGATTATCGAGGGCGCTGGTAGCTCAGTGGTATGAGTGCTTTCCTTCTGAGCTCAAGATCGTTGGTTTGAAACCCGACCGAGGCCCTTAGTTTATTTTATCTGGGAGGTAAAATAAACTTAAGCACGCCGTCCTTCTGATGGGACGTTAAGCGATGGTCCCGAGCCTGTACGATGTCAGATACTCGTTAAAGACCCCTACCCTAGGTGAATAAAAAATATAGGGTAGGCAAAATTAAGGACTTCCACAGTAGAGTCGGACTCATGTCAATCAGAGTGACGAAAGAGCGCTCTGGTAGTAGGCGATATGACTTCATAGTTAAAGCCCGGGCATGAGTCATAAAACCTAACCTACCTCATATAGATTATCATTTATTCATAATTCATTGTTTTCATCCAGAAACTATGAATAACAGCTGTTTCTAACTAATCGTAGGGGAAGTTATGTAAAAAAAGGGGAAAGTAAAAAAAAAATGGATTTCTTTTACCAATATCAGAGATCATAGGCGATTGGAGAACTTTCAAGTACCCGGTTCCCGGTTTCAGACAAAAGTTGAAAGCAATGTTCCTCTTTCTTTTTGGGCCATATTTTTGTTTTAAAAAAATTAAGAGGACTCGTTTTTCTGAGACTTTGTGGGTCCATCCATTCCATCAACCTGATTTTGAATGTGAAATGTTTTTCTTTCAAAATTTTGTTATTAACTAACCGGTTATAGTTTAGACTCTCGAATGACATTCCACAACGGAATTGAGCAAATATCAGCTACATTAACTCATGAATACATCGATAGAAATATTAATTCACTAGGAGGATCTTGTCTACCCGCAGAATCACACTTTATTGGGACCGGTTTTTGTGTTCCCAATCCGACAACTGCAAGCCTTGGTTTACCTCTATTTCTCTGTGAATATACTGCGGGGAGACTATATTTTACTACAGATGATGACACAACTTACCATGTGCAAATCCTGTCGGCGAAGTTAACAAATTAATCACTAAAGTTTTCACTCTCCCTCCAAAGCCAATAACTATTATTCGTTATTAATAATTAAAATACACAATTTCTTTGTCAAACTTCACTATAAATTCTCAAATACTCAACTAGTTTCGTCGTGTTAAGGCATTATCAAGAGTCACTTATAAACTGACAGAAATGGTTGACAGGGTAGAAGGTACAGTTATGGAGGGGGGGTTTATGTAGTGACGGGGAATCTCTTGTTTTTGTTACTCTATACAATCTAATAAACAGATATTTACAAGATAATAATAAATATAAAATAAAAAAGAAATATATACAGTAGAACCTCTTTAAGTTGAACCTCGATAAGTCGAAAAACCTCCAAAACTCGAAAAAAAGTTTTGTTCCTTTCCCTTCAAGCCCCAAAACCTCCATTACTCGAAATCTCAACCCTCTATTAGTCGAAATAATCAGTGAGTCCCTACAAGCCATTTTGGTACATATTTTCCCTCTATAACTCGAAAAAATAATTTGGACCTCTGTATCTCGAACATAGCAATGTTTTATTTTAATACAATAAATAGTATTACCAATTATCTAAAGCAAAAAAAAATTACTGACTTTTTTTAATACCTACTATGAATTTTTTATTTTAAGGATGTTTTGAAATAATGTTGATTTATAATAAATATAAATATGTTTGTTACCTCTGTAACTTGAATTTTTATTTATTTCACCTCTCTAACTCAAAATTAGTTAGAATGAATCTTAACCTCTACAAGTCGAATCAAAATCCACCTAAGTCGAAATCCTCCATAAGTCGAAAACTCTATAACTCGAATTTTTTGATGTTCGACTTATAGAGGTTCTACTGTAAATGGATTTCAAATCGACATTTCGGAAAGGATCTCGCAAACTGACCAACCTGCGAAAAATCGTTAAATCGTTAAATAAATTAGTTTTTATCTACAACTTTTATTTTGTAAAGATTTTTGATTAGTTCATAAATATAAGATGTATTTTGTAAAATGAACAAAGTACTTAGACCCAGTAGAAAAGTGGTTTCAATTTTCGCCCGATTATGGCCAAAATCTAATCAGCTCTGTGTTAGCATATGCGACATATTCAATTCAAATGTCGAGTTTACTGCAAAGTTCCAATCACATAAACACACAGACATCATGGCGAAAATAGTCAAAAAGTATTCGGGGGACCTTGAGTTGTGAAAATCCATCATGAATTTTCGCACGATTACAATACTCCTAAGGTATATTAGAAAGTCAAAATTATTATATGGTTTTGTAGAGTTTAATTGAACAATTATTTTCAGATAAAAAAATCATCAGACTTTAAAATGAAAATTCCAGTTGATAATTTCAAATGTTTACGTAACAAGATAACATGAGCCTTACGAAGAAAACCTGATCTTTAATATTGAATATAGGCCAATGTTGTGGGAACCCACAGGTAATCTGATATTCTCACAACCTTCTGTTCAATTTATTGACGCAAAAATGTACCATAAGGAGACGTCAATGTCGATATAGTACGCTAAATCCTTGATATCACCTTGATTTTCTAGTTTACAGTATATCCTATTTTCTTTTCCCACAGATCAAAAATACATCCAGGAAGAATTGAATTTATAAATCAATTTTATTATTTATTATTATTTTTTTTATGCTTAAGGTTTTTATGTTTTTTTATTCTATATCAGGAAGTGAGGACAGCGTGGTAAGCAACTGACTTCCCACAGATTGACAATCTATTTTAACCACTAATGCTCTGTTGTATGGGTTCGACCTCTTGTTAAAGGCGAGTGAGGATGGAGGATGTTAGGATATGCGGAGGCTTGTCATAGGTTGACACTTTACTCTATCCATTCAAGCTGCCCTTTTGTAAGAATTCCCATTTCTGTTTGCCCTTCATTCAAGTTTTTCCTCCTTCCTATCTTCCCACTGGTTCTCCCCAGTCCAAATGTATAAGCCATAAAAGCGGGGTAATAAAAATAAAATTGATTAAATTGAGCTACTTGTCTTCATAGTTACATGAAATTAGCATTTAGAAATCAATATGCAAGGAGTGGGGATACGACTAAAGGGAAATATTGATTTTTTCCGTCATTTCTTCCAGAGGTCTTTTTTTTTTTTTTGACAATATTTCGGGACACTTACACGTCCCTTCTTCTGGTCACTATGAACGTTCGTTCGGGGAAGGGACGTGTAAGTGTCCCGAAATATTGTCAAAATTGTCATTTCAACATCCTAGAAAAGCTTAAGAAACATAAAGGGAAATATCCTAAACAATTAAAGAAAACTATGAAGCCTAACTGGTGGTCTCCATCTTGGTTTTTCCTCTTCTCCACATCTCTTTACCACATATCTTCCCATCCTCCCTCAGTACGCATACCATCCTTCCGTCTTCCATATTCACCTCCTCCCGGGTCTTCTTCTATTCCGTTTCTATTTCTATTCTCCCAGTGGCCCTCTTTCTTTCTCCATGCCATCGTTTCATCATCCACATCTCCCATCCACCTCTTCTTGGACATTCCTCTTTTCTATCTCTTCCAATCCTCCACTGAACCTCTTTCAGTCCTCATGCCAACGTTCAGTCCTCCAAACCTCCATCCACCTCCTGGACCTTCCTTTCCTCCTGGATCTTATTCTTTTCCACTTCTCTTCCTCTCTCCCCACTGGTCTCAAGCAGTCCTCAGTCTTTTCAGACTCTCTTCTAATCGTCTTCCACCCTTCTCATCCTGATTACCTAACCGTAACACAATAGCGATTTAACCTCAATGGCATGTTCTCTTGGTTCGCTTTCCTTCTGAATATAATAATTTCCAGTAAGAAACTCACGCAGCTTTTTGCCAGACATTCCTATCTTAATGGCACTTAATCCCTTTATATTATTTTCCATAAGTTTTCAAGTCTCTCTTTTAAAGCTGTTTCTTGAGAAAAAGAAAGACAAAAAAATAGTTAATTTCATGAGTGGAAGGAAGAAGCCTAAGGGTTAAACACGGGTTGGCGACCCCCGCTTCAAAGGATACAAATTCAAGGTCTAGGTTGGAAATACCCCTTTTGATGTCAAAGTGCTCAGTGGAGAGTGGCTCAGTAACAATATCCCAGGTGCCAAATCTGTACAGCTGACTGATCTTCCATCCTGTTATACCACCCACAGTTAGCGGCATTTTAGCTTTTCTAGTTCCTCACCCATGTTATTTATAGGGAATAGGTATATTTGGATAACGGCACGTGTCAAGATGTTCCATAAATGTTAGTAATGATGCTAATTTTCGTCCAGATTTCAAGAATGATATCACTTGTTTTTCTATATCGACCTGAAACAATGAAGTTATATGCGAACCACAAAAATGTCTTCAATGTTTTTGATATAAAATGTTAAAATTCGCAAGTTCAATGGAGACAGGGGGATTGGAACCAACGGCAGAATCACTACCGTACACTCTGATAAAGAAGCGGTTCTTGTGGTCAGGAATGACTCCTAGTAGAGCGATGAGCAATTTTGAGGGTGAGGTATTAGGAGGAATATAATCCCATGGAAGACCAAAGTTCTGTTGGATGCACGTTTAGTGGAGTTACCAGGTATTACGAAGGAATATAATCCCATGGAAGACCACAGTTCTTTTGGATGCACGTTTATTAGAGTTACCAGGTATTACGGAGGAATATAATCCCATGGAAGACCACAGTTCTGTTGGATCAACGTTTAGTAGAGTTACCATGTATTACGGAGGAATATAATCCCATGGAAGACCACAGTTCTGTTGGATGCACGTTTAACGTTCAGAAGAGTTGCCAGGTATTACGGAGGAAAACACTCTTGGATGAAGTCAGATAGAGAAAACTGCTTCGCCCCGCGATGGATCCTCTATATCTGGAACTGGACCTAGAAGAGCTACTAACGATGGGAAGAAGCTTCAAGGACGACTAGCTGCGCTACATAGTCGTGACCAAGAGAGATGCTGAAGAGTTTCTAGGTGACTAGAGAGCAGTTGCTTCGGACTGTGACAAAGAAACACGGGTGGTGCGGGCTGTGAGGATCTTTAAAGTGTGGAAGCTATCTTAGATCGAGGAACACGATCGAGGAACACGATACCGCAAGAAATTCGATTTGGGTTTCTCACCGGCATTACTTGTTTTCCGACCCCTGATTCCATTATGCGATAACTCCCGATAGAATGATTGTATCGACACGCAATATTGCGTAGCCAGAACCCAATATTGATTCGCAGCCAAATCGATGAAAGGTGGAAAGCTTAACACAAAAACTCCATGTAATGTATACTTTTACAAAACATTTCATCAATGTATTCAATTTAATGCCCATAAGGACGACATCTATTAATTCTCCGTGGAATCCGCAGGAGAAAAGGGGGGTAAATTTAAAAAACCCAATAACTGCCGATGCAATAAATGTATCGACGATTCACTGACTACTTTTTTTTACTTATTTATGTCTATCGTTTATTTATTCATTTTTCATTTATTTTTTGCCATTATGGAAATCTAATTACATGTGTGTTCGACTCTAAGATTCAATAACTGTGTAAGTATCTAATGTACAAGCTATCTTGATACATAAATGTTTATGAAGTATCCTATTACCTTATTATGGTTAAGATGAAATAAATATTATTAGAATTGAACAGGTTTAAATAAAATACTGCAATACTTTAATAACATTGTATCTTGGATACATAATACAACAAAATAGTTAGTTATTGTGACTCATCCGGGCTTTAACATCGAGGTCATATTGCGCTCTGAAGGTGGAGACGGCAGGCCGAGGATAGAGAAGAATGGCGGAAGATCGTTGCGGAGGCCCAGGTACTACAAGGACCGTAGCGCGGAAACCAAATGTTGTGTTATTTTTTTTTATATTATATACTATTATTATATATTGGGTAAGTTATGTGACCGATTACAGAAAGTTTTCTTCGAAAATCCCGAGCCCCTAAATCCAAAAATGTAAAAAAAAATTTCAAAATTTAAAACATAAAAATGATTAATTTTTATTGAGGAAGTTCAGTGCTCCACCGACAACTTTTTTTTGTAGTGTGTTCTACATTGATTTAAATGTTGGGCTCTAATTAATTAACTAAATTAAAATAATTCAAAAAAATGAACTAATTATAATATGTGGAATATAATGCAATATGTAAGGGGTGTGCACGTGGATGATCCAAAGGGTGCGAGCGCGATGACGTGGGCGGGATGTTGTTAAAAAGGGAATCTGTAGGATGGGGTGGGTCTGACGCATGAATGGGAGGAGGCGGGCTGGTGACGTCAGGGGTTCATTCATCCCCTCCCTCCATCACCCTCCCCTACCACTTCAAAGAGGCCTATTTCTGATATCTTTCCCTCCCCTCGATTATTGGTTATCAAAATTCTTTGATTAATGAACTTTGAGAAAATGACAATTTGAAGTTCCTTTCAAAAAATTATACATACATTTTCTCCACCTCTCCACCCCTAGTATTGAGATAATTGATTCGCTGATCACGCACAGAGCGGAACACGGGAGCATTCAATAAACTGAGTGGAACGTGTGAAATTCTAAATGATTTTATATTTTCACTTCACCAACTATATGAGGTATAGGGGAAGTTATATAATCGGTCAAAAATTCGGGGTTTTCAACGGAATTTCATGTTTTCCGCCGCTAAACATTAAAAAAAAAAATTGTCTGTCTGGGGGAGTGTGACGCGATAACTCCCGATAGAATGAATGTATCGACACAACGTTTTATATGTGACTCCAGATCCTTCTAACGACACCTATTGTGATTCAGCCCAATCGACCAAAGAGAAGAGGGAATTAATGGAGGGGGGGCTTAACATAAAAACTCTAATAACTGCCGATAGAAAAGATTTTTTATATTTTTGGCAAAAACCCCATAAAGCCCACACATATCAATTTTCAGCCATATTGGCTAGAGAGGAGGGGGGGGATTAGGAGTGAGACTTAATTAAAAAATGAAAAGATCGACACAAAATTTCATATGCGAATTCGAAACTACATAAGGATGTCACTTAATAATTTTCAGATGAATCAGCAGAAGGGAAGGGGGGAGAACATGAAATTTCATATTTAAAGTATAAACCCAATGAGGACACCTGTCAAACTATAGCGATATCGGCTGAAGAGAAAAGGGGTTCAGGTTACGGGTCAATTAAAAAAGCCTAATTTATAATTATTCCGATTTTCATGTCCTTTTCAAGCGAACTGTTGAATATTTGCGCAAACGGGCTACTGGCTTTGGAGGGAGAGAGAAATATAATAGATTGATTCGTTGTGGGGAAGTACATTACTCGTGATTCACCGTTGCCTTTTTTCTTCATTTTTGCAATGAGGGGTTCAAGAAACATTTCCCTCAATTCCCGTGAAAACACAACATGAAGCATCTGACCGATGACTTCCCTTATTTAAATTAATTGTTTTATACAGAAGATGTGTTAAATTTTTTTCTTGAATTAGAAAATCCAGATATAGTCTTTGAAATCTATAAACCTTGAAAGTTTTATGAAAGTTAGGTTATAAATTTTTTCTTTCATTTTAATTTAAGCAGTAAATATTTATTACATCAGTGAGAATCGTAAATTTTGACTATACGAGACTGTTTAATGCTCACACCTCAAACACGAATTGGTTTGTTACGCGAAACAAAATATTTTGGAAAAAAATAAGGAAAAAAAAATTATTTTATTACAGAAAGAAGTTGTCCTGTGTGTGGCCATTGAAGGACATCTTGTATAAAAACTAGATGAAAGATGGGACAAGCATGATCTGGGACAACCATCGGCCTGTGTTCATGGCCGCCATGGGGGGCTCTAGCCTGGGGTCTGGGATTAGGGGGCCACGCATGGCGAGACATCCAACTTAGTGCCAAGATATTATGCAGAACAAAACTATGGAACGTCTGAACATAAGACAAAAAATGAGGGCGCTGATATCTCAGAAGTGAGTTCGAAAACCAACCGAGACCTTTTGGTTTTCAACTGAGAGGTAAAAAAACGTTGAACCGTCCTCGATTTCCAACGATGTCAGGTACTCGTTAAAGATCTCTAGGCGAATAAATACTAGGTTAGCAAAAGGAGGACTCCCACAGTAGAGTCGAGCTCAAGTTCAACAGAGCGATGAAAGAGCACTCTGGTAGTAGGCTATATGACCTCGACCTGGACTGGGGGTACGCGTTAGGGTGTAGGGCATTACAAGATGAAGATGAATGTGTTCAAAACCCGGCCCCTAGATATTTTATCTGTGAGATAAAAAATATCTTGAACATGCCGTCCTTCGAATGAGGAACTAAGCGATCCTATAAACCCTTGTACGATGGCAGATACTCGTTAAAGACCTTTACCCTAGATAACTAAACCTGAATAGCAAAATATATGACTTTCACAGCATGTCTATCAGAGTGACAAAAGAGCGCACGGATACTAGGCAATATGACCTTGCAGTCAGAGCCCGGGCATGAGATATAACAACTAACATAAATATGTAAAGCGATGGTCCATAGAAAGAAAAAATAATGAGGAAAAATAAAAGAAAAATGGTGTGAGTTCTATTTTTTTATTATAATTTAAAAAGTGTTTAAAGAGAAAATTGATTAGGTTATCAATTGACAGATCTTGACGTAAGCTCATTAAACCCCCCAATCCCCACCTTCACTTAAACTAATTTGGCTAAAAAATAGGTTGCAATCATATGGAGTTCTAGAAGCACAGATAAAATGTTTTACTTCCCTAGTTATACGATGTATAGCGGAAGTTATGTAATCAGTCAAAAAATTGATGTGGAGTTTTCAACGGAAAAAAAAAAATATGTCTGTTTGTTGTCTGTGCACTCCTGATGGAATAAATGCATCGACACAAAATTGTATATAATAGGTTTTATATTCCAGCAGCTTTTTATTTTTTACTCCCAATTTATTTATAAATTTCTTTTGTTACATTGTCAAACGTTTCGGGTTCTTTCTTCCCATCATCAGTGACTAGAAATAATAAATTAACAAGCATAATAGAAAACGTGCATCAAGAACAAACAACACGGTTAATTACAAAACTGACATTGGGAAAATAGGAAATTATTATGCAGACATTATAAATAACATTAAGTGAAAACAATATAGACGATTGATGATAAAATCGATTAAATTAACAACATACATCGAATGACACTAAGATAAAATAAAAAGGTAAATGAACATTTCATTTTATTTCTAATATATAAATATACCTCATTTTTATTAATACATACTATAATATTACAGATACATGTCCAAGACAAAAAATAAAATAAATATTTAAAAAATTATAATTATCAACTTTTTTAAAATGGTTAGTGATTAGAACTTGGCACTGCCAAATGCGATGTTCTATCACACATTTTTAATAATATTACCTTTTTAACAAAATAAAGGGTCTTTTATCAATTTTAGGCAAATAACAGGATACTCAAGGTTGGTGTAGCATTAAATTTTTTAAAAAACAAAGATTGTTATAATGTTAATTTTAAATTTTAAATTGTTAATTCTTGATGCACGTTTTCTATTATGCTTGTTAATTTATTATTTCCAGTCACTGATGATGGGAAGAAAGAACCCGAAACGTTTGACAATGTAACAAAAGAAATTTATAAATAAATTGGGAGTAAGAAATAAAAAGCTGCTGGAATATAAAACCTATTATCAACTATATGCTCCTAACACATTATTGAAGAAAATTGTATATGTAAATTATGAAACCTCAGACGACGACATCTATTGTTTTTCAGCCAAATCGACCAAAGGGGAGAGGTGATTAGGGGTTTACTTAGCATAAAAGCTCTAAATAACTGCCGATAGAATGAATGTATCGACAGAAAATTTTATATGTTTTGACAAAACCCCATAAGGACCACACATATCGATTTTCAACTAAATCGGCTAAAGGATAGGGAGGCCGTTGTAATGAAAGGATTGAAACCAAATTTCATATGTGAATTCAAAATCAAATAAGGACGATAATCATCAATTTTCATAATCGGCACTAGGGAAGGGGGAATAGAGGGAGGCTCAACTCATAAACCCCAATGTAATGGACGTATCGACATGAAATTTCATATTTAAAGTCAATACACAATGAGGACATTACCAGATAAACTTCAGCAATATCGACTGAAGAAAAAAGGGGTTCAGGAGAGGGGGCCAATTAAAAAATTCTAATTTATTCCGATTTAATGATTAATTCGTTCTGGGGAAGTTCATTTCTGGTGATTCACCGACTTTTTCTGTTCTCATTTTTTCAGTCAGGAGATCAAGAAACATTTCTTCCAATTCCTTAGAAAACTGAAACATCTGACCGATTACATAACTTCCCCTATACTTCGTATGACTGAGGAAGTAACAAAAACATGAGACAAAATCTAAAAAGTGAGAATATTTACTTTTAATCTTAAAAAAAACTCCATTTCAAGATTTTCAAACAAAAAACGACCGATTAATCCCGTAACTGCTTCATAACGGCTAAAAGAACGTTCCACGTCTCCTGAAGTGATGGGAACTTATTTGAATTTGTGTTTTCCGTTTTTTTCTTTTAATGGGCATATTTATATTGACTTAATTAACTTTTAAATTAACTTCCAAATTTTTGTTGACCTGATTCCCACTGTGTACGCTTGCTATCAGCTACATATCTTTCAAAGTAGGATTTGTTTCCTAAAACTCATTTCGATTTATTTTTTATTTTATTCCCGTTTTTTCTCTGGGCTTCTTCAAATTTCTGAACAGATTCTCAAGGCTTTACTATATTATTTTTACTGTGACTCACGTCCGGGCTTTAACAACGAGGTCAGATCACCTACTACCAAGGTGCTCTTTCATCACTCTGGTCGATATGAGCTCGACTCAACTGTCGAAATCGTATATTATGCCAAACCAGGTTTATTCACTTGTGGAAGAGTCTTTCACGAGTACCTGACCTCGTTCAAGGTGGGGATCATCCCATTAGGTCCCATCCGAACGAAGGGGTGTTCAAGGTTTTTTCACCTCCACATCTTGAGCTCACTGAAAAAGCACACTACCTCTGAACAACCGGCGGCTCAATTGACAAATGTTTTGAGTTTCACGGTAGCTGAGTCGTAAGCGTGAATGCTTACTGAGCTCAAGATCGCGGGTTTGAACCCAGGCGAGGCCCTAAATTTATTTTATCTAGGAGGTAAAATAAACGTAAGCACGCCGTCATTCGGATGGTACGTTAAGCGATTGTTCCGAGCCTGTACAATGAGTTACTTGTTGAAGACCCCTATCCTAGCTGAATAAAAAAACATTATAAAACAAATATTAATCAAAATCAGTGCAAAATAGCAAATTTTTGAAACTTATTTTTTTTTTTATTTGGTATATTTACCATCAGTTAAAATGTAACTATAAGTAAATTTGAGTACAGTGAGTATAAAAAATAAATAAATAAATAAAATAAATATTAATAATAAATGGCAAATAAATAAGTAATTAGATTTATCAGTCCAACATATTTTTTTTTTTAAATTTAAACCACCAGTGGTTTAAAATATAATTACATAAAAAATATGTTGGACTGATAAATCTAATTACTTATTTAACAAGTTAGTCCACTACATCTGCCTACCACCAAGAAATATAATAAATGACAATATACACAAAATAAGATAAAATAAAATAATCTACAAAATAATACAATCTGTACAAAAACAATAAGTAGAAGTGCTGACTATAAGAATTCTAGAATAAAAACTAAACTTTTTGAAACTAAAGCAGATGTTTACACATCAATTCTCGTGAGTACCGAGTCACTCACACATTACTTTTTTTTTTGCAACTATAATTTGGAACGAGTGCACAATATGGAAGTTCCATTGAGTCCTAAGGGAGATATAATCGTTCGGAATTATTGTCAAAAAAAAAAACTAAGTCACTCTTGGACGATTTTTTGGAAAATGGAACAATCGTAAGAAGCTTATCACTGAAACGGATCTGAAAGGTAAAATAAACTTAAGCATGCCGATATTCAGATGAGACGTTAAGCGATGGTTTCGAGCCTGTACAATGACAGTTAGTCGTTAAAGACCCCTATCCTGGCTGAATAAAAATTTAGGGTAGGCCAAATTTAGAACTACCACAGTAAAGTCGGGCTCATGTCTACCGGAGTGACGAACGAGCGCTCTCGTAATAGGCGATATGACCATGTTGTTAAAGCCCGGGCATGAGTCACAATAACTAACTGTCGATTAGTCTTAGAGAGAGAGCAAAAATTAGTTGATTAATTCATGCTGGAAGAGTGCATTGCCGGTACACTGACGACTTTTTAGTTACATATTAAAAAAGTTTTTACAATTCATTATTTATACAAATATTGTTCCTAAATTAATAAAATAATACGATCTGAACTCCGCTGTGTAGAAGGTTATCCTAATCTGTCAGAAATCCTATGATCTATGTTTTACGACACACTGAAATCATACATATAACTCCCGATGCATATCCACACGAAATAAATATCTAGAACCCCATAAGGGCATCTATTAATTTTCCACGATATCGGGCGAAAGGAAGGAGGATCAGGCGAATCGACACAACTCACTTATTAGGTTAAGTGGAGATGTAATGAATGTATTGACATGAAATTCAGGATGTGAATGATTAAGAAAAAAATAAGATCACACAATAAGTTTTGATATTATATTACGTTGCCACAGAAATATAATGATGTCTCTAATCAAATGCTATCAATTTCACGATTTTCTAAATTTTCGCTTTGGAGAGAAATAGCTAATTGAATTGTCTTAGGAGAAAAAATATCTTTTCAGAAGAGTCTTCTTTCGACTAGCCATTTTCGCTACAATATTCGGAAAAAATATTGAGTTTATATCGATTTTACGCTTCTTAATTCAGTTCTTTTCATTTTTTTTTTTTAGGAATATTATAAAAAAGGGGTGCGCCATCTGTTCAAAATGTCTATACTGCAATTCGATCTCAAAAACTCAAGAAATACAACACTTTAGACTTAAGACAATAATCTCAATTTCGCGGCCGGACTAGCCATCTCAGCGGCATAACTGCGGTTTTGTTGGACATGAGACTTTTCCTCGAAAGAAAACTTCACTTTATCTATTAATTTTTTTATTATATTTATTTATTTTTTTTTAATATCTATACTTTTTTCCAATGTATCATCAAGTTTACTTACGGTTATTACCGATTGTAAATATTCAAAATAAAGAAATTAAAAATTAAAAAAAAAAATACATGTTGTCGTCATTAAAGCAAGAAATTTAATAGATATAGCCAAGAGTATGATAAAGGATAAAATTATATTTATTAAAAAATATATGAATAAAACACATACAAAAATAAAACATAAATAAATGAAATAAACATTTTTTCGGCTTCTCTGTGTAAGCCCGGCCTAGGTTGAAACCAGGCTTAGGTTCTTAGGTTTTGTATTAAGAGGTATAGGTGTCGTCCTTGTGGGAAGAATCAGATGGATAGATATTTATGTCGATACATTCATTGTATCGGGAGTTACAATCACAGACTCATACACACACACTCACAGATAGACAAACTGAAAAAAAAAATTGGAATGTGGGGTCGGAAAATATGAAATCATGGTAGAAACTCAACAACGAATCTGTAACCAGTTATATAACTTCACATATATTTCGGGTACCCTGAGAAGTAAAACAAAGTTCGGAAAACAAGATTTCCGTTGAAAACTCCTCATTGAATTTTTGACCAATTTCATAACTTCTCTTATACATAGTTGGGGAAGTGAAATGGGTGTGATGTGATGGAGGGGAGGGCTACAGAAGGAGGGAAGGTAGATTATTCAGCTGAATGTCTAGGTCGGGTTATTGATTGGGGTGGCCCAGAAGGACCTTGGCCCCTACAGCTGCTAGGTCAGGCAAACCTTACACACTAACTAACAGCAGGCCTCAAAGAAGGCAAACCTAGCCAAAGTGTCCTCATTTCTTCTTTTTGGAAATTAAATGCGAAATATAACTCCATTTGACAAAGGAAAAAAAAAACAATTTAGTAAAAAATTACAAAATTTGTCAAAATTATTTCTCCTGTTATACGGAACATAGGGGAAGTTATGTAATCGGTCAAAATTCGATGTTGAGTTTTCAACGTAATTTCATGTTTTCTGGTCCCTCATGGAAAAAGCCGTCAGTGAATATCTGTGTTCTTTCCTGCCACGAATTAATCAATTACGTTTTCGCTCGTCCTTCAAAGCCGATCGACCGTTTGGGCTAAAACTAATTGTAATTTTATTATGATATTTTTTGGGAAAATAATAGGTGCCATACTTGTATGGGCTAGAATTGAAATATATAAAATGTCATGTTCATACGTTCATTCTATCGGTAGTTTTTGAGTTTTTGAGCTGTGCCCTCTTTGATCCCTCCCTCCCATTAGGTTGATTTCGATGAAAATTTTGTTAAGCCTTCCCGTTATTCCCCCTTACTTTTGGCCGATGTAGATGAAAAACAATAGATATCCTCCTTAGACGATTCAAGATATACATATAAATTTTCGTGTTGATTTATAAAATATATCGCGAGTTATCGTGTTCACAGACCCAAGGACAGAAATTTTCTTTTGTGTTTTGTAATCAGGAAATTGGAAAATGTGAAATTTCTGACCGATTACATAACTTCCCCTATTCCTCATATAGCTGAGGAAAGTAAAAAGAAATTCCTGTGAATACGACAACTCCCGAAAGAGGGGGGTGGCAGGAAGGGGGTGGGGGTGGTGGCTTAACACAAAAGCTCTAATAACTATCGATATATATAAACCATTTTTGATTAAATCAACAAACGTCTAAAAAAATTAGTTTCGATGTGTCGTTTTAAGACATTTATCGGCATGTATCTAGTGAGCAACGCGGCCTTCGAATAATCGTTTTTTAAATATAAATGTGACTATTACTTGAGGTGAATTTTGATGGTCATAAATCATTAGTTTTTGGGCAAAAGGGCTTAAGTCAGCGAATCTGAATGAATTTCTGAAGGTTTGAAAAATTCCTGCAAATCAGGTAAAACACATTTATGTTACTTGAAATATTATTTCAATAAAAGTATTAAGTATAAACAAAGTAAAATATTCTAACAATGAGTTACATTTGGTAAAAATATTTAAATGCACTTGTCCTTTGGATCACAAGACTTATTCTGACTTAAGACCTTTTGCCCAAACACCAGAGAAATATAAACGGTATTTGGTAGAATATACTTAGGTCGTGAAATGGTTTTAATTGTCGTCTGATTTTGGCCAATATTCAATCATATCCTAATTAGCTCATGTAACAAATTGTATACATATATATATATATATTTATATATATAGTAGAATCTATAATCTGATTATATATATACGTATAATCTACGATGTTCCATTCACTTCAAGAGAACTTGAAAAGTAAATTTCCGTTGAAAATTTAATTTCGGATTTTCACACAATTACAGTAGGTACTTGCTTATACTAATGGTAAAAGAAAGTAAAATAAAAAGCGATACATTTCAGAAAGATCGATCAATAAGGATAATCGAATTTAATACCAGTCTTCCGTCTGAGGTTGATGAAATTCTAATGACATAGATGAGATGGCAAGGATCTGTGAAGAGTGTGAAGGCACGTCATCCACTAATGAAGGCTTAGTCGAATGACTCGCCGAAAAAAAAGTATACCAACAGGAAAAAAAATATATCCAGAAAAAAAAGGAGAATGTATTGAAATCGGATCAGCAAGGATTAGTTGGAGGTGTGCTCTTAGATCACAAGGCGGACCTCTTTTGTACGATTTATCGCGTAGGATGTGTCCCATCGTCCTCCAACATAGAATATCAATATATATTTTTTTACTTTATTATACTTTTGGTATAAGGAAGTATTGTCATACATTTTCGCAACTATGTCTGTCTGTGTGTTTGTGAGCGCTCTAACTCAGAGACGAATGTAGCAATGAATTGATGTGACAAATGCTAACTTAGATCAGTCAAAAATAATAATTTAATTTATTTTATGTGATGTACAAAGTGCACAAATTATAAATATTAAAATACTCTAAAATTAATTATTATTTTTTGATTTAGTTAGTTATTATGACCCATGTCCGGGCTTTAGAGCGCTCTTTCTTCACTCTGGTGGACATGAGCCCGACTCTACTATGTGAGTCCTAAATTTTGCCTAACCTAAATTTTTATTCACCTAGGGTAGGGTCTTTAACGAGTACCTGTCACTGTACAGACTCGGGACCATCGCTTAACGTCCCATCCGAAGGATTTTTCCCTCCCAGATAAACTAAACTAAGGGCCTCAGCTGGGTTTTGAGCTTTTTGCATTGCATTTTTTGAGGCACTATTATTTTGAACGTATTGATTATGTATCTCAAATTTGAGGACACAATGGCGATTGGCAATTCAATAAGCAACATTTTTTACAACTATTACTTGATGGGATTTTTGTGGTTATATAAATATAAGCTGTATCTTGTAAAATGGAGTTATGTCCAAGGGTAAAGTGGTCTCAATTTTCGTTTGATTTTGGCTTAAATTTAATCAGACCTAAGTTAGAACATGTGACCCCTTCATTCCCAATTTCAAGTTCATGCTCATTTTTGCGGTAGAGTGCTCACAACTTTTCAATCACAAACACATAAACAGACATACGCACAGACAGACATCATCGCGAAAATAGTCAAAACGTATTCAGAGGACCTTGAAACGTGAAAATCAGTTGAAACCTAGATCTCGGATTTTCCCATGATTACAATAATTCCTTACAAGTATAAAAAGTAAAAAATGGGAACATGATAATTTTTAAATTCAAGGAAAAAATAAAATTTGTAAAATTGAGCAAGAATTTTCATCCCACCTTTTCCATATCCTAAGATTTCCTTTTACTTGTACGCCCATGCAGAAAAATGAAATGTTTGTATAAATAGATCCTTAGGAGCTCTGAGAAGCTCCCCTTTGAAGATTGTTAAGGGATGACGTCGTGGAACTTGGAAGTTCAGGGACCAAGTATTATATGCTTGTTTACTTCCCTCGGTATACAAAGTATAAGGAAAGGTATATACTAGGTCAGAAATGCAGATTTCAAAACGAAAAAAAAAAAAAACACGTGATAGAATGAATCTATCGACACACTATATATATGTATATTACGAAAACCTGAATAATTGCAAAAGTAATTAATGTATCGACACGATATTTTATATGTACATTCAAAACGTAAGAACGTCCCGAAACATCGTTGGGATATAAACACTTCCGAAGAGTTTTTTTTTTTTTTTTTGAAAAATATTTATCTTCTTATTATAAACGTATCATGTATTAATTTTGTTTATGTACTCATATATTTTTAGGTATTTATTTGATCAGTTGACGTATCCTATAACCTTTTATTGGTTTAACGGAAATAAATTTATTATTATTATTTTAGAAAAAAAACCTCATAAGGATAGCACCAAAAGGGAATCGCTCAAATTAAAAATCCTAAGGGCTGTTGATCTAACGAATGTACCTCAAGAGAAAATGAAAACTTAGTTGTTGCTTGGGTTTACATTGTCAAAAATTGGTTGTTGGGTTTTCACCGGAATTTAATTTTCCATGAGCGTTTGAGGATTAGAATTCATATATCTATATAATATATATATTTCATGTATTATATAATATATATAAACATGAAATTAGGGCGCCGGTAGCTCAGTGGTATGCGTGCTTGTCTTCTGAGCTCAAGATCGTGAGTTCGAAACCCGACCGAGGCCCTTAGTTTATTTTATCTGGGAGGTAAAATAAACTTCCTTCGGATGGGGCGTTAAGCGATGGTCCCGAGTCTGTACGATGTCAGGTACTCGTTAATGACCCCTAACCTAGATGAATAAAAATTTAGGTTGGGCAAAATTTAGGACTCCCTCAGTAGAGTAGGGCTCATGTCCACCAGAGTGACGAAAGAGCGCTCTGGTAGTAGGCGATATGACCTCGTAGTTAAAACCCGGGCATGAGTCATAAAACCTAACCTAAACATCAAATTCCGTTGAAAACTCAACATCGAATTTCTGATATGATTTCCCTATACTACGTGTAGCTGTATCAATATAATAAAACTAAAAAAAACTTCGTTTTCAACGACTTTCATGTATTAAACTATCAAAAATAAACACTTTTTGTTCTTGCAAATTTTTCCCAAACTGTCGATATATGCGCGTGGTAACCGGTAGGACTTTGAATATCGGGAAAACGGAATTTTTTTGAATGCTCCGTACGTTTTTGGAAAAATTTGCAAGAGAGCAACTTTGAGTTTTTTTTTCCTAAAAATGTAATTCCGTCCTGAAAAGAATTAAAAATGACGATTATATCACTTAAAAAGACGATTCTGTGATTTTACAACGTGCAGTTGTGGCTTCGGAGGTGTTTAGCTCAGCGGATGATGAGAAAATTGCTATGGAGGCATATGACAAAAAAGTAGAGACATATATATACTCGTATGTATAAATGATTATTTTCGATCAGATCCGGCTGTCAACGCAACTGCGTCATCATCCGCTGTACATCTATTGTTTCATATAAAAAAATATAAATATTTGAATTAATATATCTTTATAATAATAATAAATATATATATATATATGTTATATTATTCGTACATATGGGTAAATGATTATTTTCGATCAGATACGAATAACTGCCGAAGTAATGCATGTGGTTGGGGAAGTACGAGTACATTGCCGGTCATACACATGAACTTTTTAACAACAATTGTAAACCAAATGGGTGTTGCCAAACATTTTTTCAAGTGGTGATAAATTCCTAAAATATTTTTCGAGGCACGGGGAATGGAGTAAATAAATAATGATCGTTTTAGAGGCAGCTTACTCATTAGGTATACCAGGAGGGCTTAAAAGCTGTTACTAACCTATTGGTTGTCTGCTTGATTTCCAGTGGGAGTGCTTAATTATAACATTGCTTTATTCTAATCTAACAAATACTATTTATAAATAGCCTATTTCAATTTAATAAATGAACACAGAGAGTTGTTGTCCACCCACCACTTTATTTTACAGAGCCGACTTTCACTCATATGGACCATCTTCAGAGCTAACTGATTCAATAAAAGCCGAAATCTGTATCAGACTCACAGTCCGACGTCGTCCATCGAGAAGAACTTTTGTTCATTTTTCTTGGAAAATATGTAATTGCTTTCAAAATCGAATTTCTGATATGATTTTCCATATACTTCGTGCAGCTGGGAAAGTAATATCAATTAAACAAATCAGATTTCTTCAGACAAAAAGTTACTTTTATAAAAGACAGCATGCTCAAAACAATCTCCAGAAAATCCTCATATATCCATATAATTAGTAAAGTCCATAAATGAGAATTCCAGGATATTTTATGGTTATGTTAAATATTATTTATAATTCTTCCAAAAGGGATAGGTAGATGTTGTGGGACAATATCTCTCTGAGAAATAAAATACGTTGTATTCCCACTGTTTTTTGACCAGAACTGGCTGTCAACACAACTGCATCTTACCCTGATGCTGAAAGGTTTTTAATAGCTACTAGTAGTCGATTTTTCAGGATTGGTTAACGAAAACCCGAAATGATGTCTTCGATCAGAACGGATTGTCAATGCAACTGTGTCATCATTAGTGGTACATCTAATGAAATGAAAAGAAATTGTATTATTCTGTGACCGAGGCTCCCTAAGAATAAAGACATCTAGAGTAAAGAACAGGAAACAATAAAATATAGTATCAGTACAAAGAAATAAAAAGATAGGTAAATAAAAATTAGTGCTACATTGGAGAAAAACTACACAATTAAAAAAATAGATAAACATAGGATTAACAGGAAAAAAACATAAAATTAACAACTTCATTATGTTGAAAAAAAAAATAAATAAAAGTATCTATATAAATAAAAGAAAATAAGTAAAATAGAAAAAAAGAAAATCTATATAACTAAGAAAAAAAAATAAAATTGATAATAAAATTCGACCGAGCATAATACTATGATAGTTGATTATAAAAGAGAAGGAATAATGCCCAGCCAAGGTTTGAAATAAAATTAATTTTATAAAAAAGGGGTTAGATAGAAAAGTGTGAGGAGAGAGAAGAAAAAGAAAAATAGTCAAAATAAGATAAGATAAAATAAAAAATAAAGAAATTCATGATAAAAATATATAAATGTATAAAACGAACCAAAAAGGAATAATATTGATTATGGTCGAATAATTTACCCAAATATGATAAAAGAAATATAATAAAAATAGAGAATGACAAAGACAATAAAGAGGGGGAAAAAAAAGTGAAAAGTAATTTGAATGATTAGATAATTGGGGTTGACGAACTAGAGAATACGGGGGAGAGAACAAAGGGGAGTAGATTGTTTGGTGAATAGGAATTGAATTGAGGAATAGTGAAGATTTGAAGGAAGCCACGGAAGGAGAGCGACGGATTGGGGGAGGCAGGGAGTTCCAAAGAGAGGAGGCCTGGACAACATCTATTAATAAATATAGAATATAAATTTGGAGAAGTAACTAGAAAAAACCTTAATGCATCAGAAGTACAGAGTAGCAAAAATATTAGTTTTCTATAATTAAATGAAACCCGATGGGGGTTCTAAATTTTGTCTAATCGGACTTAATTTGGGTAGGGTTTTTTAAACGAGTACCTAACTTCGCATAGGCTCGATTCGTTTAACGTCCCTCCGAAGGACGGCATACTCGTTTTTTTTTAAGCTTCTAGATGAAAATACCTAAGGACCCCAAATAGACCTCAATTAAATTTCCAAATGATGTTCTTAAGAAGCACTGGATAATACTAGCTAAACGTTGTGTGAGTGAATGAACCTCATATCCTCCCCTTTCAGCTATTACCCAGTGTTCATTTAGGCACAACACTACACGGGTGGTAAGCTAGTTTTATTTCATGTTGCTACTCTGTATCCCCTAATGCTTTAAGGTTTATGATGGCTACTACCTAGAATTGGCAGAACTTCGAGCTTTGTCCGTAACATATACATTACAAATATACACTGCACTTACTAAACACAAACTTCATTTCAATGTCAGCTGTACTTACTAAAGCTGTCCAGTTTTTCACCAAGTCATACCCCATTTCCGTACTTTCTACAACTCCGTCTTCTCAGGATTTCTTCAACGAATTCAGACTTTCTTGTTGAGCCTGTTTATCTTCCTGTCTTCACTTTCTCGATCTATTCTTCCGGGAGATTTAATCATTTACGTTTTGTTACTTTTTTTTATACCTTCAATAAAATAATGTATTGTAATCGTGAGAAAATCCAAGTTTGAGTTATCAACGGTATCTCACGTTTCACACATTTGATCTACGTATCTTCGCGATAGTATCTATCAGTGCTCTGTGTGAATGTGATCCCATTTTCGTGAGTCCTTTAACTCAGAATAGATTGTAGTAATAAACTTGAAGTATGAGATCAAGACGTCACATGTGCTAATTTAATCTGATAAGATTTGGACCGAAAATTGAGATCACATTACTTTGAGGGCATTAAGTACATTTATATTTATGACCTAATCACAAATCTCTTTAAATAAAAGTTGTACATAAAACTATAAAAGGCACAATTCAAGTGCAATTCGATTTTTCGATGGCTTCATTTACGGATACCGAAAAGCGTCTCAAAATGGCATCTCGAAAACCATTTTTTTAGACGTCTGCTTGATTTACTTAAAAACTGTTAATCCTATCTAAAGATTAGTCTTTAACAAACAAGGGCCTGATTAAATTTCCAACTATCAGAATGCCCTTAAATTGGAGATAAGACGAATATGATTTTAATAGTAAAAAGTTATATGAGCTCTTAAAATTACGTACTACATTTTGTGTCGATAAATTCAGTACATCGGCAGTTATAAGGATTTTTGAATTGAGCCACTCCCATGAATCCTCCCTTTCCTTCAGCCGATATCGCTGAAAATTGACAGGTTATATCTTCAATGTTTTTTTACTTTAAATGTGAAATTTCATGTCGATACGTTGATTACATCGGCAGTTATTGAGTTTTTGAGTTGAGCACCCTCTGATCCCGGCATCCTTTTAATAACTGTCGCTCTTATGTGGTTTTGAATTCACATATGAAATTTTGTGTCGAGGCATTTATTACCATGGCAGTTATTAGAATTTCTCCCTTTTCCCTTTGGTCGATTTGGCTGAATTACAATAGGTGTCTCGTTAAGGGTTCTGGATTCACATATATAATTCCGTGTCGATATACTCAGTCTATCGGTAGTTATCGTGTTCACAGACATACTCGTGACAGATATAGAGCTTCCCTTTCTGATTAGATCCTCGGGTATGCTCGCACGAGATTATTATGACGGTTGAGATGCGATCACAGAGGAATATTTTATAAGACTAGACCATGAGAGTGTTCCTAGATCGCACAACTAGATAACAAGTTAATGTGGAAGCCCAACGCTTCCAGGTAAGAGCATTTGAAGATTAGATCCATAGGTGCACGCATATAGTTAGTAATTATTACTCATGACCAGGCATGAAGTCATATCGCCTACTACCATAGCGCTCTTTCGTCACTCTGGTGGACATGAGCTCCACCCTACTATAGGAGTCTTAAATTTTTATTCAGCTAGGATAGGGGGTCTCTTTAACCGGAGTACCTGAGAACGTACAGTCCCGGGAACATCGCTTAAAAGGGAAGGATAGCGTGCTTAAGTTTTTTTTACCTCCCAGTTAAAATAAACTAAAGGCTTCAGCCGGGTTTCAAATTTTTGTATAAGTCTTATTGAACAAACTAAAAACATCGTTTTTTTTTAGAACTGAACCATATTTTTCAGATTAAGTGAGGTTTTTCCGATGATATCTCGGGTCAATGAACTACCATTGTGACCTGAAGAAGAACCGTGAAAATTGAACATTTCTGGAATATTTTTCAAAAATATGGAACATCCCAGAGAGAATAAAGTCGAAAATTCCGTGAATTTCGAATTACCTTGAATGAAGTGTAGCGAAGCAAAAAATTCACAAACGATCCCCCCTTACCTTGAATAATGACCATGAAAATCTAGGTTCTTTTTGAAAGTGTCATCACGGTTTTTCGAGGGGGAAAAAAATTACCAAAAACTCCATAGATTTATCATATAATTGTTAACTTTGGGCGAACGTTTTGAAAAGACCTTGATATCACCTTGATTGCATTGGACACGACTGGATCTTATCAATGAATTGCCAACCTGCATAATGCCTGTGTCCGAATTTTGAGACTGACAAACAAAAACGATACTCAGAGCTATGAAGTAGCTGTGACCTCAGGAGCCGTGACCCCAGACGGTGATTGATAGCTCTTTAAAGACCGGTTTGTATAATACAATTGGGCCAAATTGAAACTTCCACCGAGGTCAGGTAATCCCACTCTCACACCCTCCCATATTTCAGAGTTTCTGTTCAGATCAACATAGTTCATAAGGCGAACATAAAGGATCAGCCGATTGACTGATGTATTGAAAATAATCGTGAATATACCGTTTCACTATATATTATATTTACGAACATGAGCCAATATTCTACGAAATTGACATTTGCCAACGTATGCCCGTTTCTCCTCCGACACTACATCACTTTTAACAACAACTCTCAGCTCCTTTTTGATAAAGCGATGGATTATGTCTACCGGACGGAAACGAGCTTACCAACTGTAAAAGAATTATCCAAATCGACTGATGTAATTTTTGAGATTACTTCAATCATAGAAAAATACTTTCTCTCTTTATATCGATGCGTTCCAGGCAAAAGGCCCTATCCCACAATTTTTGAGATTTTCATGTTTTGGCCCTATCCCGCACATTTCTGTTAACTCCATTGTGTAATAATTTTCAACAAAATTTATAAAAATAGGAAATTAGAAATTGGAGGGCCTTTGGCATTGCAAAATGTGGTCCAGGGAAAAGGCCCTAACCCACATACCCTCACAAAACTTTAAATCATTTGAGAGACCAAATGACCTATCCCCCAGTCCAAGTGCCAAATGATGATCTATATTTTTGCCAAACATTTGTTCAAAAATATTTCTTGTGGTATTTTGTTAAATATAAATAAATTAAAAAATTTAATAAAAGGTAATTTTTTATTTTACCAATGATAGAAGTGGGTTAGGGCTTTCGTTCTGAACATTCGGGACTTTCAAAAACTGCCAAAAGCGCTAACCAATAGGTTAGGGCTTTTGGTAGTTTACATTATGAGACAGGCCCCGTTGCTACAAGGTGACAAAGGCCCTAATCCACAAAGTGGTTTACTTTACTGTTATTTCTTAAGAGATGCAAGTATTGATGAAAAATAATTGTTCCATGTAACAGAAAAGATTTTTAAAAATTACAATTAAACTAATGTGGAAAGCCAACTTGGTTTGTTTAATAATGAAACAGTTTTTTTCTTTCTCCTATCAAGTTAACCTTATGTGGTTGGTTTGGTTTTATGACTCATGCCCGGGCTTTAACTACGAGGTCATATCGCCTACTACCAGAGCGCTCTTTCGTCACTCTGGTGGACATGAGCCCGACTCTACTGTGGGAGTCTTAAATTTTGCCTACCCTAAATTTTTATTCATCTAGGGTAGGGGTCTTTAACGAGTACCTGACATCGTACAGGCTCGGGACCATCGCTTAACGTCCCATCCGAAGGACGGCGTGCTTAAGTTTATTTTACCACCCAGATAAAATAAACTAAGGGCCTCGGTCGGGCTACGAACCCACGACCTTGAGCTCAGAAGTCAAGCACGCTTACCACTGAGCTACCGGCGCCCTAACCTTATGGGGGTTAGGGTCTTTTGCCTGGAATGCATCCATATCTTAGTATAGAAATTATCCGTTTCAACTTCTCTACAGGAGTAAAAATTTTATTTTCTGGCGTTCAATTTTGAGATGTTATTCTAAATTTAAATTTTGTTGCAGTTTACATCGAGAAAATTTCCTGAAACTCCCATGAAGGACTGCTAAAGGTATCGCTGCCTGAGTTCGTTGATATCGTCTTCACGACATACTTGTGAATATGGCATTTTCTCCAGATTCTGATTTGAAAATGCTAATGGCTTTCTGCAGAGTCCCGGCTAAGCTCTCTAGCGAAGTCCAGGGGTACAAATTATTATAAGTAATTTGTACCGACCTCATTTTTTGCTCTGAAGGATGATCGCTCTAAATAAAATATATTATTATTTAAGATACCAATTTGTTAATTGAACTTTTTTCCCGTTTGGTCCTTCACCTTTAGAAATGTAACGATTTCTCCTGTAAATTCATTTATCAAATCATTCGGAGGTCATCTGTAAGTCTTAAAGCATTATTTCTATTGTAAATTTTTAGTTTTGAGTAAGTCCGTTTTGTCCAAATCCACCAAATGTCCCACTAATTTCATCATTGTGTGCTAGCCGGCTTTCGAGGTTGCTCTCATAAAACTTGTAAAAAGTTACAAAAATGTAAAAATAAGTACGTAAATGTATTGGCTAAACGCGTTTAAATGAATAAACCTAATAAATCGAGAAGGCGCCGGTAGCTCAGTGGTGTGCGTGCTTGGCTACTAAGCTCATGATCGCGGGTTCGAAACCCGGCCGAGGCTATTAGGATTTTTATCTGGGAGATAAAAAAAGACCTCTACTCTAGGTTAATAAATCTAGATAGACAACATTTAGGACTCCCACAGTGGTCAGGCTCATGTTCACCAAACCGACGAAAGAGCGCTCCGGTAGTAGGCGATATGACCTTGTACTTGAGTCACAATAACCATCTATAATAAATCCAATAAATAATTAATATAAAAATTAACATACCTGTTAAAAAAATATTAATATTTAAAAAAATAATTTAAAAAGTAAATGAATAAATAAAATTAAACTATTCAATAAATAGAATATAGAAAATCAACTAAAAAGAAATGTTGGACAGTATTAAAATATTTTTTCATTCAATAATCAATAGAAAAGTTTTTAATAATTCATTCATTGTTCAGATCTTTATTTGGAACTTTTCATTTATTTATTGTTTAATTCATTATTTTCAATCATAAACTATGAATAACCGCTATTTCTAGATCGTAAACCATAATTAAAGGAGTGACGTTTTCTACGTAACTCTATAATGACATAATGACTCTGAAATGACCCGACCTATACTTCAACCAAAGGTGATCTTTTAAGCCGCATTTATCTACAGATTGGTCTAGCCGAGGAAATCGGGGAAGAAGGAGAAAATAACTCAAAAATTCTAATAAAAACGAATGTATGAAAACGAAATTTAGTATGATTCAAAAATCCCTGAGTGAGACACATTGATTTTAAAACAATTAAAGTTGACTTAGCGGGAGAGCAAGAACTTAATTTATTCGTCCTGGGGAAGTAAATTTCTAATGATTTATCTATGACTTTTTATTGCTGGGAAGCAAAATAATTGCTTATTGCCAAAAACATAACTGCCATGCTTCAAATCAATCTGAGAATGTCTCTTGTTTAAAGTCCTAATTCTATTGAGAGATTAAGTCTATCACGGTTTCTGTTCTAAGATTGGAGTTTTTTATCTGGAAAAAGAAGGCACCTAAAACCGGAGGCTGGAGCTGGACCAGAGTTGCTCTCTGGCTGGAACGTGCAGCACGACCCCAGATGGCCTCTCAGCCCAGAGCTGCTAATGGTATAATAATGCTTCCATTTCTCCTGGTCTATTATTTTCAGATTCTTTTATTTCAAATTATGATGCAGTTGGAACTGAAGTGGATGAAAAAAAAAAAAAAAAAAGGATTAATCAATTAATTTTTCGCTCCTCCCTCAAAAACCATTCGAACGTGTGCACTAATATTCAACTATTGACACGCTGTGGCTCTCAAATCCTCATACAAAATTTTGTTTCGATAAATTCATTACATCGGTAGTTATTAGAATTTTTGAATTGAGTCCCTTCCCCTGAACTCTCCTTCCATTGAGCCATTATCGCTGAAATTCGACAAGTTACGTCCTCAATATGTTTTGACTTTGAATATGGTATTTCATGTCGATACATTCATTATTCGGGCAGTTATTGGAGTTTTTGAGTTGAGCCTTCCCTTCTGCCGATTCCGCTCAAAATTAATGTATCGTATATAATCTAAGGGGTTAGTTTCTCCAATAAATATATTACTGTTGTCATACCTTTCGGTGGAAACCATCGTCACTGGCTGCGTGTCGAGTACTTTGGGCGAGCGCACATCATCTTGAAGCCACTGTTAATGTTGTACTCAGTAGATGATGCTCGAAGATGATGTCTTCACATCGAAAGCGCTCGCCCACGGTACTCGACCAACAGTCAGTGACGACGGTTGCCACCGAAAGGTATGACAATATATATATATTAATGTAACATCCTTATGGTTTTGAATTCACATATGAAATTTTGTGTCAAAACATTCACTGGCAATTATTAGAATTTTTAGATAAGCCTTCCCCTTAATCCCCACCTATCCTTTAATCGATTAGGCTGAAAAACAGTAGGTGTCATCGTGAAAGGGTTCTAGATTCACTTATACAATTTCATCTCGATACATTCATTTTATTAGGAGTTATAGTGTTCACAGGCACACAGAAATTGTTTTCACATATCTAGAGGTCGGGAAACATGAAATTCCGTTGAAAACTCCGCATCCCTATACATCGTATTATTTTTCTAAAATCTCGAGAACGTCCAAGCAAAACTATAAAAAACAGAAATCGCACCCAATAGTGACATTTATTCTTCTCTTTATATAATAGACGTTGAAGTTGTTCACAGTTGGTTGTTGATAAATGGAAGCAAAAGCAATGGTATGCCAGCAAAATATACTTATTATGAGCGTGCTGTGGTTGAAAGAAACAACATCATAGTGTAAAATACAGTAAGTAAATTAATAGAAACAAATAAAAAAATAATAATAACATATTCTCAAAGTTGTTGTACTCATATAATTTATAAAGTGGATATTAGTCTGAACAAACATATGCGGGTCTTTAATATAGAAGCAATATTTCGAAAGAAATTACAAAATATGTTGCTATCAGTGCATATTTAGCCATGAAGTCGTAAAGAGAAACCCACAAGAGCTTCATTAAAGCGGTAGAGAGTAGGTAGTTAAATACTAGCGAGGCACTGTTATATGGGCCTTCAGCCACTGGATAACATAGGTACAAAAGCCACCCCTGCAATCATTCAAACATGAAGAAATTAAACAACGCTGCTTCAGGTGGGAAGCCATAGAACGCATCATGGCCGCTCATATCCATGGAGCCGGATTACGAGGAAGATCTGGTGAAAGAGGATGCCGTGGAACATCATGAGACGCACGACAGATCTCGGTGGATGGATCTTCAGATTCGTCCTCAACACAGACAGAGTAAGTTCAGTTCTAAATGTGTGGTATGATCACTTGTCATGTATTACAATTTCTTTATACTGACATATCTTGAACTCACTTCGTCATGAATAATTTGTCCTTCCTGTTTGTCTTCCAAAGTGATGAGATATTCAGGGCCTCCTGGCTCTATATAATACAAAATAGATACATACTCATAAAAAAAATAAATCATAAATATACATTACCACTGTTTTTAACCCCAGACGCAAAAGGAGGGGTGTTATAAGTTTGAAGCCTTTGTCTGTCTGTGGCATCGTAGCTCCAAGACGGCTGAACCGATTTCAAAGCGTTTTTTTTGTTTCAAAAGCTGGTATTTGAGAGATGGTTCTTAGCCATGTTTGGTGGAAATCGGGTTTGCCATTTCCAAGATCTTGTGGTTTCATCAGAGCCTGTGTCTCGGCCTCTATTACAGCTTTAGAGACTTGGAGTTTGAGCTCAAATGTTTGTAAGATCAAGCCCCTCCTCCCCCCCCCCCTCCCCCCTCACCAAGGTTTCAGTAAAAAAATTAATGTATATAAAAAATGTATTTGTGTCGGGTTTCTTTTTAATTTTTAATTCATGTATCAATAGTATTGATTTCTATTTTCTTCAATTGTATGTTTTCTTCCTTCTTCCAATTTTTACTTCTACTATAGTGTAAGAAAGTATTGTAATCGTGCAAAAATCCGATATCGAATTTTTAACGGATTTTCACGTTTCAAGGTCCCCTGAATATGTTTTGGCCATTTTCGCGATGATGTCTGTCTGTGTATGCGTTGTGCACGTAGAAAGTTGTGAGCGCTGATTGAAATTTGGAATAAAGATCACATATGCAAATATAGATTTGATTAGATTTTGACCGAAATCGGACCATAATTGAGACCACTACATGTAGAGCTTAAGTGTATTTATAACAAAATGTATTTATAACCTAGTCAAAATAATGTTTGAAGTAAAATTTGTAAAGAAAACTGAGAGAGACATGTTATAAGAATTATATGCCTTTTGCGATATATATGCCGAAGACAGACCTGAAATGCCTTCTTGAAACACACTTTTTTAGACGTTTCCTTGATTTACCTAAAAACAATTCATTCTATGGAAATGATGCTCGTAACCAAAAATGTTCTTTATTACATTTCCGATCAGTAGTGTGTTTTACATTGGAGATTGGGCCAATACGACTAAAGTTAAAGAGCGTCAAAGAATGTAAAATAAACCGTGGGAAATATTTCAAAGTTATGTTTAAATTTTTTTAATATTAAATTTTTTAAATTGAAAATTATAATAAAAAAATATGTGATGTGGCCAGGGCAGGACATACTTATTTATTCCCCCATCCCTCTTCTCAAATTAATTTCAAACTGGCTTTACTGGGTATAAGAAAGTGACACTCACAATTACGCTGTACAAACAAACAAAACCGCTGATGCCAACAAAATACTTTCATATACCCAATAATGCCAGTATAAAATTAACTTTTGATTTTTCATCTATTTTGAAAATGCCCAAATGGGCGAAACGTTAACCGAAATGTAAAAAGAATAAGATAAATATATCTGGGAGACCATAACGCCATAAAAGTGATGTTTATCAATTACTTGTATATATTGAATTCCCTAGAGATGTTCAATCATGAGAGATGTCATGCGCTCGTTCAAGGCTCGTTTATGATCAGACCTAAAATTTAAAACCAGGGGTCGTTTTATTCAAACTTCCTGTTTCTTAAAGGGGAACACATCGAAAAATAAAGTGGAGTGTATGTCGAATGCATGGTTGATTTATGTCAACAAAAAATAAAATATAAAAAGTAAGAAAAAAATGTAGCATGTACGGAATATGAATTATTAAAACAGGCAGTGAGTAAATATAAAAAGTATAAAAATTGTTGCAGAAGAAATTCTAATTGTGAAAGGAGGTAAATTGTGGACACAAAGAGAAGAGTGTTGTCCGGGAATGTTCACTGTTTTTGTGAGAACCAGCTGCAGTAAATCAGACACCGCCGACCTTGATGGCTTCTTTTCGTAACCAGGAACCCGTTATCTGCCGTACACTCAACATATCCCAGGAAGACCCAGTCATTGTCTATGATCGGCTGCTTGGTACTACGGTGGTTTTATGTTTTCTGTCAAATCAGACAACGCCGACTTTGATGGCTTCTTTTCGTAACCAGGAACCCGTTATCTGCCGTACACTCAACATATCCCAGGAAGACCTAGTCATTGTCTATGATCGGCTACTTCGAACTACGGTAATTTTATGTTTTCTCTCAAATCAGACACCGCCGACTTTGATGGCTTCTTTTCGTAACCAGGAACCCGTTATCTGTTGTACACTCAACATATCCCAGGAAGACCCAGTCATTGTCTATGATCGGCTGCTTGGTACTATGGTGGTTTTATGTTTTCTGTCAAATCAGACAACGCCGACTTTGATGGCTTCTTTTCGTAACCAGGAACCCGTTATCTGCCGTACACTCAACATATCCCAGGAAGACCCAGTCATTGTCTATGATCGGCTACTTCGAACTACGGTAATTTTATGTTTTCTCTCAAATCAGACAGCGCCGACGTTGATGGCTTCTTTTCGTAACCAGGAACCCGTTATCTGCCGTACACTCAACATATCCCAGGAAGACCCAGTCATTGTCTATGATCGGCTGCTTCGAACTACGGTAATTTTATGTTTTCTCTCAAATCAGACACCGCCGACTTTGATGGCTTCTTTTCGTAACCAGGAACCCGTTATCTGTTGTACACTCAACATATCCCAGGAAGACCCAGTCATTGTCTATGATCGGCTGCTTCGAACTACGGTAATTTTATGTTTTCTCTCAAATCAGACACCGCCGACTTTGATGGCTTCTTTTCGTAACCAGGAACCCGTTATCTGTTGTACACTCAACATATCCCAGGACGACCCAGTCATTGCCTATGATCGGCTACTTCGAACTACGGTAATTTTATGTTTTCTCTCAAATCAGACACCGCCGACTTTGATGGCTTCTTTTCGTAACCAGGAACCCGTTATCTGTTGTACACTCAACATATCCCAGGAAGACCCAGTCATTGCCTATGATCGGCTGTCTCGTACCATCTTGGTTCTTTTCCCTTTTCTGGAAATATATTTTGTAAAAGACTATTCTGCCTAGAAAAAAAAAGAAAAATACGCGTCTTTATCGGAGAGTAAGTGTACCTTTCAACAATCTTCTCGCAATATGGTCTTTGGTCTTTCTGTGATTGGAATTTTGTGAGCTTAAATAATAATAATAAATTATTTATTTGAACTATGTTTCCTAATATATTTAAATTTGAGCCAAAGGATTGGGTCCTGTCAACGACGTGACGCAGTGGGATCTCGGAACAGTTCTGGAAGTGGAGCAGTCATGACTAGCCTCAGGGACGTTCCTTTCAATACTGACAACTTACTTATTTAGCTGAACTTATCTGGGTTAACAATCTTGATAGTTTTAATGATATAATAATTATTATTATTATTATCATATTATATTGCTTATGCAGTGTCGCATACTACTTAGGCAAAGGCATTTGTCTTCTTTCTTCAATTCGTAAGGCCGCCACTGCATAGAGTACTTATACAAGCTAAGATCAGGAAAATATCGAGAAAAAAATATAAAAAAATTCATTAATAATCTTCAGGTGCTTGTCGTTCCACCTCTGCCAATTGTGTAGGAAGGTACATATAAATTTGAGAAGTATTTATTTAATGTATGTACATACTATAGTATATAATGAGGACACATGAGCAAGTGAAGCGGAACGTCTGACCTATATACTCGGGTATCGCCCAGCGGAAGGACATTCCACACTGATCATATACCACCCGAGGGGATCATTTTTCTTAGTCCTCTCAAGGCTTTTCGAACGTACCAAATAATTTAATATCAGTTTTGCCACCCTGTCCCTTAAGAAACTGATGGGAGATTAACAAATTTGAAAATAGCCCGACCGAGGCCCTTAGTTTATTTTATCTGGGAGGTAAAATAAACTTAAGCACGCCGTCCTTCGGATGGGACGTTAAGCGATGGTCCCGAGCCTGTACGATGTCAGGTACTCGTTAAAGACCCCTACCCTAGATGAATAAAAATTTAGGGTAGGCAAAATTTAGGACTCCTAAAGACATTATCATGTTCCCATACATCTGAAAATTATATTATGATACAATTACTGTACTTTTTTTTTTTTTTTTTTTTTTTGGCTTTATGTACGGTGCATATTAGCCACGTCAATGTGTTATATATAATTATTTAAGACATCCATGGCCCCGGGAGGGAGTTCTATCTACGAAATAAAACTCACTCCCGGACGGGATTCGAACCCGCAAACCATGGTGAGACCATGCGACCAAAGCCCTACGCTCTAGCCCGCACGGCCACCATGGCCCCCAATTACTGTACTTAAAAGGAAGGATAAACAGTAATGTAATTGTATCATGAATTCAGGTTAATAACTAATTTTATATACTATTATAATTAGATACATTAATATCTCCTTGCCTTACATATATATTGTTATAAAAAGAAAATTTACTTTAGTTAGTAAACTAAGTCCCATCATTCTTGAAAAAAATGTTTCCATAAATTCAAAACAGTTTTCCTAGATTTAGATCAATGCATCTTCTAAAAATACTCACTAACCACCATAATCACAAAAACCATATATTATTAATTTAATATAATTCATTTATTACCAAAAAATTGAGGACCCAATTCATACATCAACACGCTATTGGGTAACCTAATAAGAAGGTAGGTAATCAATTCATCGATATCACAACTATAAAACATAAATCTTTTCAGATATTATTAACCTTTTTAAATTTTTTTTTTTAAACATTTTTAATTTTATCATCTTATTATTTAATATTATTAATTATTTATAATTTGATTAAACATCCCATTTTAAATTTTACAATCATCCATTAAGCTCCAATTAAAAATTATCAATTTATTCCATTAGTTGTTTCATATTTTATATATTTTTTTTTTTAGGGGTTCTCCCATTTTTCTCCCTCTCCCATTCTCCCATTTGTTTTTTGTTTGTTTTCGCAATATAAATCTATACTAATATATAAAAAGAGAATGTTTGTTTATATAATTATATCTGTTGAGAACAAACAATTAAAAAAATTGAGGGTCGAAATTTTGCCTATTTAGGTTTATTCACCAGTGGTAACAAGTTCCGGACATCGTAAAGGCCTGGGACCATGGTTTTACGTCTCGTCCAAAAGACGGCATGCTCAAGATTCTTTTAACCAATTAAAAAACTTTTGAACTCGAGATCTTGAGCTCAGTAGGCACGTTACCTCTGTGCTACCGGTGTTGTGAAACCAAAAAATGGGAACATAATGTAACTGAAAAAATTAATTATTGTAAATTCAAAATCTTACTAAATCCAGCAATTAAGTAATTTAAAAAAATTGATAAATCCTTTGGTTATGACAGCATGATGGATGCATATGCATTCCAACATGTGCAAAAATTTCTCATTGAATTCTAAACCCAATATTCAACTTGCCCTTATATCGATTCATTTTTCACATTATATAAGGGATGGTCGTTAAGGGATGGTCCCGAGCCTGTACGATGTCAGGTACTCGTTAAAGACCCCTACCCTAGATGAATAAAAAATTTAGGGTTGGCAAAATTTAGGACTCCCACAATAGAGTCGGGCTCATGTCCACCAGAGTGACGAAAGAGCGCTCTGGTAGTAGGCGATATGACCTCGTTGTTAAAGCCCGGGCATGAGTCATAAAACCTAACCTAACCTACTATTGAGATAAGGTTAGGATTTTTTTTAAAAACATTTAAAAACAAAAGAAAATTTGTATAAAATCCATTTTTTCTTATTTTTCGGCAGAAATTTAGCCAACCGTCGGTTGCATTCTTTAGCTCCTTGACAAATTGATAAACATTTATTTCTGCACTTGTTAAAATGCATATTAAGTGGAGGCGGCACATCTCAAAGCCATTCATTATTCAAAATAATGAGAAATAATAATTTAACAGGCCGTGGCTGGGTGACCCATTAAAATATCTAATATAGAACTCGTCAATTATATTTTCTGTCATTTTAATTTCAGCTGATGGTGATTCTGTCGTCGTAATGACTTTGTGAAGGTTTTTCAATTTATTTTGTCTGTTGTTCGACTCTACAACCCTTCTAAAAATTATAAATAAAAAATTTGTTTACTATCGACTGCTCAGTGTTTTGCCCAGTTTTTGCTCTCACTCTTAAATCAACGACTTAAAAATCAACAGTTGCCTTTATCAGGGTTTTTGCTTAAACCAACCTCCTCTGTTCCTTCGGCTGATTTCGAGGAAAATTAATAGGTGCCGTCCTCATGGGTTTTTGAATAAAAATATATAATTTTATGTCGATACATTCATTAGACTAGAGTTTGTTGTTCTTGAGTTCATTGCTCTTCCATTCGACTAAAGTCTTTCCATATCTGAGCCAACTATTCGGATTAAGCTAACATTATTAAAACATACTTTTCCTTAGTTAGATATAATTATTCTTCATAATTAGAGTTGGCAATTGAAATTAAATATTCAACTAAAATCGATCATTTGATTAATCTAATTTTTATAATCAATTGACTATTAAAACCGGTAGAAAATAGAATATTAATCCATTCATTTAATATACAGTATGAGACGGCAAGTCCGCCTAAAATACTTCTCTTTACCCGTTTAATAAACTTATATGAAGCTCATAACTTAAAAAAAGTCAGTCAATCACCGGCAATGTACTTCTCCAGCATGAATTAAGTTTCAGCTCTCCCTCCGAATGTATTGTACATAGTCGACCGTTAACTGAATCACTAATTTTGTGTCGATACATTTCTTACATCGGCCGTTATTAGAATTTTTGTTTTTGTTAAGCGCCCCTTATTCTCTCGTTTCCATCGGTCGATTTGGCTGGAAATTAATAGAAGACGTCCTTATGGAGTTTATTATGGATAAACATAAAATTTGGTGTAGATAGATTCGAGATAAAGGAGTATTTTGTCTATCCAGGTCCTTACCTAGGGTAGGGTAACCTTTATATATTTTTTTTAAATGGCTGATCAGCAAATTATAAATAAATTTTTCCAATTTTGTAAATTCATAACCATGTTTTAATTTCTTTTTAATTCCCCAAATCTCTCTCAGCGAAGCTCAAATTTCAAAACTCATGGGGCTCCACGGACTACGCCTTTGAGGGATGTACCAATTTTTCGGTACATAATAGCTAATAGTTTATTTGTTTTCAGAATCATGCCGGGAGAAATTTCGATTTTTTTGGATTGGTACGATTAAAGTAATTGCAAGTTTTGTAGGGTTATTTATGAGATATTTTTTTTGTTTGATATTAAGAGCTTCACTCAACCATATGGTCGATAAATTATTTTATTTTATTAAATTATAGAATCCATTAAAATCCATTTTTTTAATATTATTATTATTCAATTCATTTTTATATAAATAATATCAATTTTATTAATCTATTATTTAGCAATATGGTCTTTAACGAGTACATGACAGGCTCGGTTTATCGCTTAATGTCCCATCCGGATAAAAAACAAAAAAACCTCGGACGGGTTTTGAACCCGCGATCTTGAGCTTAGTAGGTCAGCACTCTACCTCTGAGCTACCAGGGTCCCTTTTTAATCATTGTTATTCTTCTCATATGTGTTTGTATTCTAAAATAAAATATGGGTTGATTTATATAATTTATTTAGAGTTTTGAATCTTCGTACTAAATTCATTATATCGATTGTTATTATGGTTTTTCTGTTGAGCCCCAACCTCTGATACTTCCTTTCCTTTGGGCGATTTGGCTGAAAATTGACAATTGTTGTCCTTATTGGATCCTGAATCCACATATAAAATTTTATGTTGATATATTTATTTCTATTCACAGAGACCGAGACAGACGGGAATTTCGTACAACTGCAGATACAAAAATTAATACTTCCTGCTCCAAGGCCGACAAAAGTTCTGCTTCCACAGATGCATCTAGCAAAATTCAAGCTTAATTTGCACCTGCATTTTATTGCATTTAATACAGCTCCGTTGATTGAAACGAGTCACCGTCTAAGGTCAATACTTCTATTTAGCTGAACTGATTTTGATAAAGTTGGATATTTTCTGAGGGATCATTCCTGAATCTTAAGTTCTTGGCTAAGCTGACGAAGCTCCGGTCTATCCTAGAAGGAGCCACCCAATTACGGTTACAACAGTTCTCTGTTTTCCACATTACGACATGGCTGCTCAGGACACCTGTCTTCTGACTCATAGCTTACTCCTTTCGAAGTGGACAACATTCCTTTTTCCCGCTTCCATATCTGCCTTTCAGTTATCTTCCTGATCAGTAGAAATAGTCATAATAGTGATAATAATTATCTTCCTGACCAGTAGAAATAGTCATAATAGTGATAATAATTATTTCCATTAAACTATAATATGATAATTGAACCCGTATACATTTTGTATAGAAGGCGCCGTAGCTCAGAAAAAGCGTGCTTGCCTGAGGCCGTGAGCTCAAAATTGCGGGTTCGAAACCCGGCCAAGGCCTTTTTATTTTTCATCCGGAAAATAGAAACGGGAGGAGGTTGGAGAGTGTGATCTGTAAAAACGTGATTAGTAATAGTAATAAAATTTATTTCCGTTAAATCATAACATACGTCTTACAAAATCAAAATTGCTTATAAATTATATTAATCAACCCATATTAAATATTAGAATACAAACACATATGAGAAGAATAACAATTATTAAAAAAGAGCGCCGGTAGCCCAGAGGTAGCGTGCTAGCCATCTAAGCTCAAGATCGCAGGTTCGAAACCCGGCTGAGGCTTTTTTGTTTTTCATCCTGAAGGTAGAAAAACCTGGAGAACTTCCTCCTCCGGATTCGTTAAAGACTCTACCTTAGGTAACTACACCTGGATAGACAAAACCTAGGACTCTCACAGCAGAGTTCATGTCCACCAGAGCGACGAAAGAGCACTCTGGTAGTAGACGATATGACCTCGTAGTAAAATATAGAAAAAAAATATATACATATATAAATTAATTAACAAATAAAGATAAATAGTTAGTTATTATGACTCATGCCCGGGCTTTAACTACGAGGTCATATCGCCTACTACCAGAGCTCTTTTTCGTGACTCTAGTGGACATGAGCCCGACTCTACTGTGGGAGTCCTAAATTTTGCCTACCCTAAATTTTTATTCACCTAGGGCAGGGATCTGTATCCCCGGGAGGAGTACCTGACATCGTACAGGCTCGGGACCATTTCTTAACGTCCCATCCGAAGGACGGCGTGCATAAGTTTATTTTACCTCCCAGATAAAATAAACTAAGGGCCTCGGCTGGGTTTAGATACACGATAACCATAAATAGTAAATAAATAATTAATTTGATTATAATAATAAAAATATAAAACGAAAGTAATTACCTATTAGGATTGGTGGAGGAACTCTAAGAGGAAAATAAAAATTAAAGCAATTATAAATTAGAGCCCTTATATATGAAACATGACTTTTACGAGTATATGGCGTTTTTTTTTTTCTTTTAGAACCATGAAAAACCATATGCCATATGCCATATACACCATTATTTTAGCAGATGGGAGTAGCTGAAATTGATTTATTACTATGTTTTCTCTCAATGTCTCTAGGAAGGGAAAATATAACGCATAGACCAATCCAGGTAAATAAATAGTGGCGTTTCCAAAGTTCATACTTCCCCAGATATGGAAAGTTCAGGGGAATTTATGGAATTGATCAGAAATTTTATTTCAAAAAGGAAAAAAAAAGGTGAATACAGTGGCATATATGTGAACATAACTCCCATTAGAATAAATATATTGACAGGAAATTTTATCCGCGAATTCAAAAGTCGACACGTAATGATTTTCAGCCAAATCTTCCAAAGGAACTAGAGATAATAAGCGGCTTTACACAAAAATCTTAATGACTGTTGTTGTAATGAATGTATCGACATAGAGGATTCAGAAGTCTCCGAGTAAGACAGCCATTGATTTTCAACAAAATCTTTGATGGTTTCAGAGGAAGAGCAAAAACTTATATCATTAATTCGCGCTGGATGAATTGGAATTACAGTAGATTCTCCTTTATCCGGCGTTGCCGGGACCGACGTGACGCCGGATAACAGAAAACGCCGCATAACGGAAATCATCAATTAATGAGAGAAAAAATATATATTAATTAAAGCATAAAAAAGTGTTTTTAGGGGAGCTAAGGAAAAAACACGTAATTTTAGTATAACAAATTTGATATTATTTTGCGAGCGCCGGATAAGGGAGCGCGCCGATTAACAGAATGCCGGATAAGGGAGAATCTACTGTATATTGCTGGTGATTCACCTACACCATTTTTTCAATTATTTAATTGTTTTATGTGATTTGATGGCACTTCTTTGCATTTTTTTATTTGTATTTATTTTGTTATGATTTTGTAGGTAAACCACGAAATATTAACAAATTAAAGGTATTTAACCTGACTTGAGTTTGACGTACATACGTAATTTTACGCACCTTCTGCGTCCTTTGACTTTTCTTGTTTTAGCTATTGAAACCCTTCACTATGTGATCTAACAAACTGCTTTGTAATAATTGTTTTTTCAAGTCAAGTGCACAGCAAAATTTATTACGTTCACCTGTAAATTACCATGTGCATATTGCACATAATAGATTCAAAATTCCTGATACACTAAACATCGTAAATGCATGTCAGCATACATAAACAAGGACAGTATAATATATTTGTGTGCGACCTTCATTATTAGTAATATTGAAATTGATTTACAATGAAAATTCTATACCAACAAATTGCCCAAGGGCCAAATTTTCAAATTTGATTATGCATAGATTAACTGTGATAATAAATAAATCTAGGCTTGGTCACATAAAAAAAAAAATATTATTTCACAATAAATAAACATTACCGATTTCTTCCATAGGGGTCAAAATGTCTGGGTGTAGATCATTATCAAGGCAGCCCCCAGGACATGGACCGACGTGAACAAACATATATCATTTCTTTCTTTGAGATCGGGTAAGTCAAATCTGGTTCTGAAAGCATTACATTAGAACAGACAAAATCTATATTGTGATTCGTTGATTCCTCTGGGATATTAGTTCTTCAATTTTTGCAGCATATCATCCAGAGGTGTCGTCATTTTTTGATGTGTAAACATCTTAGCTCTCGTTAGGGGCATGCGTAAGTGTGTGTGTGTGTTGGACGGTTGCGCGCGCAGCGCACACACACAACTACATACTTCTTTATCTTTTTTTTTTTTTTTTTTTTTTTTTTTTTGTTTTTTTTTTGTTTACGAGGAGGTGAAAATCCCTGACGGACAAAGGAAAGTAGCTTGCTTCCCAATAGTGTGGGAACTGCCTCCACTAAAAACACCACCCCTGCTCCTGGGTGCTTTCATCCCTGTGTGGGACCATAACACCCTCTTCGTCCTCCGTTGAGGAAACCATAGTTGTAGCTTTCAGGAGTGCGGTGACGCGGAAAGCTCATACCGGGTTAGGACCACCTAGTGTTGTTGACACCGGTGGTCCGCCGAGGCTCGGGGTTAGGAGGCGTTTTTTCGCCTCCTCCACTCCGCTACAAATTGGGTGAATGCCGGGTAACTAAACTCGGTCACCAGTTGCTGCTGGGTCAGTCCCAGGTACGATCCGGTTGAGCGTATCAACGCTGCCCTGGGCCCGTCGTACAATGGACATTCGATGACCACGTGTTCCGCAGTCTCGACGCCACCGCACGCACAGTTCGGGCTGTCTTTTCTTTTGAAAAAGAAAAGCTTAGCGTTGAAGTCGCCATGACCAGTTAGTAACTGGGACGTCCAATGGTCCGGCTGGACCCATGTCGCTGCGAGTCGTGCCCGCACATCCGGGAAGAAGGCGTGTGTCGTTCGGCCATCCGATGAATGCGTCCAGCGTCGCTGCCATCTGGACATTATCCACTCCTGAACAATGTCCCTGCAGCGCTCTGGTCTGCCATCGCCCTGCATTTCCGCCGCTAGTGCCACGCACAGGGGCCCATCAACATCCTGTCCCAGAGGCAGATTGCGTTTACAATAGTACGAGGCTACGGCTCCGTCCAAGACCAAGTCTATGGGCGGGGCCGCGGCCAGCACCTGCAGCGCAGCCGTAGAGACGGTGCGATAGGCCCTCGTCACCCGCAGCAGTGCGGATCGCTGGGCCTGCTGAATAATTCCGCGTTGCTGCTTAGTGGGGCGTTGCCACCACCCAGCAGCCGCGTATCTAGCTACTGCCTCGAAAACCCCCGTGTAGATTGCTCTACACGCTGGGTATCCGAGGCCCCAGGTGGCCCTGGCTAAGCAGCTCAGGGCGTTAAAGGTGGCATTGGTCCTGTCCTTAATGCCAACAACATGTGGAGTTACATTGAGGCCCCGGCTTAACCTAACACCTAGGTACGTTACGACCTCCGGGCACTCAATGCGCATCCCCTGGATTCTGACCAAGAGTGGATGGCGCGCGTCCACTCTCCCTCTCATAAGCAAGGCCTGGGTCTTGCTTGGTGAGAGTGAGAGTTTGTTGCTGCTGCACCAGTCCCCTATATAATCTATAGCTGCCTGGGCGTGTCTGGTTAGAGCGGCTCGGCTATCTGCGTGCACCGTGACCACTAGGTCGTCGACATAGGCTATTGCCTTATATCCACGAGCCTCGAGTTCACGGAGCAGTCCGTCAAAGAGTATGTTCCACAGAGCCGGTCCTAGGATCGACCCTTGTGGGCAGCCTCTTGTGATATCCACTGATGAGCTCGAGTACAGATTGCTTATGGACGCTGATCTGTCGCTCAAGAAGCTCGCGATTAGGCCGAATATATTTCTCGGCGTTCCCATTTCATGTAGCTTCATCAGTATGGCCGGCCACCAGGCGCAGTCGAACGCTGCGGCTATGTCGAAGAAGACGCAGAGGGCATACTTGTCCCTGCGCTCCTCCACATCCGCCCTCAGCGTCCGGAGTGCATCCTCCGTGGAACGACCCCTGGAACAGCCAAACTGTCGCTGGGACACCGAGGCATATACACGGTCCCGTATAGTAAGGAGGACGAGGGCCTCCAGCACCTTACCAAAAATAGGCAACAGGCTGATTGGTCTGAAACTCCCCGCCCGGGTTGGGTCCCTATCCCCAGGCTTGGCAAACGTGCAGACAATGGCATGTTTCCAAGCCCTAGGAAAGTGGCCCAACCTAAGGCAGGTGTTGTACAGATACAAAAGGTCCCGCCCGATGATCGGGAGCGCTTTTTTGATCATGGCGGCGTCAATGAGGTCTCCCCCAGGGGCTCCGCCATTCTTCTGCCTCCCGATCGCCAGGTCGAGATCTATGCTGTCCCAATCAGGTGCATCTTCTGTGTTCGGCAAAGCGCGGGATGCTAACCTTACCGCTGCTTGTTCAGGGGTATCCTCGTCCGGGTTGTCCGCCGGGAAGGCCTCCCTCAGGTACATTCCTCCGGCCTCCTCGAGGGACGTCGCGTATACGTCACCGACCCTGATTGCAGCCATCGGAATGACCGATCTGAGCCTGCCGACAGCCACCCGGTAGGGGATCCCCCAAGGATTTCTCTGGCTCTCGTCCTCCACGAACTTACGCCAACTCACTCTCTTCGCCGACTGAACCAGCTTCCCATAAGCCCTGTCCTGGTGCCTAAACTCTTCCCTCCGCATCAAACGCAGCAGGGGGTCTCGGCATCGCTGGTATCTCCTCCTGCAACGATTAACAGCCCTCTTGGCGAGGGTGAGGGCCTCGTTCCACCATGGAACACTCCGAACCCGACTGACCCTCTTGGGGATGGTGCCGTCTGCCGCACTCAGCATTATATTGCTGAGCTGGCCTACGCCCTCCTCAATCTGGTCAATCGGGTCGGCTGAGTTGAGGCCCTCCCATTCTGCGTCGCAGGAGAAGGCTGCCACCGACGTCACAAAGGCGTCGGTTATTGGTTTGCGAGTCGCAAACCGCGGATCCCTAGGCCTGGCTGCCGGCCGGTGGGCGTCGGAAAGCACCATATCCAGCACCATATGGTCACTGGACGTGATATCCCGTACACTCCACCCGCCAACTGCCGGGTATAGCCCGCTCGACACCAGCGTGACATCGATGTGAGACTCCCCACGCGCACCCCGAAAGGTTGGCGGCGACTGCTGGCCATTAACTATGCACAAGTCATGGCGGGCTATCAGCTCGTGTAGTCTATCACCCCGGCGATCGGTACGAACCGACCCCCAGGCGACCGACCAAGAGTTGGAGTCCGCCATGATCACCACATTACTCCCAGCCAGGGCGCTCAAGACACCGTCCAGGTGGCCCAACTGTCGCTCAATGTTCTCAGATGGAGGGAAGTATCCGCTGATCACATTGCAGCATATGTTCGCCGACCTGACATTGGCCACAACAACATGACTAGTGGACATGTGCTGCAGAACCATCACATCCACTTGCGGGCTAGTGACAACGATTGCGGCCATGGGCCGTTCGTTGTCTTTCGCCCCGGTCACGATCCTGTAGCCCGTGCCTAGGCCCGCCACAACGCCTCTAACGCAATAGGGCTCCTGAAGGGCCAGGATTGAAACGTCCCCTTCGGGAATCAGGGTGCGCAGTTCGTCTGCTACAATTCGGCGCCTGTGCATGTTAAGTTGCCACAGGCGTAGATCTCCGACACTTCTATGCGCCATAGTCTGTCCGGGAGACCAGCGCCTCCAGAGCCTTTATATAGGCTGGGCACCCCTCGCTGTCCGCCCTATGAGGGCGGGCTTTCGTTCCGCAATTTTTACATCGCGGGGGATCGCCCTTACTCGGGCAGGCAGCGGCGTCATGCCCTGTGGCAGCGCACCATGCGCACGCCACATTCCTGTTGCAGCCCTTCTCCGGGTGGCCGAACTCTAGGCACCTCCTGCATCTCGTGATGTCGAGGCAGTCGCCAACCCGGCAGGAATGCCAGCCCACCGTGATTCGCCCCGCCTCCAGTAGGGCAGTCCTGGTGGCCGGCGTCACCTCAGCCACCCAATGTACATGAGGTTGGCCTCTTGGGCCTTTCTTGTACAAGAGTTTGGGGGGGTCCATATCGGGATATTGTTCCCTGCACCTCCTCTCAAACTGCTCTCCTGTCCAGTCCGCTGGGACAAACCTAATTTGCATGCGAGGGTTTCTCCCGCCAACCACCGCTGCCCCAAGTCCTGCCTCCCTCAGTGCCAGGCTGGTGGTTAGCGCCTGGAGTTCTGCTTGGGTTGAGACCTCCAGGAGAAGGCCCCCCCTCCTTGCTGTTCGGGTGGCCAACACGTTGACCCCTAAGGCTTTAGGGGTCAGCTTATTAAAGGCCTCGGTTGAGTGCCCTTCCATAGGGGCCACCACGGCCACGAATCTCTGCTTTTTAGCGGGATCTGGTGGGGCGGCCCTTATCTTTTCCAAGATGGCTCTCTTGGTCTGCCACTTTTCTGCTGGCCGGGCGGCCCGTTGGGATGGGGCGGTTGGAGGGGCTAACTGTTTTGCCCTACTCCTTTTCGCCCTCTTGCCCACCACCTCCGTCCAGGCTGCGGGGTCGGCTGGCACTTGCCCCGCTACCGCCGAGGCCGAGGGTGAGGTCGATTGGGGTGGCGGGGGGGGGTTCCGGGAGGGGTTCACTATATTAGTTACCCCCTCCTTTGGGTTTTTGGTCCCCTTCGGCGGTTGAATTGCGGACTGGGCTGGCTTAGCGGCCCGCTGGCCCAAGCTGAGGGAGGGCGGTGGGGCTGATAAGGCTTCCTCGCCACTGCGGACGCGCTCCTGGGCTGGGGGAGGAGGGGGGGGCAGAATCTGACGCCGCTCGATAGCGGCCAGAGTAGCCTCTATCCTTTCCAGTCTAACTTCTGTGATAGACTGGGATGGGACCATGGTTTCGCAAGGGAGGGCCTCTTCTAAGTCCGTTAGGACCACTGACAGCTTACCCAAATAGGTAAGCAATTTGTCCCTGGCTGGCTCCTCCAAATCCTGGACTTCCGACCAATCAGAGATGTTGCTCCCGATTTTACGGGCGGTGCGGAGCCGCCTAAGAAAAACCCCCCGCGAATCCGCGGGGGGTGGGTATGGACCCTCGCCGCGCGGGGCGGGCGACTGCTGGGGGGGACCGGGCGTAGGGGGGGCCACTACGGTGGCCCGCTGGCCACGCGGTGCGGGCGACGGCTGCGAAGGACCTGTGGGGAGGGGTGGAAGTGCTGCCTTCGCGACCCGTTGGTCGCGTGGCGCCCGCGATGATTGGGTGGGGATTGATGGGACTTCTTTATCTGTGATGTCAGCTGTTATTAAACATTTCTACGTTCTACCTTCTACTTAAGCATGCCGTCCTTCGGATGGGACGTTAAGCGATGGTCCCGAGCCTATACGATGTCAGGTACTCGTTAAAAATTTAGGGTAGGCAAAATTTAGGACTCCCACAGTAGAGTCGGATTCATGTCCACCAGAGTGACGAAAGAGCGCTCTGGTAGTAGGTGATATGACCTCGTAGTTAAAGCCTGGGCATGAGTCATAATAACTAACTATAATAAAACCAACAACAATAAAACAACTCTAAAAAGCATAATTAGATATAATATATTTTTACAACAGTATTGATCATATTTGCCGTTGTAGTGAATTTAACTAAAATATCAATATTACGAACTATAAAATGATGTTTCGGTAAGAAACTTTTAGTTTAAGATGCTTCGATAGCTTAAATTTGTCACAATAAATAAAATTTGTGGTAAAAGAAAACAATATAGCAGTGTTACTCTAAAAAATATAATATTTCAATATATTATTATATAATATTTTATTAATAAATATTAATAATAATAACTGCTGAAAATATCGATCAAAAAATAACAAATTTGTTGTCATATTGTCACAATATGATGTTTTTATCCATTTCAGGAGACACGGTACAGCATATTTCATTTTTAAATTACAAACGTAATCTACAAATAAAAAAATCGAAGCATTTCAACAACAAATTCGAAAACTGGACGCTGTGTTATCGTGGTATTTAGAGACACTACAATCACAGTTGTATATATCTTATTTTAGCTATCACAAACTTATAATTTCATGTATAAAAAAAATTGAAGAACATTAAATGTGAAAGTTAAATTCCTCATACTACGACAGCAAATTTTGAAACTAAAGCAGATGTTTACACATCAGTTCTCGTGAGTACCGCGTCACTCACACATTACTTTTTTTTTTTTGCAACTATGGTTTGGAACGATTGAACAATATGGAAGTTCCATTGTGTCCTAAAAGAGATATAATCGTTCGGAATTATTGTCAAAAAAAAAACTAAGTCACTCATCGACGATTTTTTGGAAAATGGAACAATCGTAAGAAGCTTATCACTGAAACGGATCTGAAAAGTAAAATAAACTTAAGCATGCCGTCCTTCGGATGGGACGTTAAGTGATGGTCCCGAGCCTGTACGAGGTCAGGTAATCGTTAAAGACCCATATCCTTGGTGAAGAAAAATTTAGGGTAGAAAAAATTTAGGACTCCCATTGTAGAGTCGGGCTCATGTCCACCAGAGTGAAGAAAGACCGCTCTGGTAGTAGACGATATGACATAGTTAAAGCCCGGTCTTAAGTCATGATAACTAACTAGTTAATAGAGTCTTTGTGTATAAGCAATACTAGTGTAGTTATGTGAAAAAGTAGTATACCTCAAAATGTCGAGTTAAAATGGAATCTGTATAGTTCTCGGAATATCCGGGTGGTTTGCAATTTTCCGAATTCCGATATTTCGTGACTCCTTGGAGCCAATTTCATGTTTTGCTTCATCAAGAATACACCTACATTGCATATATGTGTGTAGGATTATGTTTGCTCATTACGTTTGGGACATTGAATATACTGCGGTGGTCAGTAAGCAGAAATGTCTCCCACGCAGACCACACTATGCCCGAGAACAATTTAATTAGTTGGCAGGTGGGTGTCTAGTTTGCTTTCTGTTTCCTTTATCTCCCTAATCTATGCATGTTGGATGCAATAATTTGGAAACAATGCAAGTTACTGAGAAATGAGAAGAGAGACATTTCAGGCGCTATGATTTCATACTCGTCATCCGTTCCAAAGCATCCGTACACTACCACACAAACACACGCCGACACCTCTTTCTTACTTAAGTCATTATACACAAATCACCGGCAATGTACTTCCCCAGGGTGCATTATTAAACGAGATTTTCGCTCACCGAGACGGGTAAATAATATCAAGAATAGCTGCCAAATTACCAAACGATATCATTTTCTGCTCTTTTCAAACCTCCTAAATTATAAAGAAAATTGTCTTCATCACGTAACCTTTTTATTCCGAATACAACAATTTCGACCTTTATTAGGTTAGGTTAGGTTTTATGACTCAAGCTCGGGCTTGAACTACAAGATCATATCGCCTACTACCAGAGCGCTCTTTCGTCACTCTGGTGGACATGAGCCCGACACTGCTATGGGAGTCCTAAATTTTGCCTACCCTAAATTTTTATTCACCTAGGGTAGGGGGTCTTTGACGAGTACCTGACATAGTACAGGCTTGGGACCATCGCTTAACGTCCCATCCGAAGGACGGCGTGTTTAAGTTTATTTGACCTCCCAGATAAAATAAACTATGGGCCTCGGTCGGGTTTCGAACCCACGATCTTGAGCTCAGAAGACAAGCACGCATACCACTGAGCTACCGGCGCCCTCTCGACCTTTATTGTAAAGCGCCCATCAAAGTTAGCCCGCTAGGATCCCCTCACACCTGCATTCATGAGGCATTGTTGACTCCCATAGTTGAAATGTCTTAAAGAAGATAAAAATTTAAATTAAAAAAAAATGTCTAGATCTCATAAATCGTTGACGGTGAACACCGGCAATATAGTTCCCCAGCACAGAAATCTGGCTAAAAAGTAATATTTGACTTACATAGATGCTTCTTTGTCTTCATACTAAATTTCGTGTCAATACGTTTATTACAACGGCAGTTATTAAAGTTTTTTTGTTAAGCAATCCCCTAATACTAGAAGAACTAGTGTAATTAAATGTGTAAATGTGTAAATTTTGGTGTAGAAACGTTAGTATAAATGCTTAATGGTTGTGTCTATGGATGTGATGTTCAAGTCGCGGTGTAAAGTCTTGTTGCTAACGTAAGGTGGGAAAAGTAAAAATATAACTAAGAAATATGAAGATAGATAAGAAATGAAATAAAATAATAATAATTAGCTTAACTGATAGTTGGTTGAAGCAATCAGCCATTCAGTTGGTTGAAGCAATCAGCCATTCTGTTAGTTGAAGCAATCAGCCATTCCTAAGGAGCTGATTGAAGACGTGAGGGTAATTTATAAAAATATAAATTATCAACTTTGGCCTCCGTGCGGCTTCTATTTCTAGTAATTATCTATATCCCAGTGCAGGTGTTTCATTAATTTAAAATTTTAATTTATTTATAAGGAAGTCATGCAAAAAATTGCATCCACCAATAATTCACAAAAAAAAATGAAGAGAAATGAACCATTCCTTTATACTTTCTTAAACCAATAGTATAAAGGATGTATTGTAATCGTGCGAAAATCAAATCTCGAAGTTTCAACGGATTTTTACATTATCAAGGTCCCCTGAATAGGTTTTGACCATTTTCGGGTGTGTATGTGAACCGCAAAAACGAATGTTGAAATTTGGAATGAAGGGGTCACATGTGCTAACCTAGATCTGATTAGATTTTGGACGAAATCAAACGAAAATTAAGACCACTTTACTCCGGGGCCTAAGTACATTTTACAAGATGCCGCTTTTGTTAATGATATAATCAAAATTTTTCAAATATATTTGCAGAGAGAACAAAAATTAATATTTTATATCAAATACGATTTTTCGCATATTGTCCGGTTATTGAGATGCATGCCGGTAGGATCAATACGACAAAAGGTAAAGCGCCACGAAGAATGTAAACTAAATGTCTATAAGGAATATATCTAAATAATGTTTAAATTGTCACTATTATTTTATTATTGGTAGTTTTTATGAAAAAATATGTGATAAGGCCATTCCAGGACTTTCTTATACCAACCACGCTTACAGATCACTCCCTCTCTCTCTCCACCTTCCCCTTCGCAATAACATTTCAAACAGGTTTTACTGGGCATAGAAAAGTAATGAGTTGGCGTCAGCGGAATTTTTGTTTCATTGTTCAGCGTAATTCTGAGAGTGGCTTTATTATACCCAGTAATGGCAGAGAATAATTGTTTTTTTTTTGTTTTTTTACTTTTTTATACCTTCAGTACAGGGAAGTATTGTAATCGTTCCAAAATACAAAATCAAGTTTTCAACGAAATTTCACTTTTTTACGACTTATTAAAGTATTAAACATTTTACACACGATGATATCTGTGTGTGCATAAGATATAAAGCAACATCTTTTGAAAATCGTCAACCTGTTTAAAACATAAATTCAAATTACGAGATGGCGGAGACGAAATTTAAAGGGGCTAATGTGCCCGAGGCTTGGGTCGGCAAATTTTTTTGCGCTAGAAGACTGCATAATGTACTATGTTTTGGGAGCGTGCTGCATTTCCGGAAGAGTTTAAAAAAATAGTTATCTTAATTCTTACCATATTGAAAAATATATCTACTTATTATAAATGTATCTATGTATAAATATTAATATTTTTTGTACACATATACATTTTTAAGTATTTATTTATTCAGTTTTTATTCATTTCATTTTACTTTTTTAAATATTTGTGTCATACTCAAATAGTTATAAATCTAATATATAAGCTATCTTAATGTATAAATTCTTTTGACGTACCCTATTACCATGTATTGGTCTAACGGAAATAAAAAATGTATTATTATTATTTTATTGTAGTGAGTAGATTGCTGAGCCTTGGTTTAGGGGATCGTGCAATCCTGTTGAGATTCTCAATTTAAGAACACCGTCTTATGACGTTTCAATAGTCGGAAGTAGAAATTGCAATCCCGAAATCTCGAAATTTAAGAAAAGATCCGGTACTCCTAACCCAAGGAATGATTTCCCAAGTACCAAATTCTCAACTTCTCTGTGTTCCTCCTTCTAAATTCAAGAAGACTGAACTCCTAAATCCTATATTTATTACAGGAAGGCTCCTGTCTGCGCCTAAACCACTTTCTCGGAGTTACACACATACAAGAGGGGCGAAAAAACTCCTAACTCATTTCGGCTACCGAGTTAGTTCACGCGTGTTCATCATCCCCTTTAGATGGATTAGGTAATTACTACTTTTTTTTAAAACTCTCTCCATACCTCGTATTAATTTATTTTCAGTTTTTTATTTTGTTTTTCTAATTTACTCTCCCTCCAGGGGGGCCAGTCTATTAATTCAAAATTCAGACACTTCCACCAGAAATATGAAACAAGCGTGCCAAAGACTTACGAAATATTCTTTCGACTAAGTGTACTTCCATTAAATATTTTTCATTTTCTGCGACCAAAAATAAAGAACGAATCTCAATTAAATTCAGGGGAAATGAAAACTTTATAAATTTTCATAGGAATTTTACTTCCTCTGATTCAAGAAATGGAAATCCTGTCTGTGTTTCGGTAATCGCAGAGGAGGACTTGGAATTTTAAAGAGCACTTCATAAAGGGCATGGTTTAGTTAGTATAAACATAGAGGTAATATAACAAGGGGGAAGCACAGCGCTTCCCGGCAAGGGATAAGAGCATTGGATGCTTAGGTCCCTAGGTGTAAAACACCAGCCCACCATATATATATATATATATATATATATATATATATATATATATATATATATAACACATTGAAAGAAGATTTTATTTCCTCAGCTATACGAAGTATAGAAGAAGTTATGTAATCGGAGAGAAATTCGATGCTGAGTTTTCACCTTAACGTGTGTTCTGACCCTCTGATAAAAGTGCCTGTGAGTGTGTGTAGATAGATAGGTAAATATTTTATTGCACTAAAGATAACAACCTTTATAGCAATGTTTTTTTTCTTTACAAAATACATATTCTTATAATCATACAAAATAAAATAAAAAATATCTACATATAGAATTTTAACACATAAGCAATATAGTAACTAAATAAAAACATAATAATAATATTAAAATAATAAACATGGACATGCACTTTAATATAAATAGTAATATGAAAATATGACCTTTGGATAAGGGAAAATTGTAGTAGCCATAATACAAATATAAAAAATGAATTTAAAAAAAAAGAAAGAAAGAAGAAGAAAAAAAAATCTTACAAGCAATGAATTAAATTATATTATTCTTAATTTTCAAAGTAAAAAATAAATTGCTAATTGTTCTAACATCCATGTTATCAAAAAAATACACAATTGGTTCTGAGTGGCTTTCTGTTCCATTAGTGAGTGTGTGTATGTGTCTACGAACACAATAAAAACTGATATAATGCATGTATCAACAGGGAATTTCATCTGTGTATTCAGGACCCAATATAAAATTTCATCTGTGTATTCAGGACCCAATATAAAATTTCATCTGTGTATTCAGGACCCAATATAAAATTTCATCTGTGTATTCAGGACCCAATATAAAATTTCGTGTTGATGTACTCATTCTATCTGGAGTTATCATGTTCGCTGACATATACACACATACCTTTTTTTTTTTTTTTTTGAAAAATTAGCGGCGAAGCTTAACACATAATGAATGTATCGACACAAAATTACCTATTAATTTTCCGTGGAATAGACTGAAGGGAAAAGGGGGATCATTTTCACGTTATCCTCTTCATTGATTCCTAAATAAAAATCTAAAAAAACCTGTCTTGTATGAGTGAATGTTCACGTGTATGTGTGTTTCCATAAACACGAACATAACTCACGATGTAATGAATATATTGACACGAAGTTTTATATATCTTAATCCCTAATTCCATGAGGACAACACCCTCCTCATAATAAATTAAAATTTTTAATTTAATTTTTACTCTGACCTTCGAGATTAGGTGATGATTTTTATAGGATAAATTAAATATAATTTTACTCTCAGTTACATTATGTGATAAACATGTTCTACATATACCACTTGGTATGCATACTGAATATGATGGCGCCTATGTTGCATTTATTCATCTCAGATATCTATTATGTTATATAATATATGCAGGTTACCTTGTTTATCTTATATAATATATTCGTGTTTCGCTTTGATCTTGTCGTTTATTTTCAAAAATAGAAAAGTTTTGAAATATGTACCAATCTCATCAAAGTGACAGGGCTATATATGTTGTGGCTGTGAACTCTTGACTAGGATCAGCCTGGGCAAAAGTGAGATAGAAGATCAGTCTCAGGACAAGACTTCATCTGGAAGAGGTATCAATAATGTCAGTTGGAAATTATGGATTAGATATCCCAAGTCGAGCTAAGTTCAGGCTGTCCCCTTCAGGGCTTCCCTAGTAGACATTCATAGTCGGCGCGAGGTCGAGCTCTCTTCGATCGTTCTCCAGGTATTGTCTGGTCGGGGTCCAACCCGGGGTTAGTAGAGCGTTCCTAGTAGGACTATCATAGTCGGCGCTAGGTCGAGCTATGTTCGATCGTTCTCCAGGAAATGTCTAGTCGAGGTCCAACTCGGGGTTAGTAGGGCTTCCCTAGTAGGACATTCATAGGTATTGCCTGGTCGGGGTGCGACCCGGGGTTAGTAGGGCTTCCCTAGTTGGACATTCATAGTCGGCGCCTGGTCGAGCTATGTTCGATCGTTCTCCAGGGACTGTCTGGTCGGGGTCCAACCCGGGGTAAGTAGGTCTTCCCTAGTAGAATTCATGATCAGGGCTATCAATCTGTTAAAAATTGACAGATTTCGACCATATTGGGTCTCTAACATATACAAAATTTCGTGTGTGTTTTTCTCAACTTCAGATTACATTCCCTTTTATTACATATGGCCGAGAATGTAATAATATTTGCTTATTTTAAAAGAATAATTATAATATACAATTTAATTACAAAAAAGCAAATATTATAAACACAACTGGATTGTGGCATTTAAGAATAAATGATTAGTAAACATAATACATTAAAATATTGTATTTAAAAATCAACCTTCGAGAATTGACCAACTTTCTAATTCACTTCAGCCGTATAATATTTTTGGGAAAACACTTAGGAGACAGAAGTAAGAATAATAAAAAAAATAAAAATGATAACCAAAAGATTTTTAAAAAGCCAAAAAAACAAAAAAAATACACAAGTGACTATAATTTACTCAGCTTGCAACGTTAGATATAACATTTTTAAAAAAATTGTGACACCGCTAATAGATTTCTTCAGCTCGAATTTATATTTATATATATTAAGTAAGTTTTTGCTCTCCCTCTGAAACCAATTTGCTGATTTGATTGAAAATCAATAGGTGTCTTACTCAGGGACTTATGAATCCTAATACACGTCCCTGATTTTCGGAGACCGTCCCTCAATATGAAGTCTTGTCCATAGATCTCCTTGCGGACATTCATTTTTGACATTATTATTAAGGAGCTCCGATTAGGAATCATCACTGTTACTCCAACAGTATAGTTGGGCTCATGTTCACCAGAGTGACGAATGAGAGCTCTGGTAGTAGGCGATATGACCTCGTAGTTAAGGCCTCTCAAATACCCGTTGTAAGAAAATCACTAACAGAACTACGCTGTACAATGAATCTAAGAAAAACGCTGACGCCAACATATCAATTCCATATACCCAGTAATGCCAGTATGTAATGAATTCGAGAGGAGGGAGGAAAAGTGCAGCCCCCCCCCCCCCCCCCCCCCCCGGAAAAATATATATAGCCAACTCCATCATAGACAAGCAGTACAGTCAAAAACATTAGAAGGATATAGAAAGCTTCATTAGTCTGTATCTGTCTGTACACTTGAGAATGCTCTAACGAGTGAAATATATTGTGTTTATATAAATAAAGTGGAATTTTTTGACTTGTTTTAAGTTTTTTATTCATTAGTATTCACAATGAACTTGATCTCTGGCGAAAACATCTCTAATTAGAAAGCTTCAGTTCCCCGTCAAAGGTTACTCGGATTCAAACTACGCTTTCTTAAAGTTTGGAGTCCAACGAATGCTGCCTATCGGCGAAGTATGATAGTTTAGCGAACGCATCGTCGTGCGTGTCAATATTGAAATCTCTCCCAAAAACTCTCCCAAAAAGAGAATTAAAGCTTATTTAATTGAGGATACTTACTACTACACATATTGTATAAGACTGGATGACTAGACTAACGAAAATTTTAATTATTAATTTAGTTACAATATACTAATATTTTGTGTATGGTACCTGATTGTTAATTATTAGGTTTAATTAAACTTAAACTAAAAATATGATTGTGAAATGTAAACTATTGTTTTATTATCTCGGTCGTGTTGACCGGCCCCCTCCCCCCCCCCCCCCCCCCCTTCCCCAGAGAATATTGCTAGCTACCCCATTGCTGATTACAGGCACATCACTTATATTTGTATCATATAGATCTGCATATATAGATCATGTGAAATACCGTTCACAATTTCCCAACGTGATTGAACTGGGACACATTGCTTCAGACATGATCATAAGGATTTAATTTATTTTAGCATCGTTAAAGACACATATGAGATTATACAATTTAATAGGCTATTAATTCTTACCTGTATTCTTAATGTTGTCAACATATTAACGATTGCGTTTATCATATGCCTTGAACATGCACTGCAGAGGAATAATTAAGTCTCGGTGCATATTGGGGTGACAGATGAGTTGAGATGCATTAACTGCGCAAAAGAGACAGTTCATAATTATAAAAGAGGATTTTAATTATAAAATTCAATAGATATGAGTGAGTCTGAAGCAGAAGTATGCAAATGAGAATGATTTTTATCAGCGATATCCCATGACAGATATATATCCAAACTGTATTGACAACATACATTATCATTTTGGTGAAATGAATTTGATTTATTTTCATAGATTACTCCTGTCCCTTGAAAACAACTCGATCGTTCAACAGTATGATGAAGTATCAATCATTCTTGTTTTTTTCAACCTTTTTGCAATATATCCTATCTATATATATTATTGATGTACCTAAATTTGGTATGACGTCAAGAACAGTATTTATTCTCAGGGGCGCCGGTATGTCAGAGATAGCGAACTTGCATACTGAGCCCAAGATCGTTTTAGTGCAAGTTTTAATGAGAGTTCAAAGAACCTTGTGCACGCCGTCCTTCGGATAAGGCGTTAAGCGATGGTCCCGAGTCTGTACTGCCGTATCTGCATGTTAAATTGGGAAAGACGTCCTAGTGATGCGCAAAGGACCTCTTGCGGTCTTGCGCACAGATTTTAATGACGTAATTCGTTTACAGACTCAGACTGTTACTCAACCTGTTACTATTATAATAATATTTCAGTCTTGATTATTAATTCATGCACTTCGTCAAATCAGCCAAAATATTAGCCCACTTGTCCTTCATCCTTCTGTTCAATAGGGTATACATCCAAATCTTGAAACAATAAAATTCCCCCCCCCCCCCCCCCCCCCCATTGATTAATATCCTGGATCCGCCCTTCAAACAATGAACCGGTCAACATAAAAATAAACAAAAAAAACTAAAAAAAAGTCTTCGGTATATAAAATAAAATGATAGATAAAAAAAAAAATTAAATAAAAAAAAAAAACTTTTTTGAACACTTATATTGTTCAATTCCACAAACATATACTTAAATGTGTACCGGTTTCGGTCAGCACAATGTTATAATAAAAAACTTATTGTTGAACATTGTGCTGACGATGGCGTAAGCCGAAACCGGTACACATTTAAGTATATGTTTGTGGAATTAGACAATATAAGTGTTCAAAAAAGTGTTTTTTTTTTATCCATCATTTTATTTTATTCATTAGTATTTCCACTATATCAACACAGAACGCAAAAATGTATTCGGTCTTCGGTATATGATTGGCAATGTACTTCCCCAGAACGAATTATTCAATTGGAAACTTCGCACTCTAGCTAAAATTCAATGCTTAACTTACATGGGGCTTCTAAATTCTAATACTAAATTTTGTGTCGAATTTTAGAGAAAATTTCGTTAAACGTGTCAATATATTCGTTACAACGGGAGTTATTAGAGCTTTTGCTTTCCCCCCTAATCCCCTTTTTTTCTTTGACCGATTTGGCTGAAAATCAATAGGTGTGGTCCTTATGGGACTCTGGATACACATATATCATTTCGAGTCCATATAATCCCTCTATCTGGAGTTATCATGTTCAAGTTGAGTTGTAGGCTTGAGAAAAACCATGAGGAATGAAAAAAAAAAAAAAAAAAAAGAAAAAAAAACTATTTATGTATGCAATATAGATACATAAATAGAAGAGAGAGCTCAGTGGATATCCCATGATTTAGTAAGATTTGCACAGACTTATCAGGATCCGAAAGTTTATAGCAGGGATATTGTTTCCAAAAGCTGATTAGCCTGGAGGACCGGTTCCAGAAGATCCACAACGTATATTTAGTACTTTGACAAATGGAACTTAGAAAGCCCACTCGCCTCTCTTCCCTAGTCATTTGTAAGTTATGCTTCATTGTCCTTCAAGTTGTCTTTTTCAAGTATTTAACTAATTTCATTAAGTCACAGATTGTAAAATAAATATATAGACTGACCTCAACTATAAAATCTAATCGCCAAATCAAGCTCACAGAAAGATAGGCTACATGCACTAAAATGAGTAAATATAAAAAGCAAATAATTCAATCAATAAAATCAATAAATAACATAAATTAAAATGAAGATAAGGATAAATAAAGAAGTGTAAGACACTTTTCATAGAACGTTCGGTGATAGTTGAGCAGAGTTTTTCCTAAGATATAGTAGGTAGGTGCTCTTTTAATGTCTGTCGAAATTATCTTTTATTTAATACTTTTATTACTAATATCATTATTTTTTATTACTTATATAGCCATTTCTTTATTTCTTTTCACATATTTTTTATATATATTTTTTTTTTTTTTTTTTACTTTTCTATATTTTCTGAGGATTTAGGGTAGGCAAAATTTAGGACTCTCAGTAGAGTCGGGCTCATGTCTAACAGAGTGATGAAAGAGCTCTCTGGAAGTAGGCGATGTGACCTCGTAGTTACTAAAAATTTCAGAAATTATTATCACTAGGTCACCTACTTAATAAAATTATTTTTTCATCAAACAATGCCAATGTTTAAAAATACATTCAAGCGGCGTGTCAAAGTGCAGAAATGAACCCAGCCACAAATAGTCAACACCATTTTGCCTTTCTGTTTACAGCCTGTCCGCTCTACCTGAGACTAGGGCCGGTAGTTCTGCTTTGTTGAACTCTTTCAGTTCTTCTGAGCTAAGATCGGACCAATTTTAAATAGGAATGCACGAGGGTGTTGGCTGAACGGATGACAGTGGAAGGCCGTACAGACCTCATGATGCCTATCTGAACGATGGACCACCCGAGCTTCACTTCTCTCATCTTGCCGACCTATCCATCCTACAACGGCCAATTGCCTCCCACTATCCATCTCTGTCCTCTCTCATCAATGAAACAAGCACCGCTTCTTCACATCATTTACTACGATTTTTATTATTATTATTTTTTTACTGATAACATACCAGTTGGTTTTCAACACTTTTAGGCTACTATTGTCAGTTGGTCATCTACATACAAATGGCTCTCTAAATTATTGATTTTCTCGCTTGAGTCGTCATGAGTACGCGTGGATCCCTTTGAAATAGTACCTATGTCTCTTCGGAAGGAGACTAGCGATGAAAGAGTTGTAACTCAGATGGGGAACAGGTATAACAAATCTGTCCCCATCCCTGCAACTTTAAATTGTTAAATTGTTGTTAGATAGTTTTTATATACGTTTATTTTCATTATTTTTTTTTTTAACATTTTATATTATGTTGTTTTCAAAATTATTTTATCAGACTGCCTGATGAGAGCAGCCTCGAAAGCCGGCTAGCAAGAATTAATAAAATTAGTGAGAGATCAGACTATAGTTTATTTTACAAACAATTTTTTACAAAACTACAGATGATTTTATTTATTTTTTCAAGGTGGTCCTCAGGTTTTTTTCATGGTCCCGAGCCTGTACGATGTCAAATATTCGTTAAAGATTCCTATCCTAAGTGAATAAAAATTTAGATATATTTACGTAGGCACATATTAGGACTCCCATAGCAGAGTCGGGCTCATGTTCAGCAGAGTGACCTTGTAGTTAAAGCCCGGGCATGATTCATAATAACTAACTATAATATTACATACAATATTCTTATTTGAATATTTTTCTGAATATATTCCTGCATAATGTCTATGACATTATCTATCTCTTCCGAATAAATAAGACTTTTCCTCTCTTTTTCAACAGTATATAAAACAAAATCGGTGAATCATCTACTTCCCCAGCAAGAATTAATCAACTAAATTTCACTGATCAATCATCACTCATCAACTGATTGTTTGATGAATTTCATGTTTTTCGGCACCCTGACTCCAAAAAAATCAATAAAAAATCTATATGTGTGTGAGCACGATAACTCTCGATAGAATAAATGTATCGAAACAAAATTTTATATGTGTATCCAGAACGCCATAAGGACAATGATTTTCAGCCAAATCTGCCAAACTCTTAATAACTGCCGATGTAATGAATGTATCTACATGAAATTTCATATTTAAAGTCAAAACACCATGTTGACCATACTTGTTATTAACGACGAATTCGTACGCAGTAGATGGGGGTTCTGGAGAGTTGCTAAACTCAAAAACCTGATAACTGCCGATGTAATGAATTTATCGACAAAAAATTTAGAATGAGGATACAGAAGCCCCTATGTAAGTCAACTGTTGCTATTAGCCCAAACGGTCTTGAAAGAGGAGCAAAAAGTTAATTGATTAATTCGTTCTGTAAAGTACATAGCCGGTGATTCACCGACAACTTTCTTTAACGTCAATCTGCTACGTAGACGTGATATGGTACTGTCCTATACATAATTCATGGAGTCGGGGGATAGATGACAACCTGGAGAAGTAAGGTGACTCTATCTCATTTACATAATACCTTATCTGTCAACATCAATTATAGTCTAACATTGGTATTTAGTTCATCCGACCAATACGGTGGTGGTGGTCAACTTTGAACTTTGGAAGTCCACCCAGTGGCCCTTCTAAGTTAGTAGTATGAATTAAGCCCCTCGTCTTCCGTTTGATAATGAAGGTAATGAAGAGGACTTGCGTGTCGACAAACTACTCAACTATCTGTATAAGGTATGATTCTGCTTATCCCCTTAAACATGTGACAAAATAAATAATTTGGAAATTTATCAAAATATACGTGATTTCACAGGTAGCTCAGTGGTATGCGTGCTTGCCTTCTGAGCTCAAGATCGTGGGTTACAAACCCGACAGAGGTCCTTAGTTTATTTTATATGGGAGGTAAAAGAAACTGAAGCACGCCGTCCTTCGGATGGGACGTTAAGCGATGGTCCCGAGCCTGTACAATGTCAGGTACTTGTTGAAGACCCCTACCCTAGGTGAATAAAAATTTAGGGTAGGCACAATTTAGGACTCCCATATTAGAGTCGGGCTCATGTCCTACAGAGTGACGAAAAAGCTCTTTGGTAGTAGGCGATATGACCTCGTAGTTAAAGCCCGGGCGTGTCATAAAACCTAATCTAACCTATACGTGATTACAGAACATTAATATTTTATTTATTCATTTATATTTGTTTAGTAAATATTTATTATTTTATTTGTTATTTTTTATTTTATTAATATGTGTTATTGTTACCTTGTTTTCTTTTTCTTTTCTATATCTCGCACATTGGAACCTGATAAAGGGACATAAGATCGTCACGAAATATCGTAATGATAAAAACACTTTCTTGAAAAATGTTTATATCTCCGCTCATATATTTTTTAGTATTTATTTATTAATTTTTGTTAATTTAATTTAATTTTTTAAAATAGTATTGGTATTACTAATAAGATGTTTGTTAGACTCAAATAGTTATAAATCTAATTTATAAGCTATCTTAATGTATATATTCTTATGAAGTATCCTATTACCATGTTTTGGTTTAACGGAAATAAAATTATTATTATTCTTTCTACCAACCACGCATTTACAATCTCTCTCCCTCCCACCTCTCAAATCCATTTCATACCGACATTATTCGATTTATGAAACTAATTTGTTAGCCTCAGCAGTTTTCTTTGTTTCGTTGTACAACGAAAATCTGTGACTTTCTCATACCCTGTAAAGACAGAGTAAAATTAATTTGAGAAGGGAGAGGGAGAGAAAGAGTGACTTGTAAAAGCGTGGTTGGTATAACAAAGTTTCGTAATGGCCACATCACTTATATTCTATATATTTTTTTTATTTTTTCCTTAAAAAAAAATTCAAATAATTAAAGTATTTTTAAAATTCTTTATTATGCAACAATATTACTTATATATTCACCCTCTCTCTACTGAATTTATCAACTAGTGTCATCCTCAGTGGGATATCATCAATTAGTTTTCCATTTCACTCAACAGCGCATATCCCATCTACCATCCTCAGACGCAGAAATAGTTCTGTCTCATATATTTTCAGCGCTCCGCGACAATACTACATAATACATGTAACTTCCTTACTCATAAAGACATAGGTTAGTTTAGGTTTTATGACTCATGCCCGGGCCTTAACTACGAGGTCATATCGCCTACTACTAGAGCGCTCTTTCGTCGCTGGTGGACATGAGCCCGACTCTACTGTGGGAGTCCTAAATTTTGCCTACCCTAAATTTTTATTAGGGTAGGGGTCTTTAACGAGTACCTGACATCGTATAGGCTTGACCACCGCTTAAAGTACCATCCGAAGGACGGCGTGCTTAAGTTTATTTTATCTCCCAGATAAAATAAACTAAGGGCCTTGGTCGGGTTACGAATCCATTTTCTTGAGCTCAGAAGTCAAGCACGCATACCACTGAGCTACCGGCGCCCTCCATGAAGATATATATGATTTTAGTTCAAACTACTTCAGCGATTTGACAAAAGTGGATCCAGAAGTGTTACGTCCTCTCTACAGCTACCGAAATAGATGATATTTATGATGATTAGCTAGTAATCAGATCATAGAATATCCTCAGCATAATTTTGGGAGGAAAATCTGTACATCAACTTAGCTCGAGAAGGAAGAGGACGGAGATTCAAGGCAAACTGGAGCGTCAAAACAGAAAAAAAAAATGTTAAGAAAATAAAAGCTTAAGTAAATCCTAAGATAAATTCGGATTTAGGCATATCTTCAGTTATAAATTTGAAGGAAAAGAAGATTGTAATATCATCCTTTTGTGTTAGTCCCGTTAAAATCATTTAAGTTCCAAAGAGTTCCGTTGAATATTTTAACATTTGAGATTTGAATCAGCAACTAAGGCTTGAGCTCGAGAGGATTGGTCATGGTCCTATAATTTATCTGTCCTTATTAAGACTCTGTTGGGAAGGGTCATTTCTTTATATTTTCACAAGGAACACAACAGTGTCATCTGTAGCGCTGTAACTTATGCAGGAGACACTGCTATGATAATATATATGTGAAAGGAAAGTATGGTCATCAGTGTGCCTTTCTAAAGGACTGCCCGAAGTTGCAAGTTATTACTAAATGTTTTTGCGTTGGGATTTACAAAAATGGTAGAAAGGTAGGCGCAGATGATTTGTGGTTGAAGATAGTTGTTAATAAAGATAATAAAAAGTTGAAAAATAGATGACAGAAAGATAGAAGGTAGCTCAATCATTTTGTGGTTCGTAAGACAGAGACTAGATTTCATTGGTCGAAATGTGCTAGATTTCATAAATCGCATTTTGTTAGAGTTCGCAAGTTGAAATCGCAAGTTCATTGGTCGGAATAAGCTAGAGTTCACAAAGCGCATTATAAAAGCAGCCTTTATGGGTTACCTATCGAACTGTCTCTATGGCTGCACTACTGTACTGCCCGGAGCACCCCTTTATAAACTTGGTCTTGGACGTGATTGTACCCTCGTACATATAGACGCTATATACCTTTAGGAGCAGATATAGATCCCTGGAAAAAGAGCGAACAGTTCAGGTCAGAACTCTGCAAATTTTCTAGGAATAGATTGGAACTGTTCGTTCGGTGGCATCGAGACTGCAAAGCATGTCTTCCACTTTCCATGCTAGGTTGGAGATGATACGCGGGACAGGATGGTACCTGGGACTCGATCTATGGCAGTTGGTGACGGAGACCGGCTACTCGGTGTTCAGCCGATTTGTCGCCTCATGGTGGAAAAAGAAGAAAGCAGGTCTAACCCTGCTACGAAGATGACCGCCGGCCGCCAGCTAGGCACACCCCATTTGATCCAGAGCTCTCTCAGTGCTCCAGGAAGCACCGCAGAAGAAATCGCCAGTCGTCGCAGTCGCTCCAAGCTAATCACAACAACAAACTTGTATTTTTATTGTATAATAAACAGTTAGACCCTTTTCTCCGACGACTCGGCAAACGGGTGTTATAGCCTACACTAGGGGCTGGCGCACAAAAGAAAAAAAAAAGTACATTATTCGGGGATGCTACAGATCCACAGGATTACTTTTTAGGCACCTTATTATTTTATTTTTTCATCCCCTTATCAAATACGTTAATATATCCTCGATCAAAAATATTAGAATGATCTATTAGAGAATAAATAAAATTCTTAAAAACTGAAATATTTTTTGGCTATTAATAAATTAGCCAATCTTTTTTACACTTATCATTTATAGTGATAATAATCTCTTCCATTTGTTGGGCGTTTGATGAAGATATAATAGACGATTTTGTACAAATACCTTCTGGACAATAGATTAGTGCTAAATTTGACGTTACGTTATCTTGATTGTGATAAAGAGGAAAGTAGATCCGGAGCGAATTAAATGTCAGATGTATAAAAAAATAAATATGACGAGATGGGGGAGATGAAAATCATAAATGGCATCCCAACCTCTCATGATTACACTGACCAACGCTATACTCAATAGGATACACGACAAAAGTGCATCCTTCCCCCCTGTGGGTGGGGGAATAGAATTGCAACCACAGTATTCCCTGCTTGATCTTAAGAGGCGACTGAAAGGGAACTGGGAGACGCACGCGATCCTCGGAAGAACCGATTGGCATGTGTCCATTGCTTTCATAAATTTGAACTTAAACACCAAAAAGCTCGTGTGTGGAAAGTTGCTCCCCATTCGCCCCCAATTGAAAGAGTGGGCGTGTGGGGCAGACCTACGTTTGACCTTGTCAAGGTCACTGCTGATTTAGTGATTTAAAACTTCAAGGGAAGAGGTATGAAGGTCATATCAGTGTTATCTTTGTTAAAAGGGTTTTAGTAACCTTTAAGATTTTTTTTTCTCTCGTCTGATCTTCCAGTGATTAGATGAGAGTGAAGCAAGTGGTTAACAAAGGGGCGTGGATGTTCGAGGCCAGGGGGTGGCGATCGATGGACTAGCCACCACGTCATCACTAGCACGTCATACTCATGACGTCACAGAGTCCCGGTCCAATGGGGTGGTGGGGCAGTCTCACGGGGAGGTGGGAACGTCACGACCTACGTCACGAGTCGAAGAGGGGAAAGGCGCGGGTTTTATAATAGCAACTGTGGGGAGGCCAAGAGAGACCAGTCCATCGCCAGACGTACCGAGTAACGGAACGGGTCCGCAGTCAGATAGTCGCGCAAAACTTTCGGCATCGCGGAAAAATATATATATAGATAATTATAATTAATTATTTTTTTATGGTTTAAAGTGTCTTGTGTGGTTATTGAAGAGACTCGGTTTGCAAGAGTGAGGAACCCCGCTCTGGAGCCAGAAGAGCTGGGAGTGCCACAAGGTATGTGCCTCAATTTGGGGAGCATGTGAAAAGTATGATCAACTGGGCTGTTCCGCAGTGCACCAGCGACGCGAACAACAACAGAACCGGACCACCCCCAAACAGTAGCACCCCGCATAAGAAACGAGGATTTGCCTTTCGTAAGTCTTCTCTTGTCACGACTACTTACTAACAACTCACTAACAATACCAATATAAGCTATTGACAATTTCCCTGCTAACTGCTTTACTAACAATTAATCCTCATGCATTCCCGATACTATAGAAACTACGATTACATTACATCTCTTGAATTATATTACAACCCAATTCATAAAGCATTACCTGGAAAAATGTAATATATAATTTGACAATTGTTAACGTAAAATAAAACTGAAAACGTGACTTACGGGAAGTTGAATGCACTGCCGGTATCATTCAATACCTCTTCAAATATATTTTAAAATCCTGTTAATTTTATAAACACTCATGATAACATTTTTTTTTTATCTAGGAAGTGTAAGATAAAAATTATTTCATTCATAAACCTCGCCTCACCTGTTGCACGTGCCTGTCCTACGCACAATTTTCGTTGAATTGCACATTTTTATATTTTTATATTCCCTTTGCACATTTACTGTTTCATCTATTTATATTATTTCGTGTATCAATTATTATATTGACGTTTCGATACAAAAATTCGATTACTTTGATAATACATTTCAAGTTTTATTTTGAAAAAATCATGCATATATAATATATATGTTATATTATAACAGTCATATATATGTTACTATTGTATTTAAATGTTCGGAAAAGATTTAATATATAATTTTTAAATATTTGTATCTATTTATGCTCTTAAGTGTTCCGTTTTAATTCAGAGCATTTATTTTCATTCTTTCCAATTTTATTTTTAAATAATTTTATTATTTTTTTATTATTTAAAAAAAAATGTATTACTCCTTTATTAATAAATGAAATCAGTGAGATATAGTCGAAGGTATATTCGCCAAGCACACGGTATATGTAATATTGAACATTTTTTGGAGCGGGTTAAAAAAATTATATTTCAGTATTTATTATAATAGGAGGGCATTTTATATATTTAGGGCTCGTATTTTTATTTTAATACTTTTTAAATCGATTTGTTTTTCGTTTATTCGCAATTACATCGATAGTTTTGCATAATTCAATTTAATAAGTAGACATTATTAATTAAGGATATCTATGTTTCTTTATTATAGTTTATTAGATCCATGTATGATTGGTTTTGAAAATGTTATAATAATTTGAAATTAGAAATTTCTTATTGTAATTTTTGAAACTGGGAGTAACATAATAATTGTAAAAAATTGAGTTAATTATGTAATAATTATTTTTTGGATTGAAGAAAATGTTAATGAGAAGGACAGGAGGGTGAGAGGGTGGTAAGTTTTATCAATGAAAGGGACTTTACGGGGGTTGTTGCCACGCGGGGGGTGATATTGGTGACGTAGATGCACCGCCTCCAAGTGACGTCAGACCGCGGCAGAATGACGCCGCCCTTGGTTCGATACCGCGCCACCCCCCACCACCACTACCCTCTGTACATTATTTATCTATCCGCCTCATCTGATACATTATCTACCTTGTCGACGCACCCCTAAACCGTTAGACTATAAATTTAAATTTCATACAGAAATATTATTGATTTATATCGTTGAATATTAACAATTGAATATTTTCTGTTTCCTGTGAAGTGCAGTTTTATGTTGGAAAATGCACTGGGTACCATCAACGCTTTTATCTTGTCACGCATAAACTTATATCCTATCGTAAAAAATATATTTTATTCGGCCTCAAGGCTTGATAAAAACCAATGTTTGCCGAGGAGTGCACGAATTTCCTGTATAAGGAACAGCCTAGATTTCGGTAGGAATCGAACCCACAGTCGGTGGAGTAACCATATTTGCTACGATTATTCCTCTATTTTATGTTTATAGCCATTTTCTAATGTTTTCCGTATATTTTCTTATACATTTTTTGTTTTTAAATTTTGCCCTGCAGATATGCCGCTTAAAAAAAACAATATAGACTAAATATAGTCTATAAAATTTCATAAATTTCTTAAAGACAACACTTATTAATTTTCAGTAGCATCAGAATGAGAAGGACAGGGGGGAATACCTCAGTAACTGTGGATGTAATGAATTAATCTATACAGAATTTAGTATGAGGATTTAGGAGCCTCTATGTAAGTCAGGCCGTTGTAATGAGTGTACACATATACATAAGTAACATTTAAATTCTGTATAGTAACATGTAATACCGCAAGATGGAACATGTGGAAAATAAATGCTTCCTGTTCTAAGGCTACTAGGCTGGAAATAAAAATAAATAAATATATAGTCGCCTGTCACAAATTGTGTTATTATATGGCAGTCTACAAAAACACAAGTAGTAACAAAGTTATAAAATTCTAATTACTAAAATATGTACATAAAAATATTCGCTATATGCTCTAAAATAAATAACAGTGATATAATAAAAATCATTGGAAATTAACATACCTTATAAAACATTTTTCAAAAACATAATTTAAATAGTAAATGAATAAATAATACGGTCCAATAAAGAAAATGTCTGCCCTCACGCATTCCGTGCTGCCAGTTGAGACTCAGACGGAGAACAGGAGTAACATTCTGCCCACATTTATGAAATTTTAAATTGGTAATTTTGGAGTAGTTTTTATATTTTTCCTTCCCTAGCTATAGGAACTATAGGGCAAATTACATAATTGGTCCAAAATTCTATGTGGAATTGTCAACGGAATTTTATGTTTTCCGACCTTTAGATTCCATAGTTGAAAAAAAAAAAACGAAATTATGTTTGTCTATGAACACGATAACTTCCGACCGATAGACCCTTCGGTATCAGGACGAAATTTTATATGTGATTCCAAAATGGTCTTAACAACGACACCTATTGTTTTTCAGCCAAATCAACAAAAGGGAAAAGAGACAAGGAGATAGGCTTCAAAAAACTATAATAACTGCCGATAGAATGAATGTATCGATAATTTTAAATGAGTGAGAAAATATCCACACAGACAACCGCTATCGATTGTCAGTCAAATCGGCTAAAGAGAAGGGGAGGAATAGTGTTGAGACTCAACTCAAATACTCTAATAACTGCCAAATAATCATCTGGTGGTGAAATCAAGTAGTTCATGTCAGATTGTAACTTCTAATAATTTTCTAGAATTTCTATTAATTTATTTACATTCAGATTGCTGAAATTAATAGTAAAAGTAAAATATTTTTAGGCCGGTATCTTTCTGTTACTTATTTCACAAATATTTCCGCAATTTTTTAGACTCAATAAAACGATTGGAAACCGCTGATGAAGTGAAACTAAAATTAAACTTCTCGTTTCTATTTTTTATGGATAAAGATTTATTTTTTCATCTATCCAATTTATCCCAAACGATAAATCAAGCTTTTCAAACTCTTATAATATTTCAAAATTTATACATCAGTATAGATAGTAAAGACATTGAAAAATGGCGTTCTAAAAAAATATCCTTGAGAAATAAGCGGATGTAATTTTTATTACTTAGATAGCCAAAGAAATTATTTATAATATACATACACAAAAAGACAGGAATTTATTTTTTTATTTTTAGAGTTAGTATATAGCTCCTGATAGGTTGAATGTATCGATACGAAATTTTATATGTGTTTCCAGAACCTCATAAGGACGACACCTATCAAATTTCAGCAAGTTAGAGGGCTTGATTAAAAAAACTCTAATAACTTCAGATCTAATGAATGTATTGCCACGAAATTTAATACTTATGATTCAGAAGCTTCATTTTAACTAAACTGGTATATTGGCCATAAACAGAGAGCAAATCTTAATAAAATAATTCGTTCTGGGGAAGTAAATTGCTGGAGATTTACCAAAGATTTTTTTTTTAATATTTTACCACTCAGTATTATATATCTTATTATGAATCAATCATTATTTGAGAGATAGAAGCAGGTGAGAAGATAGGAAAATAAATTATCATTTATCATGTTACCTATTTTATTATGTGCATAAAATGGAACAAGACTTGCATATCCACCAAAGCTGAGCTTTAACTTCTCGTGCAAGCTGCATATAAAAAATAATAATCATAGATTATAAAAGTATTAACGAATGCATAATGCATTTTAATGACGTGCTTGAGGTGGAGTTACTAGTTGGTATTATACCTTCGAGTTGTCTAGAAATATTCAATACCTTACTCATTATATCTTTTTATGCGTTATTTTAAACGAAAACTAAAAAAAAAAAATTGTTTTCTTTATTCTACTGTAGGAAGGAATAAATGTAATATTTATTTTATTGAAATATATTTAAAATTATATGAATCTTAGTGTATTTATTGAGACTGCTCTATAAACCAACTAGCCGTACTGTTGTTGTAAATCGAGCAAATTTATTTAATTATACTTGTTTTTTCACTTCCCCAAGTATATAAAATATAGGGGAAGTTATGTAATCAGTCAGAAATTCAATGCTGAATTTTCAACGGAACCTCAAAAATTGAAAAAAAAAATTCTCTCTTTATGTCTGTGTGTGAACACGATAATTACCAATTGAATAAATATATCACAAAATTGTATATACGTATCCAAAAGACCAGAACGAACAGATTGATTTTCACCTAAATCGGTCCAAAGGAAAGGGGAGATCAGAAGGGGCTCAACTCAAAAACCCTAATAACAATGTAATGAATGTATCGATAAGAAATTTTCTATTTTAATTCAAAACTCCATATTTACAGCATCTATAAATTTTCCGTGAAATCGGCCGAAGGGAAAATGGAGATTGGCTCGACACAAAAAACACTAATAACTGCCGAAGTAATAAATCTATTGACACAGAATTGTACAAAGATTCAGAAGATCCTATGAAAGTTAACTATAAACTTTTATCCCAAACAATCGATTGATTTTGGAGGAATCTTATTTGATTAATTCGTGCTGGGGAAGTACATGGCTAGTGATTTACTGATGACTTTTTTTAATATATGATATATACAAAAATCTATAAAAGTTTCTTATGAACGATGTTCTTCGTGAAGATCCGTTCGTAACTTTTCAAATCCCCTTGTTTGTACGTCTCAATGATATAAATAACACTTCATCCATCTATCGAACTCAACTTGCTGCCACGTACAGCTGTCCGTGAGAGAAAAAAATTGACTGCGGGAGATATATACCGATTTTACAATTAATTTAATTTAATTTGATTTCTACAACACATTTACCTTTAAATGACACAGCAATTATTCTTTTCCTAAATACCAGTCTCTGTATATTTGCAAGTGATATAATCAAAATCGGTCCAGTAATTTAGGAGAAGATACTTGTACAAAATACATATATATTTGGTATATCTATATTTCAAATGAAACCTTGATCATCAAAATCGCTCCAGTAATTTTGGAGATAAGTGTACAAAATACATATGTATTTGGTATATCTATACTTCAAATGAAACCTTGATCATCAAAATCGATCCAGTAATTTAGAAGGTTACTCTTACAAAAAAACGTTTAATAATAATATAAGTACATGGGGAGCTAATAAATTTGAAGCTTATTTAAGGAAGAAACATGATATTTAAAATTTATATTTCTTGTATATACATTTGTATTGCATACATTTAAGTACAAATACATTCTTACAAATAATTTAGTCGTGTCACTGAAGTAAAATAAATTCATAAAAAAAGTTTAATAATTTCAATTTATATCTAAAGTAGTCTTGCGGAGGTTTTAAATAACATATTAACTTTTATTCAAGACTAAAAGGTAAAATATAATCTTGCATAATAATTTATACAAATATAATATCTTTAAATAGACAATAACTGAAAATATAAATAAATTATATTACCTTGAATATTTCTTATTTCATATCAATTCATTTTGAAAGCAGTATTACGTTTTTTTGAAGGTGGACTCGAACATATACGTTTGGCATTATATACAGTTTTATAACGAATACAGTATCTAATGTATTGTGAAATGAGGACGAGGGAGGCGAGGTACTGTAGTGGATGATGGCGAAACTAGTCAGGAGTGGGAGAGGCGTGGTGGTGAAATGGGGGTGAATTCACCCTCCACCAACCCCCCACCACTTAGCTCAGTCTCCCCACCACCTTTCTGTCTGGGATGTTAGTTCGGTAAGGGGCCACCAGAGCTCATCACCTTACCGTACTGGGTCACTGGGATGAACCGTTAGACATGGGTCTTTCTGTTATCCGGAATATAGCGGATATTTTTTGAAAAAATCAAACCAATCTCCCGATTTTGTTTTTTTTTCTAATTTTTACAACTTCTTATAAGGATAAAAAAAGTATAGATTTTGATATATTTTGAACAAATCATATTAAAGATACTTATAAAAAGATCGAAAAAGTTAAATAAAATTCATGTTGTGGATGTTTCAAATGACCATAATTTCTAAAAGTCAAAATTCAGTTTTATACCTGAGATACGATCAAACAACTCGAACTATTTTTTTCTTACATGAATCAATTTTTACGGAATCAGATCATTGCTAAAATCGTTTTTAAGTTAGAGCGCTCACATACACACAGATATTTTTGCGATAATGTTCAAAACATGTTCAGTTGAACTTGAAACGTCAAGTTACGTTACAAATTCGATCTAAAGGTATATTAAAGTAATAATGGTGACATCTTAAACACTTGTTAACTTTACTGAACTATCTATTATTTAAGAAAAAATGTATTAGTAATTTAAGGACGCCGGTATCTTAGTGGTTAGCGTGCTAGTCTACTGAGCTCATGATCGAGGGTTCTAAACCCGGCCGAGTTCCTTAGGTGTTTTATCTGGGAGGTGAAAAAACCTTGATTTCCGTCTTTTGGGTGAGATCTCTGCCGTATCAGGTACTCGTTTAAAAACCTACCCTATGGGATAAGCAACATTTATAGTAGACTCAGATTCGAGATATTACCTCGAATTTAAAGCCCGGGCATGAGTCACAATTATTAACTATAAGTAATTTTGCAAGAGTTCTTTGGCCAATGTACCGTTAATCGAAAAACCGGTAAGGATTTCCATAATTCTCACCCACACTTTTTAAATAAAATATAACTTTTAAATGACGGAAATTCTTTTTTTTACTGGTTATTTAAGTATTAAAAAAATATTATACAAATTGATTTTCAGATTAACGGGAGTCCTTCTTGAAGTTGGAGTTAATATACAAGAATCAGATAGGATCCTGTTACAAAAGACGATGTTAAAAAGTCATCTTAGAAAAAGAATCCGCAAAAGACGCGTTCTTTTCAGAACACAAACAAAACGTTCAGGCGTCGTTAATCATTTTAATTTGAAAGGTGTACAAGTTGGGACTGTGTTGGTATGGAAGAGAACAGCTGATTGCAGTACGGAAACGTCCACCCCTCCCCCCTTTACAAATGGACTCAAAAATTATCCCATTGAAATGATGAGGCTTCATGAGATGGCTTTTGAAGTAGAGACACAAAGGCCGGGTGGGGCTTTAGAAGCAGTCTTAGAGCATCTTAGAGCTGTTAGTCGGCCCCGACCTCAAGGCGGTTTTGACAAAATAACTGTCATTCTACCTTTGAGTAAGATGGATGAGGCAGTAACTCTCTCTATATGGCGGCTATTGAGCAGTGTTCAGTGTTCAGAGCAGAGATGGGCAAACTACGGTCTTGAGGCCTGATAAGTACAACACACCGAGCTGGTCAATGCTGCCCGCGGAAGAATTCCAAAACTTAAATGTATATGGTGGCTATTGATCAGTGTTCAGTGTTCAGACAAGAGATGGGCAAACTACGGTCCTGAGGCCTGATACAGCTAGAGCAGTAAGCTAGCCCACATACCACTGTGCTATAAGCGCCGAGACCAGACAATTAACTCTAATAATGGGGGACAGTATTTTATATATGTTTTGGAGGGAGAGCGAAAACTTAATTCTTAGTACTGAGGTAATACATCACAGAGGACTTCTTTTAATTAAGTATGATCTCGTAAAACTGCATATTGATCCCGGTACTTGTGGTCTCCATGTTAACTGGCTAAATCCCAGGTTAGATGCAACCAGAGAGCCTCATCCTGTAAGAGAACTCTGCACAGTGTCATTATCTCCGATGACTCCCCAGAAAAAGGAACACCTTAACCACACATAGAAATTCCAAACTAACTGCCTCAAATTTGAATCCATCTCTTTTTTTAACCCATTTTTACTTTATTTTTTCTGCAATCTCAGATTTACTTAAAACTCTTTATTTCATTTTTTTTTTTAAGTGTCTCATGCTCTTTACATTCTTCTTTAATTCCAGATTCAAAAGAATTGTCCTATAATATAAACATTTTTCCAAATATTTTTTTTCTTTTCTATAATTCATACAATTTGAACTGTGAAACGTCCCGAAATATCGTCTGGAAAAAGACACTTCTGAAAGAAATATAAAAAATATTTAAATTTAAATTAAATTAAAAACTGGGAATACCGTATTTATTAGTATTTTTATTTGTATATATATTCATTTATTTTCCAGTATTTATTTCATCATTTCATTTTATTTTTTACCATTATTGTTGTTACTAAATTCATGTGTGCCCCTAAGTTTTAATAGCTGTTTATGTACCTAATTTATAAGCCATCTTAATGTACACATTTTTATGACATATCCTATTACTATGTTATGGTTTAACAGAAATAAATATTATAATTATCTATCAAATTCAGAATTCCCTGAAAATATTCAAACATCATCATAACAATTATGATTGATTATTAATGATCGTTTCTGTGATGTATGAAAATGGCTCATAGAAGCCGTAACGTCAGAATGATGAAATAAATAAAATATAGTAGATCTAAAGAGGCCAACAAAATTAATTTTCCCTCAAATATTCATAAGGTCTAAACCACTACTGGAAAATTTATCCAAAGTGTATAATATTTGTATATTATATAGTAGACAGAAAAGTAAGAACAAAACATTTAATATAAGTTATAATTCCATTTTCTGACAAATATATGCTATTTTTTTTTTCAAATGGAAAGTTGAGCTTCAACTACAGGGCCTAATCCCACACTCTTTCGTCGATCTGGTGGACACGAGGCCGACTCTACTATGGGAGTCCTAAATTTTGCCAACCCAGGTTTATTCACGTAGGGTAGAGGGTCTTCCGAAGGTCGGCATGCTCAGATCAAACAATTAAGTGGTTTCGAACCCTGAGCTCAGTTGACAAGCCACGCTACACCTCTGAGCGCCCTCTAAGTATACATTGACTATCTCAAGAGTTCTGCGGAATATGATAAGAAGAAATAAAGTTTAAAATATTATAAAAAATAATGATTTCTGGAGAAATATTTCGTTTAGAGCGATATCAGTCAGAAAGCTGAAGAGATACAGGAGTCACGACCCGAGGCTTACCTCCATTTTGAGAAAGAGAAACCCAGAAATTGTTAGATGTCAGTGTGGACATCATCACGAGCCGCAAACATGCTCCACACGTCACGACCTAACATTATTGCTTGTCAAATTTTTATGTGATTTTTTTTTTTTTACTCGACGTTTTGACCGTCTGTCTGCATATATAATACTGATGTGTTTCGTACGTCTGAAATTAATTTTTCCTGAATTTTAATATATCAACATAATATCTATCATTTTCTTGGCAGAATACCTCCATAGATAATCCTCCTTTATGGTCTGTCGAATCTACTTCTTGTTTAAAATTGTTATTACTAATATCATTATTTTTCTTACTTATTTACTAAATTTATTGCAATTGTTTATAATTGTTATTATTTATTTTTATTGCTATTATTTATTTTATTTTTTTCTATATTTTGCACATTGTACCTGAGGACGAGACAGAGCGTCACTTAATATCGTCGTGAAAAAACCCATCTGGAGAATTATTAAAATGATTTATCATAATTTAAATTAGATTAAAAAATATATCTCCTGTATTTATTAGTATTATTATTTTTATACTAATTTAATTTATAGTATTTATTTATTTATGTTTTATTCATTTTATTTTATTTTTTAATATTGTGTATTATTATTACTAATCACGTGTGTCCGACCCTGTTTATGTATCTAATTTATGAGCTATCTTAATGTGTACATTTTTATGATGTACCCTATTACCATGTTATGGATTCAGAGAAATAAATATTCTTCTTATTATTATTTATTATGAAAAAGAATTTCTCAATAGTAAATTATATAATTTCTTGAGTCTAATTAGAATAATTCAGTGCATTAAAAACTATGATTCTAGTAAGAGTAAACATCTAGAATATATTTTGATTAGAATCGAATAAAAAGTTAATTACAAAATGTAAATTATTTTCTCGATACATGAGAGTTACAAAACAAGTTTTCAGTTTTCGTCGAAAATACATTTTTCATAAATCGTAGTAATTTACCTAGTTTTTTAGATTTTGCAAAATTTTAAATGGGATCATCATGCCAAATCAAACTTATATTCCAAGTTTAATAGAAATCAGTGGTTCTTGAAATAAGCGTGTGACAATAATTTAGAGGACAGACTATAATATAAATAATTTTGGCCTGAAACGCAATGTTCTGTCCAATTCCCCCCTCTCCCGTCTCCAAAACCATTCTACCCTTCAATATAGATAGTTGCTACATGGCCCAAGTTTGAACTGGGCTTATAAGTATGCTTTGTGAAGTTTCATGATTCAATCGACCTCTTAAGCGATATTTGAGCTTAACCACAACCCCCGTACCGTTCATAACTCTGAGATGCCACACAATTGGGGCATTCTTTAAAAAAAACAACTGCAAGTTTCGTAAATGTAGATTCAGCCGTTTCTGAGTATTAGGTAATAGACAGACAACTTTTCGATTTTGTATATACAAATTTCTCTACTTCAGGTTTTTTTTTTTAAAATGTTTTTCGTGTTCTCACGTTTCTGAGAAGAATAAGAAAGAGAAGATGTTAGCTGCTATTATGTATTGCTTCCTTGCATGTCGAAGGATTAAGGAACCTTTGTGCTGTTTCGAAGAGCCGAAAATTGTTAAGTCTATGATTTCAAAATCTTAGCGTTTCAAGTCAACTACTTGTTACGTGCCTGTCTGTTCTCCAAATCCTTGTCACGACCACTGAACGGATTTATTTATTAAACATAGTATAGAATATCGGTTCGGGATGGAGATGATTCTATTTAAAAATTTGAAAAAACAAACAAAAAAACAGGTTATTAATAAGGGTAGTTAACCTGCAAATATTTCAGTAAAACTCTTTTTTTTATCCAAAAATTTGTAATTTCAAAAATGTTTCCTCTAAACATGGTAATAATCAATGATTTTTAACATTTTTGCAGAGATATTGTGAAACACTTTATAAGAAACATAAAGAAAAATGAATGTATATTGTCTATTTCACAAAATATATGGGAGTTATTTCAATAAATACTAAATGGAAGTTCAACCAGTTTACAATCCAAACTGTCCCCTTTTTCGGCCCCCACAGGATTTTTCCCTGCCCATCCGATACAGTCAACGATCAGACCAATCAGTTCCTCAAATTCCTACAGCTCGAAATTAGAGCGCCGGTAGCTCAGTGGTAAACGTGCTTGCTTTCTCAGCTCAAAATCGCAGGTTTGAAACCCGGCCGAGACCCTTAAGTTTATTTTATCCGGGAGGTAAATTAATCTTAAGCACGCCGTCCTTCGGATGGGACGTGAAGCGATGATCATTTAGGATAAGCAAAAAGAGCGCTCGGATAGTAGGCGATATGTAGTTAAAGTCCAAGCCTGAGTCATAATCACTCGATAATATAACAACGATAACTCGAAATTTAATAAGAAATATTTTTTGAAAGGATCAATTTTTTGATTGGACTAATCGTTTTCGCATGAATCGATCAAGAAAAATAATTCATCACCAGATGGTGACTGATGGCGAAACAAGTCAAACACTATGCCGGCTCAAGCAAATAGAAAATTACATGCCTAGATCATTTTATTAAAAATGAATATTGTCATTATCAAGTGATCATTTAATTTTGTAATTTCTCAATGAAAATTTCTTCCCATATTCACACTCCGTCCGCATTAATTAACGTTTACAACTACCTATAAGGCTATGCCTATTTTTTTTAAATAAATAATAGTCCTTCCTGATAACATAATTTCAAATAAATAAAAATATAAAGATGAAAAAGAATAAATAAAAAATAATAAATTGATACGTGCTCTTTAAAAACCGTATATGGTGTATAAAATACAGCCGCATAGATTTCAAGCAGGTGTGTTAATGATCTATAATTATTTTTTATAAAAGGGAGTATTATATAATTAATGTATGTTTATAATTATATTTATGAGTGTATGTGCACTTTGCATTATCTAGATTTGTATTTACAATTAGCTGAATTATTTATTTAAAAAAATGTTAACTGACTGAAAAATAAAATAAAATATACTGACAGGATAACTTAGATTGTCCGCTAACATTCATAGTGTCTGTTTCAAAATGTATCTACCCACAAGAGACTGAAAAGACAAGAAATGAACAGACGCTACATACTGTTATTGAGACTACTAGACGAAAGGTCTGAATTGACTTTTGTGTTGATATATTCATTACATCGACAGTTATTAGGATTTTTGAGTCGAGCCCCTCTTCTGATCCTTCCCATTTGCCGAAGTCCGCTATCTAGGCCTCATACTCGACAAATGACTAACTTGGAATCCTCACAAGAGACTGAATAGACAAGAAATGAACAGACGTTACAAACTTTTACTAAGACTATCAGACAAAAGATCCAAAATTAACTTTGAAAACAAAACTACTTATATACATCGCAGTACTCAAACCTATGTGGACTTACGGACTTGAATTCAGGGGTTCTGCCAAGGTTTCCAATCTCCAGTCCTTTCAATGCAAAATCCTTCATAAAATAGCCAATGCTCCTTATTACGTCTCCAACAAAACTATTCACACTGACCTTAACATACCTTTCGTCACCAATCTCGCTCAATCCAAGTATCAAAAATGATTTCCCTTCTTAGTTCCCACAATGATCCTCTAGTCCGTGCCCTCCATTCTGCCATACTTCCCTAACGGCGGCTAAAGCGTCAATGGCCTAGAGACCTCTTTAGCAGCAGCAGTGACAATGATTAGTTACAAATGAGAGGAAATCAGTGACTAGGAAGTGTCACCACTTATATACAACGCAGTGCTCAAACCGATTTGGACTTACGGACTTGTACTCTGGGGTTCTGCCAAGGTTTCCAATCTCCAGCGCATCCAATCCAAAATCCTTCATAAAATAGCCAATGTTTCTTATTATATTTCCAACAAGACCCTACATACTGACCTCAGTTCCATACGTCACCAAAGTAGTTAAATTCAGGTACAAAAAGTTATTTTCCTCCCTGAGTTCCCACACATTAAATCGTCTAATCCGTGCTCTTCATTCTGCCACACTTCCCCAGCGGCGCCTTAAGCACCAATGGCCGAGAGACCTCCTTAGTGATTAGTAATAAATTAATGCAACTCAATCCCTAGGGAGTATCACCGTTGGGTGATTTCTCGCCTCTTGACATTTTGAAAATTTATATTTTACTCTTTTAAAAAATTTGCTTGTTTACCTATTATTTATACAGTTGTGAATACCTATTAGTAAATTAAAATAAAAAGCATCACGAAAAATTGAGAACTCATTATTTAGGTGACTAGTTACAGCTCATATTTATGATTTAATCAAAAATTTCTTCAAATAAAAGTTTTAGAGAAAACTGAAAGACACATTTTTCTGGAACACTACTTTTCGAAGGTTGTTCGGTTTGTGAAATATGTGGAAAAACGCTCTGAAATGTCGTTTTGAAACCATATTTTTTATACATTTGCTTGATTGGCAAGAAAACTGTTAATCATGCCGAAAAATTGGTCCTAACCAAATCTGTTTTTTAAAATTAAATTTCCAACGACCGGAATTCCTTCAGGTTTCAGATAGTACCAAAACGATCCCTATACAACTTCTTATACATATCTACCATATTTGTACCATTATTTATGTATGTATAAATATATATGTATGTAAATTACCTCGCTTTCCAATTTACAAAAGTAATTCTGGAACATAAATCACTTACATATTATACCTTTCTCCAGTTAAAACGGTGAGAAAAGTTCCATATTCTTTTCCCATCATTTTAAATAATCAATTTTAAAGAACACTAAGAAACGTTTACAAGCTACTCTAGTTTTCCAGTCCTATTGCTGACTCAAAATTTCATTCACGGTAATAACAGTCATATGTATCGCGTGTTTAGGCAAAAGAGATTAAGTCAGCAAATCTGAATTTTAAGAGGGGAATTTCTGAAGGTTTGAAAAATTCCTGCAAATCAGGTAAAACACATTTAATATTATTTCAATAAAATTATTAAATATAATGAAAGTAAAATATTCCAAAAATCAGTTACATATGGTAAAAATATTTAAATGTACTAAGTCCTTTGGATCGCAAGACTTAAGCAACTAAGGGAAAAGTGCAATCATTCCCCATCCCCTATCTAATTATTGAACACACTTACCTAATTATTATACACACTAATTATTAACCATACTTTTTGAAATACTCGTGAATTATACCTCTCTAAAGTTGAGCAAGTTGATTTAACCGAAAACACCCTCTTCACTTGGAATAGTCTGCCGTAGTGAATAAATGGTTAAATGCAGTGAATGATTCCTCAAAGAAGTAGATTAAGTTGATTCAACCGAGAACATACACAATTTTACGAGATACTAAGAAACCCACATCTTAATAATTCCGAAAGTATTGGAGTTCTGAGCTCCCAACTTCTTCACAGTGGACAGATGGCTTGGGAGATGATCACAGTACACTTGAACACATTTTGGCCGCTGATAAATGATAAATAATTCTACATAATTTCATTAATTTTTTTCATTATACAATTTGTTTGCTAAAATATAAAAAAAAAACCTACTTGATTCTCTTAGAACGACATACATACCTATATAAACAACTTTCTCCATAGCATATTTGTGTACAAAGATTTTCATCGTCATATCCGGACTAGATTTAAAAACTGGATTCCACTAAGTTAAGAATTTATGTATACTATGAAAAGGTACGTTTGAGTCGTGCAGTTTCAAATCTCATCGGTTGTTGTAGTTAGGAGAAGTTATGTCTAAGTTAATTCAATAAAAACAAATAATTTGTTTATAACTTTTATATTGACTAATTTTACAAAAATATATAAATAATGTGCTCTGGTTTCGGCTTACGCCGTCATCAGCACAAAGTTCAAAAGAATATTCAAGTGTGAAAGACTGTAACCTTCTGACCCTTTGGGGAAGACTCTGGTTTATGGGGAGGGAGGGGGTATATTGAAAAATATGCATATCAAGAAAAAATCTCCAAGGATTTCTAAAAAAAAAATTAGAAATTTCTAAATTTATGTAATTAATCAGAGAAAAAGAGAACTTTTTTGAAAATCCAGTATTTTCCTAATTAAAAGTTTTATTAATCGTATTTAATTTCTTATTTTTTATTTTCCTTCTTTTCCTCTGCAATTAATTAAAAAATAAAAAGTCTCATTAAATCAACGACACAAGAATATTATTTAAATAAACAGACATATAAGTGGGTATGTTACCGGAAAATCGGACAAAAATATTATAATGCACTCAGGAATATCTCATTTAATGGGACTGATATTTGACATTCCATAGTTACCATGACCACAGGTTACAAATACAATAAAGTCGTCGGTGAATCATCAGCATGGTACTTCCCCAGCACGAATTAATTAAATAAGTTTTCGTTCTTCGGTTTGCCGTTTTGTAAAAAAAAATTATTTTTGACTTAAACTGGGGATTTTGAATCCTCATACTAAATTTTGAGTAAAATGATTATTCCCTTTCCTCAGAGTGAAAATTTAAAAGAGAATCAATTATTATTATTGTTTTTATTATTATTCATCCATGAGGGCGCCGGTAGCTCAGTGGTATGCGTGCTTGTCTTCTGAGCTCAAGATCGTGGGTTCGAAACCCGACCGAGGCCCTTAGTTTATTTTATCTGAGAGGTAAAATAAACTTAAGCACGCCGTCCTTCGGATGGGACGTTAAGCGTTGGTCCCGAGCCTGTATGATGTCAGGTACTCGTTAAAGACCCCTACCCTAGGTTAATATAAATTTAGGATAGTCAATATTTAGGACTCCCACAGTAGAGTCGAGCTCATGTCCACCAGAGTGACGAAAAAGCGCTCTGGTAGTAGGCGGTATGACCTCGTAGTTAAGCCCGGGCATGAGTCATAAAACCTAACCTATATGGGAATTCGAAACCTATTAAGGACGAAGACACTTATTAGTAACTTATTGCGACTCATGCTTGGGCTTCAATTACGAGGTCATAACCCCTACTACCAGGGCACTCTTTCGTCGCTCTGGTGGACATGAGCCCGACTATACTGTCTGAAATTTTACCTGTCCAGGTTTATTCACCTGGGTTAGAGGACATCGTACAGGCTTGGGACGATCACTTATCATCCCATCCGTAGGCCGACTTATAAAGTTCCGGGTTTCGAACCCGCGATCTTGAGCTCAGTATGCTACCTCTGACCTACCGGCTGCCTCTAAGACTTATTAATTGAGTGTAGTTTATTAATTCACGTTGGAGAAGTAAATCGCCTATTTTATTTTCTCGGATTATAGGTTGATAAAAAAAATTCAATTTAATGTAAATTTAATAAGGTGAATTACTCTAAGTTATGACATAGCCTGGTAGAACTGTATTTAATCCTAAAATTTATTTGTTCCTTCTGAATTTTTTCCGTATTGACCACTATCTAACCTTGTATTTGTGTGATATTAATTTTTTATATATACCTATTTTTTTCTAAATACATAAATTAAACATTTCCTAAGCAATGTTAATATTCACAGAGGTGAGAAAATCGTTATAAATCAATTCGTAAGTATTATTATTATTATTTTTTTTTTATTATATATCTGCTTTTAGCTGTTGGGAAACAACATATAAAAGACTAATCCAAATTTGATTCATATGGACAGTAATAAAGGGTTAAGAAATCAGATGGTTTTGATCTCTTTGGGCTATGTAGGTCAAAGACTGTAAAATGGAACTCTTACAATGAATTATTATCTTGTGAACTACTGTTGTTATTTATTTAGTAGTCATAGTTTTGATTTTCAAAATTCGAGCCCCGCTCAATTTTTGATCAATTTGTATGAAACTAGGTGCAGAATATTTGTAAGAGCAGGCTTTTTATCAGATAAATGCGGGTTTCAGAATCAAAGTATTATTTGCCAGTGGCTATGGACCTTTCAAATTTATTCTCAAAACTTTGTCCTATCTCAAACACCGTTCTCATAACAAATGTTTCTATTGATTTATAGGTATACGGTAGATTCACTTGGAGGGAGAGCAAAAACCTAGTTGAAAAATCACTCTGAGGAAATGCGTTACCGTTAAATAATTCAGTTTTTTGTCCCCCCCCCCCCCCCCCCAAAATATATATATATATTTGAAATCCCCCCCCCCCCCCAAATCCTCATACATAAAATTTCGGTTCTGAAATTTGCCACAAGACTCACTCATTAAATTTCAATCACTATCAGCAAAATAAATGTTGCTACTCTGCTAATTTTTACATGCAATAGTTGTTATAGTTTCCTTAATTATGAACAATCTTTTTTTTATATACTTTTTCAAAAACAAGGTCCATTCATTTGACTTTGGCAGATGTAATTTATTCAACATTCAACACCAACAAGTCAAAAGTCATTACTAACAGTAGTAATTAAGATATTAACAGATTGTTATTTTTTACACTAATATATATTTAATTAATAGTACGCTCCAGACGATCCCTCAAATTCCGACTGATCTTTTTTTTTTCTTTTTGTCTTTTTTAAAGTGTATTTTAGTTCATTGTCCTTGAAGAAATTTAAAAATGCAGAGAGTTGTCATATTTGTTCTTAATATTTTTATAATTTTTTTTTTTTTTTTTGTATTTTATTTAGAAAGATGCAACTGTTGCTAGGGTGCAACTACCAGCATCCATGATAATAGGTATGGATATGTTGGCGTGAATGGCATGTGAGAGGAAATCCACCCAGTGGTAGGTCCTCGGGACGAGAATTTATATTAATTATTAAGACAAGAACAAAAAAAAAAAAATATGAAAATTAAAAAAAAAAAAAATTATAAATAAAAAGGAATTGAAAGACAATTATGATGGATGGGTAAGAGAGATGATAAAAGTAGAAGAAACTAATGTAAAAAATACAAAATATTAAGAACGAATAGGATTCAAGGTGGCAGCAAGTCGCGGTTCCATCTTCTCTTCAACTTTCGTGGGGGGTTTTGTGGTAAGTGTTGTGAAGATAAAGTACGTACTTCTGGATTTGTATATGTGTAAAGTTTTCTAAAAAAAACATATGTAAGTATAGTGTGTTTTTATAATTTAGAATATAAATATCAAGAATCTTTCTTTTACCAACCACCTGTTTACAGATCACCTCTCCCATCCCTTCCCAAATCAATTAATAACATTACTTGGTACATGGAAAAGTAATATGGGCGTCAGCGGTTTTCCGTATGTGACTCTCTTACACCCAATAATGCCAGAATGAAATGTATTTGAGAGGGGGGAGCAAGAGCGATCTGTAAATAATAAAATTATATTTCAAAAAAAGCAACATTTTTGGGAAGAAATAATTTTCCGTTAGGACTAACTGTTTTTGCGGAAATAAATGAAACGTCTAAAAAAAAAGATTTCAGAACATTTTAGAACGGTTTTTGAAAAAAAGGATTTGATATAAAATATGCCTTTTGACGTGAAAACGTCTATTGGTTCGTTAAGCACAGTGATAGCCGGTCAAATTTTCTTGTGTTACAAAATACCGTCAGATTTCAATCGATAATAACTACGAGACTAATAATACGATAACAACGGATGAGGTCACAATGGATAGAGCATGTCTGTACGTGTTTGTTGTGCAGTGTTTGTTTTGCCTGTGACGTTATCGGGTTAGTGTGGGCGCCGGCGGATGATTGTTGCGAATTGGTGTAGCGTGATAACGCGTTTAGATAGGACGTTGATTCGGGTGTCATTGTAAAAAGCCTGAGGAGCACTACTAGGAATCAAAGTGAAACAATAAAAATATTTGCCGAAATATATGTAAAAATTGTTATTAAATTTAAAATTGCAAAAAAATTAAAGATGTCGTCTCATATGAAATAAATCGTAAATATGCGCGGAAATATAGAAAATGCAAATCATGCCAACTTCACATTTATAAATTTTAGCCCTCCATCCTAGTAATGCAATGGCGCAAAAAACTCACGATGGGGGAGGGTAAGAGTGGGGAACCTGTCTGAAAAATATTTTCAGTGGTCCACTTCTGTCATCCCTCATTCGTGTTAATTCGACCTACTGTCTGCCGTCTTTGTTCAATGACGACTGTAGGCAAGGACGGCAGGTCTGTCGTATGTCTGCCGCGGCGCAAGAAAAAAATATTTAAAAAAAACACGCTGTTTGATTATCGTAGGGCTTTAGTTACATAAATTCCCAATGGGTGCGGGTTCGAATCCCGTTCTAGGGGGAGTTTTATTTCATAAATAAAATTTCTCTCCTGGGTCCATGGATGTTTGTAAATCACCCAGGTAATGCAGTCCACTCCTGTGGAGTGCTACGGCACATTACGTTCCTTTATTTGACAAGAAGTTTTACGGCAAATTACGTTCCTTTATTTGACATGAAGTGCTACAGCACATTACGTTCCTTTATTTGACATGAAGTGCTACGGCAAATTACGTTCCTTTATTAGACATGAAGTGCTACGGCACATTACGTTCCTTTATTCATTACTGTTACAATTCCCTCCCCCCTGATAGCTTTGAAAAAATTGAAATGAAATGAACTAAAAATATTATAATTATATAAATGAAATAATATATATTAAAATTGTGCATGTTATTAACATTTTTCCGTGCATGTTACACCTCACCCTGGCATGATCCTCTCTGGGGAAGTGTATAATTTTAAAAGATTACGCAACATATTTTTTCATTCATATAATATGCAAATATTAGTATATTCAGATTAATTAAAACGGGTTCTGTGTAAGTCACCTTCACTTGTCAAAGTATAAATAAACTTAAAAAGATGATCTGACATTTTTTTTTGAATAAAGAAATACCGTTCTTTTAAGTATCATAAGAAAATAAACAATAAATAAATAAAAATGTCGTCGCTCAATCATTGGCAATGTACTTCCCCACAAGAAATTGAACAATTAACTTTTTATTTCCCCTACAAAACCAGGGCTCCTAAATCCACATACTAAATTTTGTGTCGATAAATTTCTAACATCAAGAGTTATTAGGGTATATAAATTGAATTCCCCCCCCCCCCCCCCCCGTAACCTCCCCTTCCCTTCAGCCAATATCACTGAAATTTGTCAGGTTATGTTCACATTGGATTTTAACATTACATATGAAATTTAATGTTGATACACTGATTACATGGTCAGTTATTGGAGTTCTGGATTGAGCCCCCTCTGATTCTCTAATACCCCTCTGCCCTTTCACCGATTTGGCTGAAAATCAACAGGTTAAGTCCTTATGGGGTTTTGGTAACACATATGAAATTTCGTCTTGATACATTCATTCTATCGGGAGTTATCGTATTCACAAATACACAGACAGACAAACGTTTTTATTTCATATTTCGAATCTAGAAGGAAAACACGAAATTCCGTTGAAAATTAAAAAAACATTGCGTGATTCGATATTTTAACCTGCTCATTAATTATTCATGGATTCTTGTCAACATGGTCAACCAAAACTCAATTTTAACAATTTTATGGACTATAAAATGTATGAACCTGTTTTATCACCTTCATATACCTTGGCTGACAATGGAGCCGAAACAGCTGATTTCATAAAGTATATCTTCACCAATATATCAATAAATTTACAGAAGCCATAATTTGAAATACAAATATATTTACAGAAACCTGTAATTTACCAAAATATTTGACGTTTAAATGAATTTGAAGTAAACTGTATTTAAAATGCGAATAAGTATAAATGTGACGGTAAAATTAAGTGGGCGATGAAAATGATCATTCCCCGGAGAATGCTTACATTTCCCAAAGAACTTGAGTTTTTAATTATACTTTATCCGATATATGATTTATTCTATCCGTCGGTCGTTTTAGTAATAGTACAGATTCTCCTGAAGTATATATGTATTATATTCGTAAATGTATTTCATTCGTAAAACGTATTCACATTCGCCAAATGGCTTGAGGAATTTCTACATTGACCGGTGAATGTGCACATTAGCCGCTCTCTTCACATTTATCGTAACATATACACGTTTTGAAATATAAATACATTTACAGAAGCGTTATATATTATATACAATATAATTTATATTAGCCCTGATCAAAAATAAATAAAATATTATCTGAAGTGATTTTTTAAAATACAAATACATTTGCAAAAGCCGTGATTTATACAGTTTTTGGCGTGTATTGACTATGGCGTGTAACGCCATCAATAATTGCGTGCTTCCCCATCTTAAATTACGTTATGTTTGCAGGATGTTTTTTTCCTTTTTCTACTTACGCCAGGTTCGGGTTGTTTTGATCGTCTCCAGACAGCTATATAATTTATGATTACGTAACATATTTTTTATAGACCCATTATCCAAATGTGTGGTATCCTTTTCCGTTTCAATACACGAAATAAATTTAGAAGTCTATAACATAGCACCTTTTGTCTCCAAAGAAATTTATAACATTTCTTTTCCCCAGGTATACAAGGGGGAGGTTTTGTAAATTCGATTTTAAGTTTTCGGGGGAATTTCATGTTTTTCAACCATCTGATTCCCAAAAATTTAAAAAAAAATGTGTGTGTGTGCGTCTGTGAACACAATGATTCCCGATAGAATAAATACATCAACATGAAATTTCATATGTGTACCCAGAACCTCATAACAACTACACCAATTCATTTTCAAACAAATCAGTCATATGAAAAGGGGATCAGAGGGAGGACTCAACTTCAAAACCCAAAAACTGCCAATGTATTCAAAAATCCCTATAGATTTTTATCCTATACGCTCGATTGGTTTTGGAGGTTCAGCAAAAACGATTAATATAACTGGGGAAGTACATTCTCGGTGATTCACTGACGTTCTTTGTCTCATCAACTGTGCTTATCAGGAATGAGTTAATAATATCTGTACCTTGGAGGTAAACTGCACTATGTCAGTTTTTTTTTCCAAAATCGGTTTTTTGCACTAAGTTGTACACATCTGTTTGAGCTCTATTTAGCGGTATACTGCATCATGTCCTTTTTAAAGTAATTACAAAATAACAGGTTGGTAAACTGCATTAACGCTAATGTCAATTTGGGGGGAAACAGAACTGAGTCCACTTGATGATTTTTTATTTTGAGACAATAAAAATATACAAATATTTATTTTTTAATGCGGTCTGAGTATTTCAATGAATGGTTTAGAATAACTGTAGTTATAAAAGCATGAAAATTTAATGCCATTGTGGTGAAATTGACAGTTCAAAATTTGAAAGCGCTCAGCTGCAGAAATGCTGACCTCAAAACTGGCATTTCGCTTGGATTCCTTCTTTAAAAATGTATAATTCAGTAATGATAACCGGATTATCAATTAAACTGACTTGATTTGAAGTACATTTAATGAAAAATGATTTCAACACTGCTAAAAGCACAAGCAGGTATAATTCAAATCGTGTGAATATTTCAGATTTGAGAAAGTGGCAGAGTTGCTGGCCTCATTTTTGCGTGTTACCTTGTTGTTGAGTAATTATGTACAACTCGAGGTCTGTAAATAGCTTATGCTATTGTATATAACTATATGAAGTATATACTTACTATTCTGATATTGTATATTTTGTATGTATTGGCTTAAAGTATATACAATGTTTGATAGGGATATCTGAATCGTTTACAAGAAAATAAGGAACGCTAAACTACAAATTAATTACTAATGTCAGGAGCGTCTTAGTTTCACACTCTCACGAACTTATAGAAATAATTAAGAGTGCACAAAAATGGCCTCAAAGTGGTGGTCTACTCAAGATAGCGGGTTCAAAAACCGGCCAAGGCCCTTAGGTTTTTTTATCTGAAGGTGAAAAAACGCCATCCTTCAGATGGGTCGTTAAGCGATTGTCCCGAGTCTGTGCGTTGTCAAGATATATGTGAGTTAGTAAACCTGGATAGGCAAAATGTAGGACTCTGATAGTAAGCGATATGACCTCGTAGTTAAAGCCCGGGCATGTGCCACAATAACTAACTGAAGACTAAAATATAATTGTAATATTGAATATTAAATATGATAATAAGTACTTACGACACAAAAATTAAGTTTTGAAGATGTCCAATTGGGTGAAACATCAACGAGATACTGATCTGAGATACTTCCATTAAATTACCGGGGTTCACCGAAGACTTTCTTTGAAGTATCATTGTACACAACTATATTTCGGTTCGATGTCTACTGCTGGCCACCCAAGAATATTCACTATAATTTACCAATAATACATTAATGATTTGCTTTCAAAATTCAGTCATTCTATAACCATAACAGAGACTCTTCAGATTTCCAGCAATGCCAAAAACGGTTCTCTCTTCTCTTCCTCTTACACTTCTTCCTGAATTCTTCTTACCACCAAATTACCATATCATTTGAAAAAATTGAAATTGCCAGTAAAGTTGTAATTTGGCATGACTATAAATTAATTCCAAGGGTAGACAGAAAATTCTTGAAAAACCTCATGGCCGTCTTAACCCACTCCTTCTCAATTCACCTATAAGAGTCGATTGATTAAATAATAATAATTAATAAAATATATTATATATTTAGTACGTTAACTATTTTATAGCAAATCTACAAAAATACTATAAAATTCCATGCTATATTTTTTCTCATTATGCTACATTTATCTATTATACCACATGAATGGATGTGGCAATTTTTCTATAAAAATTCATTGATATATCTATAAAAATCACTGGCAGTGTACTTCCTCAGCGCAAATTAATCAACTAACTCCTCTCCAAATTATAGGTTAGGTTTTATGACTCATGCCCGGGCTTTAACTACGAGGTCATATCGCCTACTACCAGAGCGCTCTTTCGTCACTCTGGTGGACATGAGCCCGACTCTACTGTGGAATCCTAAATTTTGCCTACCCTCAATTTTTATTCACCTAGGGTAGGGGTCTTTAACGAGTACCTGACATTGTACAGGCTCGGAACCATCGCTTAACGTCCCATCCGAAGGACGGCGTGCTTAAGTTAATTTGACCTCCCAGATAACATAAACTAAGGGCCTCGGTCGGGTTACGAACCCACGTTCTTGAGCTCCCCTCTCTTGGCGCCCTCTCTTCAAATTATAAATTTGATTTTTTGTGTTAACCCTTCCCCTAATCCCCCCTTTCCTTCTATCAATTCCGCGGAAAATAAGTTTCGTTCTTATGAGGTTCTGGATACACATATAAAATTTGGTGTTGATACATTCATTTTATCGGGAGTTATCGTGCTCACAGACAGACAGACAACATGTTTTCTCAGGTTTGAGATCAAAAGGTCGGAAAAGCGCTAATAGGGTTTTTATGTTGGTTTTCCTCCATCCCTTTGGTAGATAGCGCTGATAATTAAAATTCCATATGATAATTTCATGTTTTCCGACCTCTGATTTCTAAAATTAACTAACTCTCGATAGAATAAATATATCAAAAATTAATATGTTCATTCAGAAATCCATAAGGACGACATATATCAATTTTCAACAAAATCTGTCAAAGAAAAGGGAGGGTTAGAGGGAGCTTAACACAAAACCTCCAACAATCGGCCGAAAGGAAAGCGGGATCAGAGAAGGACTCAACTCAAGCACCCTAATAACTGCCGATGTATTGAATGCATCGACACTACATCTAAAAGGAGGATTTAGAAGCCGTTATGTAAGTCAACTATTGATTTTTAGTCAAAAGAGTCGATTGGTTTTAGAGAGAGAGAAACGAAGGAGCCCATGATCGCACCAAAATATCGTTCTGAAAGAAGATTAATCTGAAAGAAATATAAATATAAAATGAAGTACCTATTAAATTAGGAATTTTATATCATCCCATAGTTAGTTATTATGACTCATGCCCGGGCATTAACTAGAAGGTCATATCGTCTACTACCAGAGGGCTCTTTCGTCACTCTGGTAGTCATCAGCCAGACTCAACTATGGCAGTCCTAAATTTTGCATACCCTAAATTTTTATTCATCTAGGGTAAGAGTCTTCAACAAGTAGCTGACATTGTACAGGCTCGGGACAATCGCTTAACGACCCATCCGAAGACATGTTTCAATAATAAGCTTCTTACGATTGTTCCATTTTCCAAAAAATCGTCCAAGAGTGACAGTTTTTTTTTTGACAATAATTCCGAACGGTTATATCTCCCTTAGGACAAATAGACTGCTTTGACAAAGTCCATACAGTTCTCTACGTCATTAGGTAGATCCAGCGCATAGAAAGTTGTCCACAATATAGAGTCTTTTTATGCGTTAGAATGGGATATGTCCTACGCTCATTGTCTGTTGAGACTGCATACATTCTTCTAATACCTTGAGCGATTCGACAGTAACTATTTCGGCAATAACAGTTAAGACGCTGAGTGAACTCGTGACTCCTCACTCCTCTTCTGATCGGCATGCCCGAGATTGTCCTGTTCCTCTGAACTGTTTGGGCAAGTATAGCTAAGACCTCCTGATCCGTTAAGGCCAGGCGGGTCCGGATGAGAGGCTGCCCCATGGAGGGGGACTGACTCAGTGAGGACCGGTTCTCCAAGGACACCCGTAGCTTGCTCCGCTATCTGATAACATCACTCTCACCCCTCCTCAACGCTCTGCGGCCGCACTCTGGCCAACCTCCAAGGTCCTCCCTCACCTATGCCCAAATACTGCACGGGGGGGTTCCCCAACTGCACTTTTCCCGTTTCTTTAATGTTCTACCATACTTTTCCATCGCTCACGTCTGATCAACAATGCAGTCCTTTCTCACACAAGATATATATTCATAATTTTTTAAGAAATCATCATAAGAAAGTCAATGTACTTCCCCAGAACGAATTAATCAATTAATTTTCCGTCCACCTTCAAAACCAGTCGACCTTTACTTAATATTCAATAGTTGACTTACATATGGACTCCTAAATCCTCAAACTAAATTGTGTATCGATATATTTATTACATCGGCAGTTATTAGGTTTTTCGTTCAACGCCCCTCTGATCCCCGTGAGTTCACAAATGAAATTTTGTGTCGACTCATTCATTACAACGGCAGTTATTAGTAGTCGTTGGCTCTGGATTCATAAATGAAGTTTCGTGTTGAAACATTTGAGGGTCCATCTGGAAGAAGGGCCTATAGCGCAAACTAGTATTTTGAAAAAAACTTATTTGAAAAAAATAATTTTTTATATTACCAAAAATAGTTGGAACTGGAATAATTTGACGATAGCTGATGTGATTAGTGTGACAAGTGATTATTTCACAGGTTGCAAAATAAAAATATAGTCTCATCTCACAGATTTTATTAATTTATTTTATGCCAGCCAGCTTTCGAGAGTGTCCTCATCATTAGGCAGTCTACAAAAAAAAAAAAAAGACAATCATTTATTAAAAAGCTACTACCAATTTAAAATCGGGTTGCACCATTGATTTCAGCGTACATTTGAAATTTTCCTATTTGAAATTTTAAAGTTGTATTAGTCCTGGGGTACAATTTTTTTTTCAAAAACAACTCCAAATATTAAACTAGACTGAAAAATATTAAATAGGTATTTTTTATTTTTTTTATAACGTTATCGGTTCAAGAGAAATTCAGCCGGGGCCATCTAAAAAGGACACCCTGCATAATGTTTTATTTATTCTACAATCTGTACAAAAACAATAAATAGAAGTGCTGACTATATTGAATAGATGTATACAGGTAATACAAAATATATGAATATGTGGAAAGGAATGAATATGTACAAAATAATAGCAAATATATACAAAAATAAATAAATAAAATATGTACAAAATAATTATAATAATAAAATAGCTTTCAGCTCGAGACCCCTCGAATCGGAAAAGTAATAAGGAACATTTTTGGAAAGAACCAAATTTTCGATAGGACCGTTTTTGCATAAAGCAACCAAACTTCAAAAAAAATTTCATACAGATGTGACTTTTAATTTTCTATTTACATTATTATATTCAAACCCCGATAAGGATAGCATATATTAATTTTCCACGAAATTGGTCGATGGGCATAAGAAATCGACTTAAATACCATAATAACTGCCGATGTAATGAATATATCGACACAAAACTTATTATGAGGATTCAAACGCCACTATGTACACGGTCTATTGGCTCTGTAGGTAGAGCGAAAACGTAATCGATTAATTCTTGTAGGTGAAGTACATAGCCGGTGATTCACCTTTATTTAGCAATAGCTCATTTACAATAGCCTACTATTTCGATATAAATCTATGAAAGAAGGTAATTCTGTCGTAAATTGTGAGAGAAACATTAGCAGACCGATGTTTATAAGTTTTTTTTTTTTTCTCTTTTCGTGTTCTAGCAAAGTACAACAAAGTTTAACTACTCTAACACGGTATAACCGGTGTATATATTTATAAAACCTAATAATTACAGAAGACAAACCAGTTTTGTAGCTTGCAGTTTCAACCCACACTTTCCATTTTTTTAAAGGCATCCTTCTATTACTTTAGGTTAGAAAATATAAAGAGGATTGTTTTTACTTTCCCAGGATATAAAAGTAGAAGGGAAGTTATGTAATCGATACTGAGAATTCACCGTAATTTTTTGTCCACCTATTGATTTTCAGCTAAATCGGCCAAAGGGAGGTGGCTCAACTCAGAAATGAATTTAATCGACACTATTGATTTTTACACAGAGAGCGAAAACTGAATTTAATTATTGCTAGGGAAGTAGATTTCCGGTGATTGACTTTTAGTTTAGTATTGTAATCGCGTAAAAATCAGAGATCGATTTTTTAACGAATTTTTACATTTCAAGGTCCTCTGAATACGTTTACAACTTGTGAAATGATCACTTCTCACATACATTAGCCATCTTGAAGTTCATGTAGCCAAAATTGTATGCACGTATTTTAGCAATTCGAATTGTATACCTGCTTTACTTCTTTATTTACTAAATGATGGGGGGCCTGATGATGAGGGCAACCTAGAAATCCGGCTAGCATATTATAATAAAATCTATGAGAGGTCAGATTGCTCAGAGGTAGCGTGCTAGTCTACTGAGCTCAAGATCGCCTTTAGGTTTTTTTTTTATTTGGAAGGTAAAAAAAAATTGAGCACGCCGTCTACGTTAAGCAATGGTCCCAAGCCTGTGCGGTATCAGTTACTCGTAACATACTCTGTGTAGGCAAAATCAAGGATACCCACAGTAGAGTCGGGCTCATGTCTTAAAGAGCGCTCTTCCGTCGCTCTAGTAGATGTGATCTCGTAGTTAAAGCTTAGACATGAGTCACAATAACTATATTATCTTTTTTTTTTTGTTATTTATTCTTAAATTTGTACCGAAACAATAACCAGAAATGTTGACTATAAGAATACATATAATAGAATAATCAGTAATACAAAATATCTAAAACAAATGAGGGCGCCGGTAGCTCAGTGGTATGCGTGCTTGCCTTCTGAGCTCAAGAGCGTGGGTTCGTATCCCAACCGAGGCCCTTAGTTTATTTTATCTGGGAGGTAAAATAAACTTAAGCACGCCGTCCTTCGGATGGGACGTTAAGCCATGGTCCCGAGCCTTTACGATGTCAGGTACTCCTTAAAGATCCCTACCCTAGATGAATAAAAATTTAGGGTAGGCAAAATTTAGGACTCCCACAGTAGAGTCGGGCTCATGTCCACCAGAGTGACGAAAGAGCGCTCTGGTAGTAGGCGATATGACGTAGTTAAAGGCCGGGCATGAGTCATAAAACCTAACCTAACCTATCTAAAACAAATAATAATAAGCAAGAATCAAATGAATATGTATAACATAATAGTAAACCCATTCAAAAATGAATAAATAAAATATGTACAAAATAAATGGTGGTAAATTAATAAAAAGAAACCATAATAAAAGAGTTGAAACAAATAAAATAATAATATATATAGGTATATAAAAGAATCTCGACCATTAGGACTCCCGCACACTGCCAAATAGTGAAGAGGGGAGGAGGCCTTGGAGTCCAGGGCTGCCCAATCTTACACTGTGCAGCAGTGGAGGAAGACCAGAAAGCGGATCGTCGAAAGGACTGAAAAGCGTGAGGGGAGAATCAGGTCATCACCAATACACTCTTAAAAAATGACGTGAGAATACTATTTTCAACATTAAATAATGCGTTCCTATTTGATCAAATATCATAAAAGAACCATCTGCAGTCCTTTTGCTAGATAAAATTAACTGCAACTAGTTGTTGAACTATGGAGGACGCGCCCATAGTCATAGTAGATGAAACTAGGAGTGGCCTGAGCCGGTTTTTGGTCGATGACGTTCATCCATCAAGAGACTGATTGTAGTTGGAGGGTATAGCATTACAGGGGGGAGGGTGACGCGGGGATTGGGGTCAAGACGCAAACCGTGCTCGACTCGTTGGCACAATAGCCGCGTGCAACCCGAGATGTCAGCTCTGGACACACTTTCACTGGTGATGGTATTATCCTGCATTGTCTTCTTCACGGTCCCTCATCTTCAGACAGATCACAATCCTGGTTCCCTCCCTATCTGTCTTGTCTTTTTGTCTTCACTATCTATACCTAATCATAGTCCTGTACTCCAAAGTTTCTATTAACTGATAGTTAAATAAAAATTAAAGGTCGTCGGTGAATCACTGGCTATGTATTTCCCCAGCACGAATTTATCAATTTTGATTTCCCACTTACATAGTGACTTATGAATCTTCATATTAAATTTTGTGTCGACACATTCATTACATCGGCAGTTATTGTAGTATTTGAGTCGAAAGCCTCTTTCTCTCATCTACCTCTTCCATTCGACCAATTTCTCAGAAAAATAATAGGTGTCATCAAATTTCATGTCGATACATTACATCGGGTGTTATTGGTTTTTTTGAGTTCATCCTCCTCTGATCACCCCTCCCTTTTCGCTGAAAATTGATGTGTCGTAATACTGACGCAGCTATATCGATCGAATCAAATAATTATAACGATAGATGTTCTGGGAGAGTCTCTGTCTACGCACAACTTCGTAGACACGGCAATCTCTCTGAAGTGGACTGTACGCGATCGGTGCTAGATCATTAAAATCTAGTTAACACAAAACGAGACAAACTTCCATTCTTTTAATATTTCTTAAAGCTTCTATGTACTCACGATTGGTGGCGTTCTGGACTGGAATTAGCCGCTTCTGCAAGGTACATAATAAACAGGGGGGGGGGGGGGGGGGGGGGGGGAACACAATTAATGAGTGAAATATAGGGTGCCTGGCCAGGCTTGTACCAAATTGATCAGGGATTTTACCGTTCTCTTGACTATAAGAAAACATAAATAGATTAGCGTAGGTAACACTTATTAACGTTTCCCACGATGGAAACCACTAGTCTTAGACTCAAACAAACTTTGCCTATCACACGAGAATGGCCGGGATCAAGCACACTCGATGACGCCGGGGCCGAAACTGCACTAGAACGACAGGGGTCAACCACACACGTTGACGCCTGGGCCGAAACTGCACTATGGTCTCAGGACCAAGTTGGTCCAGAGGAGGGTAATATTCAGGGATTATCACTCCCTCACCACAACAAATGTAGGCCCAAACAGTCTCAGTATCTAAACTTTTTTTTTTATGTAAACCAAAAATCAGCTTTCATATACATTGTAATAATTTAAGAAGTTGTCGGTGAATCATTACATTTTGGCTCTGTCTCTAAAGACATATCAGGGCTAAAACTCAATATTTGACTTCCGTGGTGGCTTCTTATTATTTATATTGGCACTTATTAAGGTACCTACTTGAGTCGAGCCTCCATTTTCTGATCCCTCCTTAATATGTGACATCCTTATAGGACTTTGAATTTAAATATAAAATTTCGTGTCAATAAATTCATTACAACGGCAGTTATTGGGTTTTTTGTGTTAAGCTTTTGTTCGGTCAATTTGGCTGAATATCAATGGATAGTCGGTCCTTATGAGATTCTGGATATACATATAAAAAGATGGTGAAATAAAATGTTAATAATATGCGATGAATTGTGGCGTGTAACTCGCAAAGCGCCAAGTTAAGATTATTATTTGTAAGCAAATAAATTAATGACATAAATTATTATTGTCAAAGTCAAAGTGAAAAAACAAACAAGAAAAGACGGTGAATCACCGGCAATGTACGTTCCCTCCAAAACTGTTCGACTTTTCGTGCTAATATTCAACAGTTGACTTACATAGGGGGGCCTCCTCATACTAAATTTTTTGTCGACAAATTCAATTATTAGGGTTGTCAAATTGAGCCCTCTCCCCTTCTGCCAATATTGCTGAAATTTGATAGGTTATGTCTTCATTCGGTTTTGACTTTAAATATGAAATTTTGAGACTATACATTCATTACAACGGCCGTTATAAGTTTTTGAGTTAAGCTTTCCCCTAATCCCCTTCTTCCCTTGGGTCGATTTGACTGAAAAACAGTAGGTTTTGTCCTTAGATGGTCCTAAATACACATATAAAATTTCATGTTGATACATTCACTCTATCGGGAGATATTGTGATACACAGTCAGTTTTTTTTTTTTCATTTTTGAAATCAGGAGGTCATAAAACACGAAATTCCGTTGAAAACTGAGCATCGAATTTCTCACCGATTACTTCATATTTTTGTGGAAGTAAAACGTAGTTTGACCTCTCACATTCCTTATTATTTGCGTTAGCCGTCTTCTACAAATAACCCATAATTTATTTTTTATTTATTTATTTACATATTTACAACGGCATAACATTTGCCATACCATAAGTGCGTGGCTGTACTGGTGAGGTACGTGACCGAAGAAGAGGCTGGTCCTGGAGCAGGTCCCTGTGTCATACCCGTCTAAGGCGTCTGAGTGGATAATTGTTGTCCTGATAACAGAAGGTACAAATGGGATGTTAAGGTCATTATACAATATGAGATTGGAAACGTAAAATGGCCCATCGGCAATGTGGCGTAGAATAATGGACTGTAGTGCCTGAAGGCGTTGTATATTAGATTTTTTGGCTGATCCCCATATCTCGATACCGTAAGTCCAGTTTTAGTATGGTATTGAAAATGTGAAGTTTGTCCTCACTAGATAATGCCGATCGTCGTCCGATGATTGATTTCAGTCGTCCAAATCGTCTTTTGAGATCTGTGCTTTTCAGTCTGATGTGTAGGTTTATGTATGGCTGTTACGATGACTCATGTTATTTGCTGCCCTTCTGAAAGGCCTTAACATCATTTATTAAAAGTAAAAAAAATAAAATAAATTTAAAAAAAAGGATTAAAATAAAGATATAACAATATTGACTGAAAATAATTGTTCATAAAAATAAATAAATAACATAAAATAAAGATTTTAACAATTAAACAATTTTTATACATAAGAAATTAGTAATTCTAAATAATATGCATGGGGATGGATACGTCTTTCTTGTACTGAGTCACAACTGGAAGCACAGAGATCCCTTTCTATATATAAAATATCTGACATCTGGAAGGTAAAAACCCTTGAGCATGCCGTCCTTCGGAACGTTAAGCGATGGTCGCGAGCCTGTGCGATGTCAGGTACTTGTTGAAGACTTCTAGCTAATACAACCTGATAAGGCAAAATATAGGACACCCACAGAAGAGTCGGGCTCAAGTCCAGCATAGCAACGAAAGAGCGCTCTGGTAGTAGGCAATCTCATAGATAAAGCCCGGTATGAACCACAATAACTATCAAACTATATTGAAGTCAACATTAATTTAATAAAGAAAAATGTCTTAAAGATTATTAGAATTGATATTTCTATCTGTTTGAAGGACTAAAGGTCATACAGCATTGTTTTGTGCGAAGTAAAAGTGTATATGGGTCAACATGTTAACAAATAAATCTAAGTTTGGCAATTCGAGGTACTCTCGTTTCGCACCAATAGTCATCAGGATTGTATTCTAATACCATTAGTATTGTGAAAGCATTGTCCCTGATGGTACGTCGGTACTACTTTACTGTGCTGCTTTAGGAAAAGAAATGTACGCTTTAGGTTTCCTATAAAGAATATTTTTTTAATCAGTTTTTTGTCTCTCCTGTAAAGTTGGCTTTTTGCACATACGAGGTATCACGTTTAGACCGACGATATATAAAATCTATACCTGCCCTCCAGTGTACCTTAACAAAAATCCCATCCCTTTAAAAAACTAGGTCTGATATCTAGGTCTCATACTCGACAAACAACTAACTTGAAATCCTCACACGAGACTAAAAAGACAAGAAATGAACAGACGTTATAAACTTTTAGTAAGACTACTAGACAAAAGATCCATAATAACTTTGATAACAAAACGACTTATATACAATTCAGTACTCAAACCTATGTGGACTTACGCGCATTAGTAAGCGCATCCAGTCCTTTCAATGCAAAATCCTTCGTAAAATAGTCAATGCTCCTTATTACGTCTCCAACAAAACTCTTCACTTAACGTACCTTTCGTCACCGAAGTCGCTATTTTCCCTTCTTAGTTCCCACAATAATCCTCTAGTCCGTGCCCTCCATTCTGCCATACTTCCCTAACGACGGCTAAAGCATCAATGGCCTAGAGACCTCTTTAGCAGCAGCAGTGACAGAGGGACAGTGATTAGTTACAAATGAGAGGAAATCAGTGACTAGGGAGTGTCACCACTGGGTGATTTCTCCCCTCTTGACATTTTGACATTGCCATTTTCTCTCTATCAGCAAATTTGCTTGTTGTATTTATTTTTATACAGTTGTAAATATCTGTTTATAAATAAGAAAAAAGAAAAAAAATTGTGTTGACAAATTTATTACATCGACAGTTATTAGCGTTTTTGAGTAGAATCCGTTCCTCCGATTCTTCTCTTTTGCCGATTTCGTTGTGTCGTTCTTATTCGGTCCTGGATTCATATATAAAATTTTGTGTCGATACATTCAATAATGTAAAGATGAATGATGTAGTTCGAAGTGATTATTTCACAGGTTGCAAAATGTAACTTCACCTCACACAAGTTTTATTATGTTGTGTACTAGCCAGCTTTCGAGGTTACACTCATCGTCAGCCAGTCTGATCAAAAATTCTTAAACATAATTTAAAAAGCAATGTGAATAAATAAAATGAAAAATATATAACTATAATAAGTCCAAATAAAAGAAAAATAAATAACTATTCAAAAATTAACAATTTGAAATTTTATGTATGGGGACTACATATACAATTATTGTTAACAGTTATTGTATAACCTATAAAAAGGTTTGTAATCGGTCAAAAATATTTACTATATTATTAATGTTTAATATTTTCCGAACCCCTGATTTTAAAAATGAAAAAAAAAGTCTATGAGATACATTTAATACTTCGCCAGTTATTGGGGCTTTTTATTTTCAGCCTCCTTCCCTAATCCCTTTTTTTGCTTTGACCAATTTGACTGAAAATCAATAGGTGTCGTTCTTATTAAGTTCTAGATACACACGTAAAATTGTGTAATGATATATTCATTCTAACGGGAGTTATCGTGTTCACAGACAAAAAAAAAACAAGCAGAAGTTTTCTTTTTCATTTTTGGGTTCAGGAGTGGAAAATACAAGATTCCGGTGGAAATCAACATCAACTTTCTCACCGATTATATAACTTCTTCTATACTTTGTATAAGTGAGAAAGTAAAAAAAAAAACATTGAGAGAATTTTCAAGAAAATGTGTCCACTATAAATCTTTTACGCTATTATCTAACACTAGAATTTATCCGCGGATTTGGAACCTTAATGTACCATAATATAAAGAATTTCAAAAAAACTCTCAAAATTTTATTGACGCAATATAGTAGGGCTTTAAGCTGATAAATGCAAATTCCGAATTTAAAGACAGATTCTAGTCGCATTTAACTGTGGAGGCGTTCAAAAACCGGTCCTCTCTCCACCAAACCTACACGGTGTGTTCCTTATAAAACTACCGAAAGAATATTGCACATCTATAAGTTAAATTAAAAATATTGTAAATATTCTTATATCTTATTAGTACGATTCCTCAAAATTTGATACAATTTCCTTTAAAATTCGTGTTTTATGCAAACAGACAGATGTAATTAAATTATTTTCGAAGAAACAAGAAATTGTTTTGTATAGACTTGTAAAAATACCTCACAATATAAAAAAAAATGTTTATTATTATTTATTTAAAAAAAAATTTATGTCCCTACCTATACAAAGTATAGGGGAAGGTATGTAATCGGTCATAAATGCATGTTGTTTTCACAGAGATTAATAAAAGGGGGATTAGATGAGGGGCACTCAACCAAAATCCGTGATAACTATCGATGTATTGAATGTATCGAGAAAAAACTTACTATGAGTATTCACTCTAAAAAGTCTTTCTATTTTGGAAGAGAGTGAAAACTTTTTTGATTAATTCGTGCGAACATTTTCTTTTTATTAGACCATTCAAAACCTTGAGCACGCCGTCCTTCGGATGAGACATTAAGCAATGTAGCTTGTGCGATGTCAGATATATTGTCTATTCCACAAAAATATTTATACATACTCGTATACCAATAAGCATAAGTTTTTTTATTATTAAATATAATTTGTATAACTATGATTTTTCTTTTATTGGTTCTATTCATAAATTTTTTTTGAAGGGAATTAAGAAAAAAAATTATAGTTTTATGGCGGTCATTTTTTTATCTTAATTTATGTTTTCCATATTTATTTTTTTTATTTTATAAAAAAGTTTTATGTTTTCTTTTTAACGTAATATTGATTTATTGCTAGTTCCTTAATAGCCCTATATTTGCTAGAAATAGTAATTTTGCTTATACCTGTTTTTAATTTGCTCTTTAACTTGAAACAATTATAATTTATTGTTTCTCATTTTTTCAACTATTTAATGCTTTAAAATATAGTTAAAGGTACTTACACAGAGAATATAATGTCTTTAACCTTAGATCAAAATATCAATTTTATTTTTTTTTCTTATTTATTGTTTCTGAGTAGTTTTATTTGTTGATAGTTTTAAGTTTTACGTTTTCATGTTCCTCATCAGTGCCAGATGGTATTACAAAAGTACCAATAAACCACCAGCTTATTTATTTATCTTCTATTTTTTTTTTTTTTTTTTTGTCAGAATATCGGCATTATATTAAACAATATGTGGATTAGTTAAATACTCCAGTTAAATATCATAGAAAATAAAAAAAATAAAAACAATGAAATAAAAGACGTTTTCTTCCCACTGCTTCATTTCCAACCAATACGGACTTTCAACGCAACTGCGTCGTCATCAGTGGCACACCTATGAATGGATATAAAATATAAATATAGAGAAGTAACGAAAACTCTAAATCAGTATACAGAGTAACATAATAAAATAATATAAAATAAAAATTGTCATCATAAAATAAAAATATCATATTATATATTATATAATATAATATTTTTATTTTATGATGACAATTTTTTGAATTTATATTTATTTTTAATATTTGCATAGATATAAATTTTTTGTTGTGTATATCATTAGTTTCCAATGAATGTATAAATATTTATTTGCATGTATATAGAGTGAGTGAATAAACCACGTATCCCCTCCCTCTGAAATATTAGCCAGTGTCCCTTAAGACTCCATACTGTACGGATGGTAAGCTAATTTTATTTTAATTTATTTATAATATTACTCTGTACCCCGATGCTTGAAGGTTTTATTTATTTCTTCACATCATTTCAAACGTATTCATAGATGTGCCACTGATGATGGACCAGTTGCTTTGGAAGCCGGTTCTGGTCGGAAATAAAACATTGGGAATACAACGTCTTTTATTTCTATGACATAAATATTGACATATAATGTTGCTCTATGCTGTAAGTTGCGGCACAGTAGTAAGTCTACGTTAACTGTCTTTCACTTTGTTGACGTAGAACATAAATATTGACATATGACGTTGTTCTATGTGTAAGGTTCGGCACAGTTGCTAATGTGTCCTATGATTATTTTTTAACTCATTAACAAACAGAATTAAAGTGCTTACGCAGAGGCAGACAGTTGGTTTATGTTATTTTTCCGTGTATTCACTTATTCTTTTATATTCTTCTAACGGAATATTTATTTAGATCATATTAATCTTTTAAAAATAATATAACTATTCTGCAAGATAAATAAATTAAAAATTGGCTTATAAGCAACTTAAAAGCCAATTAAAAATAATGATTTTTCAAAATCAGTTTGACTGACATTAAACGCCCCACTTCCTCACGGATATCCCTGAGTCTATTCGATGACCTGTCAAAGAAACTAATGAATGATATACTTAAATTTCAAAACATTTGACATAGGTAATTCAATTTTATTATTTTTGTTGTTATATTGTTATGTATAAAGATAATACACACATTGAAAAGATTAAATTATAAACATTAAAAAATTAATTATATTTATTTTTATATAGGCAGCAAATTTCGATTTAAAACAAATGCCAGTCAAAAACAAAACACGGCCATCAGCTGTTTTTTTTAGTGTGTGTGTAGAGAGAGTCGAGGCCTAGGGAGCTATGGCGGCGGTCTGAGTGAAAATGTAGAGTGGTGTTTAGGCTTATGTTGAAATGAACTAAATAGACTCCTATTTACATACACTCGAATTGTCGGTGAAATCGATCCAAAAAGAAGGTACTTTTATTTGTTTATATGTACAGGATATATACCCAGGAATATATAACTTAATTTTAGAGAATGGCCCTAAGTATAAAAGAAAAAGATTGAATTAGTGTTAAGAATTTAGTTTTTAAGATTTTTTTTTTCTTTCGATTTTTGTTTGTTTCAATGTTTAGTTTTTAACTTTAATAATGTAGATTTAAGAAAATAAACCCAATATTTGTTCTCAAAAATTCTGTTCTATTCATTTTCCCTGTTGGTCGAGGTAAACTATTTGAAAACCTTTGGATTAGATTTAATATGTTTGTAAAATTTAGAAGACAAGATGCCATCTCTTTAGAAATCCACTTTAAATGTTTGTTAATTGAAATTTTTTTAAAATATACGTGCACTTTCTTCAAAATTGCATGTCTTGAATTTTTGATACTTTTTTAGGGCTCTTTTCGAAAAACTACTGTAGAAATCAAAATTTAGTAAAGATAAAGAGATAAAATTTCTACAGGAAATGTGGTAATTCTTATTGTTTATTATTATTATTATTTATTCTTTTTTTGTTTATTTAATTATTATTATTTCATTATTATTAATCATTATTTATATTTTTATTTATTTATCATTTATTAAAGTTTAACACTTAAACCTAATAAGCCTTTTTATTATTACCACAATATAGGTATATTTATTTTTTTGGTCAGATCAAACAAATTTTAATTCAATAACCATCATCTATAACTAAATTAAACTTTTCCTTTTGATGGTGCGAGTTGTTTTTTGGAAGCTTTCATTCCTCTCAACAAACTTTTCGTGATAACTATTTATAAAATATATATTGATATGTATGTTTGTGTGTTGGTCTGATAAATCGGAAAATACTAAAGATATTTCCGTAATAATGACTTCAAAATGTAAATACAGAAATTAATGAAATTGTATATGTCTCCAGTCTTCCAGTAGCTATATATTGTGTGTGGAATTCCAGATTCCCATACTACGGAATAATTCAAAACCATCCTACCATAGTATGAATAATACATTAGTAGTTCCATACAAGAAGTAGCTTTATATAAACGACTATATATCATTTGAACATTCTGTATCTAATTGAATTGTATTTTAAATTTTCAAAAAAAATAAAAATATTTTAAATTTGTCAACCAAAAAAAATTTTGCACTTTCCTTCCGATCAAATAACAGGAATTGTAATTTCGACAGTTATTGCCAACACTCGTTGAAATAACTGTAATTATCCCCTCACCTCATTAATGTATGACAGTTTTTTTTTCAGATCAATTATAGCCAGGAAGACGGTTTTCTTACAATTTTTTATCTTGTGAAGTCTGTAATTTTCAAATCTCTTCTACACTAGGTCAGGATATCGGTCCAATTCTTCTTTAAATCGATGATTCACCGACAATATACTTCCCCAGTTCATCCTTTTTTCTCTTCGTCTAATTTGCCTGAAAATCAAATTATTTCGTGTTATTAAATTTATTATATTGTAATTAATTTTTATTTTTTAACGTCCCTCCTTCCCCCGTCCCTTTATTTGACTTAGCTGAAATATATATTTTTTTTTACGTCGCATCGACTTTAGGGTCATTAGTGACTATTGTGTCTAAATGTCCTCGTAGGGTTTTGCGTCTTTAAGGAAGTGGACGAATCCGTTGTATTCGTCGGTGGCTATTTGGAAACGTTTTTTCATGTCAGTTGGCAGTTTGTGTTTGTCTCTTAGTGTGGTGTCGTTTCTGCAGTCAGTCAGTATTTGTTGCACTGTGATAATCGATCTGTGTTATGATCATCGTGTCTCGTCGAAGATATTTCTTGTTAACATTTCTTTTTTTAATTTTTTTAAACAAAGGATGTTTACGCTTGAAAAGGACGAACGAACAATAAAAATATAAATGAAGTACATATACACAAAGTAAAAGAAAAAAGTAAGACTAGGGGGCGCCGGTAGCTCAGTGGTATGCGTGCTTGCCTTCTGAGCTCAAGAACGTGGGTTCGAAACCCGACCGAGGCCCTTAGTTTTTTATCTAGTTAAAATAAACTTAAGCACGCCGTCCATCGGATGGGACGTTAAGCGATGGTCCCGAGCCTGTACGATGTCAGGTACTCGTTAAAGACCCCTGCCCTTGATGAATAAAAATTTAGGGTAGCAAAATTTAGGACTCCCATAGTAGAGTCGGGCTCATGTCCACCAGAGTGACGAAAGAGCGCTCTGGTAGTAGGCGATATGACCTCGTAGTTAAAGTCCGGGCATGAGTCATAAAAGCTAACCTAAAGTAAGACTATATTAAAAAAATAAAAATAAAATATATGACAGTGATAAAAATTAAACAAAATATAAAGACAATTATATTAATATGATAAATCATAATAAAAACAACAGTTCAGTTCCGAGACACCCTGATAACGTCCCTATTTCTACACCTAAATAAAATTAAAGGATGTCGGGGGTTCGGCTCACCGGTAATAACCCCCTGAATCTGTCTGGCCTCTGACTAGCAGTGGAGGCAGACCTAAAAGAACAGTAGAGCTGAAGAGAGGTACGAATGTCAGGTACTCGTTAAATACCCCTTACTCTAGGTGAATAAACCTGGGTTGACAAAATTTAGGACTGTCAAAGTAGAGTAGAGTGCACTCTGGTAGTAGGAGATATGTCCTCGTAGTTAATGCCCGGGCATGAGACACAATAACTATAAAGTAAGAATTTCAATATCCTCTCAACAAAATTTTTGTTGAAAATATCGTGGTAGTTTTCGTAGATTTTATCGATGGGGCTATAAATATTGTGACACTGTTGGGAATCACAGTTTATCCAGGGTCCAGATCTTGGTACCTACCTTGTACATTTACATCACTAACAACTTGTACCGCTAACTCAGAGAAAATAAAAGTGGTACCAGACAGTCCTTAATCGGACAAAATGGTAGAACCCCGCCTAGAATGTTTGCTTTATCTGTTCACTTTTTTTTTTCTTTATCTTCAATAATATCCAATACTCCATAAGTCTGCACTTATATTAAAAACTATACTGAATACCTATCTAATTTGTATTATTTATGTATCTATGTATCGAGGAAATTATAATTGTGGTCAGGACACAGTAATTACAGCTGAGTAAATTTTATGATATTCGTTAAAGTTTCATAGTTATGCGTTTCATATCTCATAGTAGCTGATTAAATTATTGTTTTTATGTGAACGTTGTCCCTATTTAAGTGATCTAGCCAAAAATTACTAGACTTAATGTATCAATGTATACACCTTTGCCCGGCTTCGCCCGTAAGACATTTAAAACGCTGTGCTACACAATGTTCTATTTTAAAAAATACAAAAACAAATCTTTTTATAATTTTTTGATCCGCTTTAAGAGTTAGTTAGTTATTATGACTCTTGCCCGGGCTTTAACTACGAGGTTATATCGCCTACTACCAGAGCGCTCTTTCGTCACTCTACTGTGGGAGTCCCGAGAATTTAAAATTTTTATACGTACCGACTTAATGTATGTATCAATACAAAATTTAGTATTAGTAAGTCTTTATATAAGTCAACTATTGATCTTTATTCAAATGGTAAATCGGTTTTGAGCTGAGAGTCCAAAACTTTGAATAACTTGGGAAGTAAATTACCAGTGATTCACCGACATCATTTTTTTTTTTTACTGTAATAATTTATAAAAATGAAAAATGTGCGTGCAATGAAATTTTTTTCTACTTTTTCTCCCTTAAATTGTCATATTCAATTAGGCACAGCACAGTTACAACATGTAATGAGATACGCAGGTACATGATGAAATGTGTGGTTTAATCTCAGGCTGAGTGGAGTTACAGCTTCTGAATGGATAACTAATTTTTTTCAAAAAATAAATAAAAAATACAAGAAAAAAGAAAATAAACAAAAAACAAGTATATTTTGTTCGGCCATTATTTCAGTTGACATTCCGTGGGCGCTTCGCCCAACTGTTAAATCCTCGAAATAATTTCATTAAATTATCTCAAAATTATAACACTTCACCATTTTTGTTTTGAATTTTTAATATCTGTGAAAATGTAGTCACAAATAAATAAATAAAATGTAAGCAAAAAAGAACACAATTTGTGCGAATGAGTATACTCCAGTCGGTAGGTCAAACATAATACACAATTATTATGGAAACAATGAGTTCATTATTCTTGTATGGAAAAGAACAGAAAAAAAATCAAATAAATAAAACAATGTTCTTATTAGTTAGTTAGTTATTGTGAGTCATGCCAGGGCTTTAGCCTCGCGGTCATATCGCCTACAACCAGAGCGCTCTAATGGGACAATGGTTGTCCTAGGTTTTGCCTACCCTAAATTTGTTTTCACCTAGGATAGGAGTCTTTAACGAGTACCTGACATAGTACAGGCTTGAGACCATTGCTTAACATCCCATCCGAAGGTCCACTTCCCACATAAAAAACCTAATGGCCTCGGCAGGGCTCCGAGCCCGCAAGCTTGTGCTCTGTGAGCAAGCACGCATACCACTGAGCTACCGGCCCCCTCAAACTACTTATTAAAATATTGTCTATTCCACAAAAATATTTATACATACTCGTATACCAATAAACATGTTTTTTTATTATTAAATATAATTTGTATAACTATGATTTTTCTAAACATGTAACATTTTTTTCCTTCTCAACTATATTATATAGTATTTTTTTGTAAAAATTTATATAAATGTGTGTGGTTTGGCATGTAAAATGTCACATTAAAAATTTTGCGAAATTGGATAATAATTCAGGGTAGTTAACCTGCAACTCATTTTTTGGCGAAAAGGTTCGATTTATCACAAAATTTGTAATAACAAGAAAAGCTTCCCCTCAACAAATAATTATAGGTGAGTTTAAATACAAGGAAGTTTTAAGCAATTTATTTATACATTTTTTTTTTATTTGATGAGTTCATGATATCGCTGAGACACGAGACAATAGTTCAACGTCCCATCCGAAGGACGGCATTCTCATTTTTTTTTTTTACCTCCCACATAAAATAAACTAAGAGGCATGGCCGGATTTTCACACCTGTGAATATGAGTTCAGTAAGCAAGCATGCACAGCACTGAGCAACCGACACCCTCCAACCTCTATTGGTTTGTTGACAGTCACTTTGGCCACTTAACCAACCAATAGATGCCCAAAACTGAATGGGTATTGCGAGACCATACATTTAATGTATCGTAAAATGGGGCACATAACTAACTAATCTAATTACAGAGCCATTAAAATAGACCTCTCCTAACTTTACCGCTCACGTTAAATGCTGCATTAAGTTTTTATTGCACTAATTAGACGCATACTTATTCACATGAAAGTACCTCCCCCCCCCCCCCCCCCCCCCCCCCCCCTCCATTTAAGAGGACATTAGCTTAATGTCTTGGATGTCGGTACATTCAGATTTCTCAATTTGGGGTTGTGTAAGGAGGTTTTGAATTTACAATAATGTATTTATCGGCGGCTATATCTCCCCCTCCTTGTTTGTATTTACAACCTAGCTAAAATAGACGTCCCATCGACAGTATCTCAAATGTATTTACTCTATCATAATGTTAACCTTTTTGTTTATGATGTTCCATTACATTTTTTTCTGACAGATATTCTCCGACATCATTGGTAATTAGTCTAGATAATATTGACAGTTGGAAATGGTTAAAATGTTTCGATATGACCTACTATCATTTTCGCCTAATTGAAACAAACATCTAAAAAAATGAGTTTGAAAACTACATTTTATGACAGCTTTCGGAATTTTTCTCCCCTTGACTCCTAAGATGAAAAAAAGATTGTGTGTATATGTGTCTGTGAATAACTCATAGAATGAATGTATCGACACGAAATTATGCATTGGTATATATATCTAGAACTCCATAAGCACGACACCTACCTTTGAATTTCAGCCATATCGATTAAAGGAAATGGGAGATTAGGGGGAGAGGTAGATGACGACTTTTATTAATTTTCAGGGAAATCGACAGAAGGGAAACGGGGATCAGAGGAGGCTCAAATCAAAAATCCTAATAACTGCCGGTGTAATGAATTTAGTATGAGGATTTTGGAACCCCTATGTAGTTGGTTAATTCTGGCATTTCTTCCAGAGGTGGCTTCTTATTTATTTTTTTCCGACAATATTTCGGACTCTTACAAGTCCCTTCTTCCGGTCACTATGAACGTTCATAGTGACCGGAAGAAGGGACTTGTAAAAGTCCCGAAATATTGTCGAAAAAAAAAAAAATAAAAAAAAAAATAATAAAAAATAAAATAAGAAACCTCTGGAAGAAATGCCGGAATTAAACAACAATGGAACATCCCAGAGAAGTTTAAGAAACACAACCCCTACGTAAGTATAAAATACTAGTGAAAACCGTCGACTGATTTTGGAGGGGGAGCAAAAAGTTAATTGATTAATTCGTATTTTGGATGATGACACTTATGCTTTTTCAGTTAAATCGGCCTAACGGAATAGAAAGATCAAACGTGCACACAACTTAAAAACCCTAATATCTACCGATGTGAAGAATGTATCAACACAAAACCTATACATTTAGTACGAGGTTTCACAGTTTAATTATTATTTTTTTAGCCCAAATAATTTTGGAGAGAAAGAAAAAATTTAATTATATTTAATTAATTAAATTTAATTCGTGCTGAGAAATTACATTGCTGGTGATTCATCGACGACTTTTTTATTATTATTAATAATTTTATGCCTGGCTCTAACAACTAATAATGGTTGATGTATATAATTTATATGCTGTCTTGAAGTATAAAGTTGTATAATGTATGATTTAAAAAAAATAAATATTATTATTTGTGATTCATTTCCATTTTATATATTTTTTAAATCAGTGACATATCATTGTCCTGATGAGCATCCGGTCTAACGAGTCCGTAAATCCGACATGCCTTGTAAGAATCAAGAACGAATCATAAACAGTTATCACAATTTGCAGACACGCAGATGGGGGAGATACATAGAGGCCTGTAAGCTTCACATTTTTGCATGTATAATTGAAGACCCACTAAACATATGATTAATGACTTGTGATGATACATAGCTAGAGATGGTATATTTAGATTCATCTGTCTCGTTACGAACTTGTCCAAAGCAACTTTCACGACCACTTGGTCCTCAACTCTACGTAGCTTTCGATATTCTTTTAACTAACTTGCCTAAACTTCGATTTTTACAATTACAATGACTTAATTGAAAATCTTTTGAAAATTAAAGTCGAAAAAAAATTAAAATATTTTTACTTCCCACATAAAATAAACTAAAGGCCACGACCAGAGTTTTGAAGCTGCGATCATGAGCTCAGTAAGCAAGCACCCATACAACTTTTTTTTTTTGCTGCGAGCATCCCAACAGTGTGGTGATTCCACTAAAACCACCCCCCTGTGTTCTTGGGTGCTTTCATCCCTGGTGTGGGACCATAACACCCTCCTCGTCCTCGTTGAGGAACCATGGTGGTAGTATTCTGGGGTGCGCTGACTCTCGGAGAGTTCATGCCGGGTTAGGCCAGCCTAGTGTTATTGACACCGGCGGTCCGCCGAGGCTCGAGGTTAGGAGACGTTTTTCCGCCTTCTCCACTCCGCTACAAATCTGGTGAAAGCCGGGTAACTGGACTCGGCCACCAGCTGCTGCAGGGTCAGTCCCAGGTACGATCCGGTCGAGCGTATCAACGCCGCCCTTGGCCCGTCGTACAGTGGACATTCGATGACTACGTGTTCCGCAGTTTCGACGCCACCACACGCGCAGTTAGGGCTTTCTTTTCTTTTAAAAAAGAAGAGCTTGGCGTTGGAGTCACCATGACCAGATAGTATCTGGAACGTCCAATGGTCCGGCTGGACCTATGTTGAGGCGTGCCCGTACATCCGGGAAGAAGGCGTGTGTCGTTCGACCATCCGAAGAATCTGTCCAGCGCCGTTGCCATCTGGTGACTAGGGAGTGTCACCACTGGGTGATTTCTCCCCTCATGACATTTTTACATTGCCATTATCTCTTTATTAGCACATTGCTAGTTGTATTTATTTGTATACAGTTGTAAATATCTATTTGTAAATAAATCAAATAAAAAAACTAAAAATTTCGAACCCCCCCCCCCCCCACAAAGGTTGAATAGAAGTTCGAACCGCGACTTACCGCCACCTTGAATCATATTCGTTATTAATATTTTTCAACATTATTTTCCTTTACTTTTATTATCTCTCTTACTATCCCATCCATCAAAATTGTCTTAAAATTCCATTTCATTTTTTTTTTTTTTTTCATTTTTGTTTTGTTTTTGCCCTAATAATTAAGATAAATTTTCGTCCCGAGGACCTACCATTGGGTGACCTTCCCTTCACACGCCACCATATCTATACGTACCATCATAGTTGGTTGTTGCACCCTAGCAAAAGTTCTATTTTTATAGATAAAAGACAAAAAAAAAATTTCGAATCAATACATATGGCGTTCATCTACTCCCTCGATTATCTTCAATTATCTTAAGCAGGTTATTTGTTTCTTATCCAGGGATGGATTGTGGGCTTCGAGGACAAAGGAGATATTATAGAAGAAGAAAAAAAAAAAAAAATCAGAGACAGTCAACAATTTATAGGAGTTCCTTTCTGTCTTGTGTTGGGTTCCAGTCGAGATATCTCAGGCATTTGTCATTTAAATTCTCACAGTCTTGAGTCATTTGGTAAGCTGAGCATTCGCGAAAAGAAATTTTAAGTAATTAAAAATAACTTTTGGGATGTGTAAGAAGATTCCGAATTCATAAATATATATGTCTATATTATCACAGCAGCACTTCACCCATTTATTTCTAGCTTTCTTAAAAAAACTAGCAATTACAGACATTTGGGGAAGTACTTTCCTTGATGTTTGAATATAAAGATCGAATCAATAAATATGTTCTGTAAAAAGAAGTTTTTGATTGGCAGAAAGAATGTTAATATAAAGAACAGATAAATTAAAGAAACTTAAGATGGAATACTTCCTGATATGCACATACATATATACGAATAAGCCCATGCAATCAATCAACTGTTTTTAGCATATGAAAAATTGTATTTAAATATTTATAATTCCTATAATTCAATTCATCAAAAATTGCTTCTCACTGTAAGAGAATAAGAAATTATATTCGTACACCACGGTATCATCTTCTGTGTTTTCCGCTAAAAAATTAGCGATGAGAAGACTCTATTTATTTAATACTTCTCAAAGAGTGTATACTGTAATCAGACAGAAGACTACAAAGTAATTACTTAATTTTCTAATTTATTATTAATTTCAATCGTAATTTTATAAATTATTCAAAAATCTTCATTTTGATTACAGTAATCAATTAAATTTCAGATTACGATTGTAATCAGAATTGGAATTCATTACAATGTAACTGATTAATTACATAATGCAATGTGATCGATTAATCTCAATAATTTGATTACGTAATCAATTAAATATTAATCTTCCCCATTTTTTTTTTTTTTTTATGTATATTATTATAAGTTTATTACCTATTGCATTGTCTGTATCCCTTATAAGCTAAAATGTAATCAGGAAATAACAATTATGGCACAGTAATTAATTTTGTGTCAAAACTAATCCACAATTTAAAAAAAATGTAAGTCGGAGACTGATTACGAAGTAATTATCTAAATTAGTAGTCAACTAATTTATCTCTGATTACAATCAAAGTCAGAAAAAATTAATTAATATAAAAATAATAATACTGATAAATACAATATTTACAGTTTTTGTGTTTTAAATTATGATAAATATTTTTATCATTCTTTCATAAGGCAAATTATGCAAAATATAAATTAAAAAAAAAATTGGTGAATCACTAACAATGTAATTCCCCAGAACGAATTAATATATTAATTTTTCGCTCTCACGCCAAAACCGATCAATCGTTTGGGGTACAAACCAATAGTTGCTTTACATAAGCGTCTCGGAATCGGCATACTAAATGTTCAGTCGATAGATTCAGTACCTCAGCAGGAGTTCACAGTCAGACACAAATATATAGACAGATTTTCTTTTTTAATTTTTGGAATCAGGGGTTTGGAAAACAAGAAATTCCGGTGAAAACAACATCAAATATGGACTGATTACATAACGCTGGGAAAATTAAAGGAATGAAAATATATATTTTTTTAAATCTAAAATATCTGTGACGGAACTCTGCTAAGAAAACAAAAATGAAAGCTAAGTATGAAATAATGTTTATTTTTTATATGAAACACGACTTTAACATCATATTTTTTTTTTTTCTTTTTGAACAATAATTTATTATTAATAATTATATTAAAACTATTTATTATATATGATATATGTAGTTAGTTATTTTGAGTCATTCCCGGACTTCAACAACTAGGTGATATCGCCTACTACCGAAGCGCTCTTTTGTCGCATTGGTGGACATCTATCATTGGAGTCCCAATTTTTTATTAATCAAGGGTAGAGATATTTAACGAGTGCCTGACATTGTACTAACCACTGCTTAACGTCCTATCCGAAGGATGGCGTGCTCAAGGTTTTTTCACCTTTCAGATAAAAAAAATGTGGGTTTCGCACCCGCGATCTTGAGCTCAGTAAGCAATATATATATTGTGACGTGTAGAATGGGGGGGTCACAAAGAAAAAAAGAAATTGTTATTCTTTATAAAAATAGTAGAAAAAAATAGTAAATACAAATAAATAAAAATGTACATATTGGCAAAAGAAATTAAAAGTAAAAAAAAAAAAAATTTGACTAACTGTAAAAGAAAAGACAAACCTGATGTCATTTGGTGGGGGAAAAGATGGCAAGAAGGGCAGAAGAAACCGACTCGTGGTAGTAGGGTTTTGTAGGATCTTGGAGGAGGTGTGGTGTGATTTGGAGCATCTTGGAGGAGGTGTAGTCTGTTTTTGGAGGAACTTGGAGGAGGCATCGTGTGTTTTGGAAGAGCGTAGAAGGAGGGTGTATGTTTAAGAAGAGCGAGGAAGAAGGTCCTGCGGAGAGTATCCCCGAGAAGATGGAAGATAGCACATTTATATGAAGGAGTGTCGTGGAAGAAGAAGAAAGAAAAATCCCGAGAAGTTAAATTTTATATATGGAAGGAAGAAAAGGCTGAGAAGAAAGTGACGAAGAAGGAAAGATACAAAAGAGGATATAGGATGCCGTGAGTTGCCAGAAATTTTATAATCCATATTTATAACCATATAGTTTGTTGTCATTTGCCAAGAGTACATTTTTTTGTCTAAATTAACTTATAAGAGGTTTATTTCATCTATTGTAAAAAAATTATTTTGTTCACTAACCCATTAACCTTTTTTTTTAAATCATTAACAAAAAAAGAAAATAAAAATATATAACCTTTAAAACATTGCGATTTAAAAATTTAGTTCTCATTTTCCTTTATTTTCACCAAAGCACTAAATAAGAAGAAGGATGCCCCCCTGTTTTTAGATTTATAGATTAAAGAAGGAAACTAGTAAATTCAATGCAGAATTAGCTGTTTCAATATATATATATATGTGTATACATTTATTTTTTACACTTGTTCCATAGAACTATTCTGCAGGCATTATAACGACCGAGTAAAGGTAAGTAAAGACTGCCTTTTGCAGCATTTTGAATTAAGTAAATCCCGTTAAGGAAATGTCCAATTGAACATTGCAATATAGGATAATGCACTGTCAATGAGTGGGCGGTATGTTGTGTCCAGTCATGATTACTCTCAAAATGGTGAACTATTGAAGTTGAACTCTAGTCACCTAACTTGGGAGTCACACTCATCTACCCAAGGTACTGCTCACATTGTCTATATAGGTCTGTCATAAAGTGTATCTTATCATACCGACAATTTAATATAGGTCTGTCATAAAGTGTATCCTTATCATATCGAAAATTTAAGGACAAAATTCATCCGACACCAGTGTTGAGCAAATGTTTACTCATATTAAATTTCATGTCGATATATTCATTACATCGGCAGTTATTAGGGTTTTTGAATTGAATCCCTTCCTCTGAACCCCCCCCCCCCCTTCCCTTCAGAAGATACGGCTGAAATTGACAGTACATATTGTATTTATTCATATATTTTTATCGGGTTTTGACTTTAAATATGAAATTTCATGTCGATACATTCATTACATCGGCATTGGGGTTTTTGTGTTGCGCCCTCCCGCTGATCCCCCCTTCCCTTCTGCCGATTCCGTTGAAAATGAATTAATAAGTATTGTCCTTATGGGGTTTTGGTCACACATATAAAATTTCGTATCGATACATTCATTTATCGGCAGTTATTACAATTTTTGTGTCATGCTTCCCCCCTAATCCCCCCTCTTTTTGGTTGATTAACGAGTACCTGACGTCGTTGAAGCTCGGGACCATCACTTAACGTCTCATCCGAAGGACGGTGTGTTCTTTTTTCCACCTTCAAGACAAAAAGATCTTGAGCAAGTAAGCCAACACGCTACCTATGACCTACAGGCATTCGCTTAAATTGAAAATTATTAAAAATTAAATATAATTAACTTTATAACAAAATCCTCCCAGGAAAATAAATCCCTATTTATACAAATATTGTTTAAAAAAAGTGTATAGGGAAAAATGATGAAGGGAAGAATATTATAAAGAAAACGTCATCTATTTTCTTTCCTTAATATAGCTCCGAAGTTAGGTGGGCTTAATTTTCCCATAGAAATAAAAGATGTCTTCCCACTGGTTTATTTTAGACCAGAACCGGTTTTCGACGCAACAGCGCCATCATCAGTGGTTCAGCTATCGTAGAATAACAAAATATACAAATAATAAAGAATTTAAAAAAAATAAAAAAATATAAAAAAAAAAATAAAAATAAAAAAAATTAAAAAATTGTATATTTCGTTATTCTATGATAGATGAACCACTGATGATGACGCTGTTGCGTCGAAAACTAGTTCTGGTCTAATATAAAACAGTGGGAAGACAACATCTTTTATTTCTATGAGAAATCTCGTCATATGGGCTTAATTTTCCTCTCATTACTGCCAAAATCCAATCAGATTTAAGATAACTCACGATTACAATATTTTCTTATTACTAATGTACTACCATTTCCAATTAACAATTCTCATAAAGATATATCCATCAATCCACCCCCCCTTTCCCCTTTGGCGTCATCAGAACTCCTGGCCCCCATCGCCATTTGAGTTAGGCCATGAAAAGAAGAAGAAAAAAAAAGAGGGCGCAAGGATTTATAAAAAAAAGCGCTAATTAATTAAGAGGTTGGTGGAGATGATTGAGTGGGAAATACAATCTCGTCACAGACCATAACCACTTGGGGGCGGAGAGAGAGGACAATGGGGCTGTAATCTGGGGGTCGGCCCCCCTTCAAATATCAGGGACTTTAACACCCGCCCCCTTGGGGATCTATATAAGACAGGCGCAGTTCTGGGGGCGGCTCTAGTCGGGGATGGGCGCTCAGCACCGCCGCCACTTCTGATATGATAACTACCACCGCCTCTCATGGTAACATTATCATTCTTTTTTTTTTAATTTACTGATTGGGTAAAACCTTGATTATCCTTAAGTATAACAATTGCTGTTTTATTATTCTGTCGTTTGTTGGGTGTTAGCACAACTTTCGTCAGCTGTATTTTATATACCGGATAATTGAGATTTTACAACTAATAAATGGTAACTACCACTGTCCCCCATGGTAATATTATTAGTTTTTATTTGGCAAATGGTCATATTATGGTTAGTTTGTATTGCTTTGTTTGTGTGTGATGACCGGGGATGAGAGCGTGTGCTAACTAATAAATTGAAAAACAGGTGTTTCTAAGAAAAAATTGTCGGATGTCTGTTTTAGCCATGTATGGTATTCCATGTCGGTCTTATATCTAGCTATTTATAATAATATTTATTTTGTTAAACCATAACAAGGTAAAAGGATACATTATACATCAAGATAGCTTGTAAATTAGATACATAAACAGATATTAACTTGTAGAGTCGGACACACATGTGATTGGTACTGATAATATTAACGCCGGTAGCTACGAGGTAGCGTACAGAGCTCAAGATGGGACGTTAAGTGATGATCCCGAGTTTGTGCGATGGCAGGGGTACTTGTTGAAGATCCCTACCCAAGATGAATAAACCAAGGTAAATAAAAATGTAGGAATATCATAGTAGAGTCGGGCTCATGTCCACCAGAGCGACGAAAGAGTGCTCTGGTAGCAGGCGATATACATCCTTGACATGGACCACAATAACTTAATAACAGTATAAAATGAAATGAAACGAATAATTAAATAGTTGAATTTAAATTAGAATACATTTTTTTTATAATTCTACTTAAATGAATCTACCTTTTCACGAAATTTCTGGAAGTTCTTACGACCCTTTATCATAATGTGCGAAATATAGAAAATAATGTAGGAAATAAATATATAATAACATTCAAAAAATTGTTAAAAATAAAAAAATTAATGATAGCCACGTAAATAAAAATGTAAGCTATGAAATAATATTATGGTATAAGCCAAATGAAGAATGAAATGAGGAATTCAACTTAAAAAAAAACAGAAAATACGAATTACGCGGATGTTTAAAAAGGACTGTAGGGGTTGAACATGTTCACCGAATTTCACAGTTTTTCATTAAATAAAGTGAATGACTTCTGTTGTCCATTAAGGTTTCCCATTCAAACAAGGTTTGAATTCTCAATTTCATTAATAATTAACGTTGTTAAGTGGTCTCAGAATCAGTGTTATTTGTACATTATTTATTCCAACCCTTATTAATATTAAAACAAAAAAGTCGTCGTTACTTCCCCAACGAGAATTGGATTTTTTAGTCAACCTCTGGAACCAATTTAACAATTTGATTGAAATTATTAACTATCTTACTTAGAAACTTTTGAATTATCATACGAAATTTTGTGTTGATTATATTCGTCACGTAGGTAGTTATTAGGATTTTTTAGTGAAACGCAACTTCCCTTTCGCCGATTCGGATGAAAATCAATAGATATTGTCCTTGAAGGGTTCAGGATACACATTTGAAATTTTTTATCAATATATTTATTTTATCAGAAGTTATCTTGTCACGGCTCCATAGATTTCATGTTTTCCGACCCCCTGATTCCAAAAATGAAAAAAATTATGTGAACACAATTACTCCAAAAGTATCAACACCAAATTGTTCATGTTTATCGAGAACCTCATAAGGATTATCACACACTCATTATCAGTAACCAAAGGGAAGTAGAAAACATATAATAACTGAAGTTATGATGAATGTATCGACGCGAAATTTCATATGTAAATTCAACACATCATAAGGACGACACCTATTAATTTCTCGGAGAATCAGCGAAAAGGAAAGGGGTGATCGGAGGGCTTCTACTCAAAGAGTCCAATAACTGTCGATGTAATGAATGTATCGACACAAAATTTATTATGAGGATTCAGAATCTCCTACGCGAAACAACTATTAATTTTTAGCCCAAACGGTCTTGGGAAAGTGTGGTAACATAATTGAATTATTCATTCTGGAAAAAGTACATTCGTGGTGATTCACTGAAACTTTTTTTTTTTATTTTAGGAATCTTTAGGAACTCAATGTCGAATTTCTGACCGAAGTAAAATGCTCATATAAAAATTCTACAAAAAGCTTTATATATTTCCACTCTACTTCGTGCACTTAAATTTTCCACTTAAATGTTTCAACCTTGAACCAATTAATTAAAAATAAGTATTATTTAATTGAAAAACTACAACAATTTCCGTTTTGATTGAATTTAATTGAGGAGTTTACGACAATTACCTGACCTTTATTTTTTTTTAATGTATTGGGTAGCAGCGGCTTTTTTCAAAGAAGACCTGTAGACAAAATGGTGTCTTTAGTTACAAGGACCCCAGTTTTTGTTAACCTCTTTTTTTTCTTTTTTTTTTGGACAAAAAGGCGTTAAAGTGCACCCACCATCATAGAAATTACTTATCTGAAGGTTGTGAATTTTCTGAAAATTATTCTGGCGTAGTTTCATATTCTCTTTGCTTTTTTTTATGCTTTTCTTGTGTTTTAAAAGCTGATTTGTTGGAAAAATTATCTCTACCGATATAGGTAATTTCAAAACTTGAGGAGCAGGTTTATAACCATTTTCCATTAAACTTCTTTTTCTGGAACTCATGCCCGGTCTACGAGATCATATCGCCTACTACCAGTGCGCTCTTTTAATTTTCCTTTCTCCTAATTTTCCACGAAATCGGTTGGTTCGGCCATGCGTAATGTTTTCTTTGGGAAAATATAAATACACGAAAACTGGGATATTTGATGGCATCAGAATCATCTGAATTACCAATTTCCAATTTTTTTATTAAACATTATATAAACATGAATTTCTGTTACTAAATAACTGAACTTCCCCTATTCAATATTTAAATTAATTGGAATATAATTTGAAAATGAACATCTAAAAACTCACTTTAACTGCCTAAGGTTGCATGTCAGCCAGGAAAAAAAGTCTATCAAAAAATCAAATATTTTTATTTTTATCTGAATTATATAAATTAATTACAGTAAACAGTTATCGCAATTTTCATTTATTTATTTTTTCTTAGTGTTTTTTTTTAACTTGCTAATTTTATTATTCACATTCTTTAAGAATATTTTAATTTAATAAATAATTACTTAAAAATCTCCTTGATGTTCTAATCACTTCTTTTTTAAACATTATTTCGAAATGTTTAATATTTTTTTTACTTAATAATAAAGTGCTGAATGTGATCATTGAATAACAACTGAATTTTATAATGTTATTACACAATTGAAGTTGATTAATGTTTAATAATAAATTATTTTTAACGGATTAAATGTAAATATTATTTTAAGGATGTCTTCTATCTTGAAATTTCTTCAACAAATTTGACTACAATTTTTCTTACTTAAAATGTTCCTTAATAAATTTCCAATAGCTAATGAGTCTTCTAATTTGAGATAGGATCCTGATACGATTCATCTGAGTATTTTTGTAATATGCTCCTCCCCAACGGACAACCCCTGTTTAACGGACACTAATTTCGTTCCCACCTATGTCCGTTATTGATAGTTACACTATGTACGAGTATACCTCTATTTGGGAGGTTAATAATTAACCATCTCAAATTAGAGGACTCATTAACGATTGGAAATTTATTAAGGAACATTTTAGGTAAGAAACAATTTTTTGATAGGACTAGCCGTTTTTAGGTAAATCAAGGAACAAAAATATATGTTTCAAAACTAAATTTCAAGATGGCTTTTGGCATATATTTCCAAAACCGAACGACCTGCAAAAAATCGTATTTCATGTGAAAGATGTATATTAATTTTCCTACAACTGTTACTTAAAAAGATTATCTTTTAGAATGCTGATACAACAACCTTTTATCCCAATATTTACATCCCAGATCAACTCCAACTATACCTGAACCTGAATGCTCCCACATCAAAGCACTGGCTCAACTCCGTCTATCTGGCAATTACTATCTTAAAATCCGTTACAAAAATAGTGTATACACCCTTAATCCCCAGGAACTTTGTACAATCTGCAATAAAAATGAATTGGAAGACTTATACCACCTGTTAATATCCTATCCGATATACTCCCCCATTAGAAGCCACTTCCTGCCTCAGTATCAGTATAGACCGATCCAACTTCATACATTTCTCCTGGCCTATAATAAGAATGATATCTCAAACATTTTCTATTATTTGATCAGCGCTCTGAAACTTAGAGCATTCATTGTTAACGAATAATGTATTTCAACTCCCATATTATATTGATATTCAATACCTACATCCCCACTCCATATTTACTGTCTGTGTTACATTATTATTATTAATTTGTAATTGCTTTTTTTATTTATACTTTTTTATTTATTTAGTTTGTTAAAGGGTCCTTTATATATGTCATTATTGTTTTATATGTGTATTCTTTTATATGTGTCATTATTATGTTAATATTGTAAAAGTAATGGTCACTGACTCCAATGTAATGGGGTGATCCCTTTAAACAATAAAAATTATTATTATTATTATTACTTGAAAAGGTTTTTAAGTCTAGATCTACTCTTGTATAAAATGAAAATATGACAAGTTCTCATACAATTCTTCAAAATGTGGCCACTGTTGAACTGTTGTCTGCGAAAGTTTGAATCAGAATACATATGAGAACTAATGTATTATCTGATGAGTCAGGATTAACAGGAAGGTGGTTTTTCGAAAAGTGCAAGATCGGAATGAAGACCGGAGATGCCAAGGCGTGAAAGTTATAATGGGCAGACCAGATGACCAGGAGTGACCCCGACCGGATGACGAAGAGATACTACGAAAATACTCTCGGAGAACATTGCTGAGAAGACCCCAGACTCTGAAGAACTGACACAACCGACAGGATCACGAGAGAGTTCCGACACGCACTCCGCATTTCTACATGAGTCTGAGGAGAAAAAATGTTGTCGGTGAATCACCGAATCACTTCCCCAGAACGAATTAATCAATTAACTTTTCGCTCCTCCTCCAAAACCAGTCGGCCGTTTGCGCTAATATTCAGCAGTTGACTTCCATTGGGGCTGCTAAATTCTCATATGAAATTTTTGTTTTTGAACTGAGCCCACTCCCCTGAACCCCTTTTTCCTTCGGCTGATATCGCTGAAATTTGACAGGTTAGGTATGTCCTATTTGGTTTTGACTTCAAATATGAAATTTCATGTCGAAAAAAGCCTTACATTGGCAGTTATTAGGGTTTCTGAGTTGAGCCCCTCCTGATCCCTTTCGCCGATTCTGCTGAAAATTAAGAAGTGTCGGCCTTAAGGGATTTCGAATTCACATATGAAATTACGTGACAAAACATTCATTACAACGGCAGTTATTAGCATTTTTCGAGTTAAGCCTCCCCTAATCCTTCCTCCTTTTTGACCGATTTCGCTGAAAAACAAGAGGAGGAGTTGTTAGAGGGTTCTGGGTTCACATATAAAATTTCGTGTGGATATATTCATTCAATCGGGAGTTATCGTGTACATAGACAGACTTTTTTTTCATATTAGGAATCCAGAAGTCGGAAAACATGAAATTCCGTTGAAAACTCCGCAGCAAATATTTGACCGATTACATAACTTCCCCTATACGTTGTTCATCTGGGGAAGTAAAACAACATTGAATGACCTATGACTGAGAAAGTAAAACTTGAGATATAATCAGGTACATTTTACGAGATAAAGCAGTCAGGAGAGAGGTCTTGGAATTGATGGAAAATGGGAGGTCTTGATATTCATGGAAATCACCAGCCACGAACTAATCTATTTCTCTCTCCCTCTAAAGCCAATTTTCGGTCATATCGCCCACTACCAGAGCGCTCTTTCGTCGATCTGGAGTACATGACCCCGTCTCTACTTTGTGAATCCTAAATTTGTGCCATCCCTAATTTTTTATTTACTTAGGGTAGAGGTCTTTAACGAGTACCTGACATTGTACAGGCTCGAAACCATCGCTTTACTTGTTGTGCTCAAAGTTTTTTCCATCTAGATAAAAAGCCTAAGGGCCTCGGCCGGGTTCCGAACCCGCGATAGCTATCAGGGGAGGGTGATATTTTCACTCTTTTTCAGTACTCATAAAGTGGTCTTGGGAATTGTGTTATATTTTGTGGATAATCCATCTGTTATAAATGTACGCGCGGATCATCACCAAGCCAGGAAGTCAGAACTATTGAAAACATTTTTTCCCCATGTTGTCATTGCATTCCTTGCTTTGATATCAATTGCACCATATTGTTGCAACCAAGTTGAATCAATGTCAGTTCGCCTATGACGAAATTCCGGTCGGACAAGAGTTTTTTTATATTTCCTGAGAGTATCGATCATAGTTTTCCCAAATGGATTGGAATCAGCTGTTGCCTTCGTATGTACAGAGTAGATGATGAGAGACTTTCTTATATCGAGTAATGCCAGTTTGAAATGAATTTGAGAGGAGGGTGATCAGTAAAAACATGGTTGTTATAGGCCTGTTATAGTCAAATCAGTTTTAATTTTAAGCGTTTATTTGACTAACATCAAATACACATTCCATTATTTCTCAAACTTTCAATAATAGAAATTGAAAAAAATATGTTATGTGGTCATTATAGGACGTTCTTATACCCATCACGCTTTTACATATCACTCTCTCCCCCCCACTCCACACTCAAATATATTTCATACTGGCATTACTGGTGAGTGTAGCAAAGTAATGCGTCAGCTTCAGCGACTTTCTTTGTTTCATTGTGCATCGTAGTAACCAGTAATCTCAGTAATTCTAGTCAGATCTAAGTTAGCACATGTGACATATTCATTTCAAATTTCAAGTTCATGACTACAATCTACATCAAAGAGCGCGCACAATGTTCCAATTACGTACAGACACAAACATCATCGGGAAAAAGGTCAAAATGAATTTAGGGAATCTTGAAATGTAAAAATTCTTTGAAAACTCGATCTCGATCTAAATTCCTTTATACTAAAAGCTTATGAAAATAAAAACATATTCTATTCATATTCCTTGCCGTGCGTTACAATATAGTTAAGCATTATTTTTGAAAAATTTACTTTAGACATTTATTGTATATTGTTTGAAACATTATAACATTATTTGTATTGCTTCTATCTCAAATCTAAGTGCATTTCATGATACAAAATTTAATAAGGAACCGTTTTGATGAGGTTTACTTTTTCGATAGGATCAATACTTTTCGAGTAAATCAAGCAAACCTTTAAAAAGTAGGTTTCGAAAAAAATAGGTTCCGGAGTAAAGTGGCCTTATTTTTCATTCAATTCTAGCCAAAATGTAATCAAATCTAAGTTAGCGCAAATGGCATTTTCATACCAATATTTCTTGGTGATTGAGTTAAAGCGCTCACAAAGTTTCAATCATACTCAGGTGTTTAGGGGATTTTGAAACGTGAAATTTTAATGAAAAATTGATCTCGGATTACAATACTTCTATATACAAATATAGTTATGTTGTAATTTAAATTCACTTCCCTGGCTAACCCAGTGACTAGTCACTAGAATTTGAGTGGGTTAGTGATCAATTTTAGGTGACCATTAACCCACTTGTTGCATTGACATAATTTTAGTGTTCCGAAATCGGAAACCGGTACTCCAGACCTCCTTTCCATATTCTTCAACATAATAAAACTAAAAGACCCAGGACATTTTTTTTCTAGCTTTTTTTTTTTTTTTTTACAAAAAAGAACACCTTGTGGGCTATATAATCACCTTTTTTTTTAGAACACACATTTCGGGATTCCTTTTGAAACTTTAATTTCAGCCTTGACTATGTGTCTATTAGTTGAGAAACCTTGACTATTTTTGAACGTTTGTCATTGGGGACTCATTTTATATTAAAAAGATTTCTGGTAGGGAAAGAATTGTATTCTCTTAATCATTAAATTCTCTCACATACAAAAAAAAATAATTTCATAATAGTAATATTTATTTCCGTTAAACCATAACATGGTAACAGGATTCGTCATAAGGATGTATATTATAAATTAGATACATAAACAGATATTGAAAAATATGAGTCAAAAAATAATAATTGTATACTGTATTTAAATAAAGTGTATAATAAATATAGTAGATAATTTTTTTAATTTAAATAAAATCAAGATAATAATTTTATAATTTTTCCGGAAGAGTCTTTTTCATGACGACATATCGGGACGTTCTTACCTCCTTTCTTCATGTGACATTGTGCGAAATATTGAAAAGAGAAAAAAACAAAATAATAATAACAATTATTTTTTATTTTATTTTTATTTATTTTTTCATTTATAATGAATGAAAAAATAAATAAAATGATAATAAACATACAGGAAAGAAAAAAAACAAGAGAAACAAATTAGTATATAAATAATAAAAAATATTGATTAAAACATAGATTCGACAGACCTTAAGAGGATCTGTGGAGGAGCTCTGCCAAAAAAATAAAAATAATACTGGCATTACTAGGGTATATGGATGTAATGTGTTGGCTTCAGCGGTTCTATTCTTTTTTTTTTTATAAGACTTTCTTATACTCAGTAATGCCAGTACGAAATGTGATATATTTCTTTTTTCATAATAAAAACATACTTATAATAACCTAACAATGTAAATATTATTTTGAAATATTTTGCACGGAAATTGATTTTACATTTTTGGAACGCTATAACTTTACTTGTAGTGATTCTATTTTCAATCTGAGAGCATTTTTTTTGGTTGGAAATTTGATAAAGAATATTTTTCTTAGAGCCAAATTTTGAATAGGACCAAAGGTTTTTGCGTAAATCAAGCATTCGGCTGAAAAAATGGATATAAAAACTACATTTCAGAATGTTTTTTTTTTTTTTTGACATCGCACAGGCTTAGGACCATCGCTTAACGTCCCAGTCAAAGGACGGCGTGCTCAAGTATTTTTCACCTACCAGATGAAAAACCTAACGGCTCTGGGCCCGGTTTTCAACCCGAGATCTTCAGCTTGTTCCAAGTTCCAATAACATACACAACAACTATATCGAGAAAAAGTTCAAATGTATTCTGGGACCTTTAAACGTGAAATTCCCTTGAAAATTGGATTCTAATAGTAGTAAAAAATAATTTCAATTTGAATGCCAAATAAGTTTCCTCTCAAACAGTATTACAAAATGTGTACCTACCTCACAATCCAATCATTCAGCAAATTAACAAGAACATTTTTAAAAGATGATATTTTTTGTTCAAAATTCAACATATTTGCATAATGTAGTCGGAATAATAGCGGATTTGACAGGAAAGATATAGGTAAACGAACAAAGCAGTGACCCACATATGAATGGGAGACTTTAACGCTGGGGTATAACCTAATATTCTGTTTTTTTCTCGCCTGCTGGGTAATTATTATTATTATTTTCTACTGTAATATATGCTATTGTTTATAGTAATAGAAATTTTAGGATAATACTTGGAGGGTTTAGATATGAGTTTTATCCTGAAAGTTCCTGCAGGCTCTCCTTAGATGAAAAGGACGACCTCGTACACTTTTTGTTCCATGATCCCTTTTTGTGTGTCCCCAAGCAAACATTTCTCCACAAATATCTCACCAATGGACCGAAATTCAACTGAGAACCAATTGTGCACTCTTTTGATTATGTAGATGTTAAAAAAATCAAATCTGCATAGGCAAAATTTAGACTCCCACAGTAGAGTCGGGTTCATAGTCTACCAGAGCGACGAAAATGCTCCCTGGTACTAGTAATAGACGATATTAGCTGGTAGTTAAAGGAGTTACTACTAACTTACATAATTGTCTAATTCAACCTGACTCTGATAACCACAAAGGGAGGTTATCTCGCAATGATTACAAATACGTAATTTCTCATCTTTAATATTTTAGAATTTTCAAGTTTTTAAAAATAGGTTAATGTGCTCATCTAAGGCATGGACTGGGAAATGCATCTTTACAATTATCAGTTTCGTCATTTTTTCTCCAATGTTACGGAGATTTTGAGCACGATTATCTCCAGGTATGAATGATAGTAGAAATAATTCCTGATTCTTATTGCTCACTTATCCGTTCCGAATACTTCATACCCCATTTTATTTTGACAACTTTTATTGGGACAATAATTATTAAATGTTTAACAATATAATATATAATTATGTAAACATTGTTCTCATATATTAATTTATCCCTTTTCAATTTATTTTTAATCCCATTTAACAGTATATTAATTTTACCCTGATTCTCTTAGCGTGGAATTTAACAAATTTAATTAAAAACCCGATTCATTTAAAAATAAATTATAATTATAACGTTCCAATATTGTAATTATGAAATTATTAAATATACGAGTATATATTTATTTGTTTTGTTTTCTCGCTGTTTTTTTTTCTTGTTTTTGTAATTTTGATTTTTGAAGAATTATATTGTTAATAAATTGTCTTTATATGGGTTTGTGTCTAACAGTTAATTAAAAAAAGTCTTCGATGAATCACCAGCGATGTACTGCCCCAGAACGAATTAATTAATCTAGTTTTCACTCTCTCTCCAAAATCAATCGAACATATGGGCTAACAATCGATAGTTGACTTACCTAGGGGTTACTGAATCCTCATAAAACATTTTGTGATGATGCATTTTTTACATTGGCAGTTATCATAGTTGTTGTGTTTTTTTTCCAATTTCGGAATCATAGGACAAGAAAAAATAATATTCCGTTGAAAACTCATAAATTTTCTGACCTATTATATAACTTCTCTTATACTTGAAAAAAAAACCTAAAGATTTAGAAAAAAAAATTACGAAATAAAAAATCGTAAAATGAAAGAACCCAAGTTATTTTTATGCATAAATAATACTTAAATATTAACATAAAAACATATAATGTAATCCTTATTTATAATTTTACTTATATTTAGTAGAAATAAAAGAAATTAAATTTCCAACACTCCGATTGCCTCGTATTTTCTATTCATAACATCTTTAAGAACCCATTTGTACAATTCTTACATTATCATAATTTACTAATAACATGCATTTTATGTAAAATTTTAATACATTCTAATATCTTTCAACTATTATTATTTTTTTGTTTTTGTTTTTTAGATATAATAGTTACATATTGAAGTCTTAGCGACTTCAGCTTTTTCACATTCGACAATAAAATTCCAACTTAACATATCTTTAAAGAAATTTATCTAAAATACAAATTTCCTTGCGAAGGCAAGCCTTACACACACCGCCAGATATATAAACTATTATTTTTTATATTACAATTTTTATTTGATTACATATAAATATATTTACTTGCTTAACGTTCCTGAGGTATAATAAGAAAGACTTTATGGTCTACCTGAATGTTTAATGATCTGTTATTTGTAGAAAAAAAAAAGTGTCTTACTTCATAAATATATATTTTATTACTTATTGAAAGCAGGTATGTTGCTATTTTGAAATATATGGGGCTAAATTATTAATAATATTATTCATTATTATTTAATCGTCTACCCTAGACGGAAGATGAGAAACTTCTTGCTTTTAGTTATGAGTTCTTGTCTTAATGGCTCTGGATTGCATAATGTTCCATAAGTAGATATAATAACTATACTCATCTATAATAATTATTTGAGTATAATAATTATTCAAATGCCTTCCTCACCTCTTAGATGCATTTTGAAAAGAATGTTGTTTATTTTCTTCTTTTTTTTGAGTGCATTTATACTTCAAATGTGTTTAATGGTGTCAGACTAACCTGGCTGCATGTAACAACTGACGTTGCGTTTAATAAATTTTTACAAAATTTAATATTTATCTCAATTAATCTATTAATTTTCATAAAAATATATTTAAGATAAGAACTAATTTGCATATCGTCGCTGTTAGTGAAAAATATTGTAGTATGCCAAATTATGTATTATTATAATTTTTTTTTTTTTTTTAGTTCCCAAATGTTACGAACTATAGGGGAAGTGATGTAATCAGACAGGAATTTGATATTGATTTTTCTCCGGAATTTCATGATTCTTCTGATTCCAAAAATTATTTTTAAAAAATGTCATATGTCTGTCCATTTGTGATGACACGAAATTATACATGTGTTCCCAGTTCACCCTAAGGACCCCAACTATTCATTTTCAGTCAAATCGATCAAAATTAACACAAAAACTCTAATAAATGCCGATTTAGTGAATGTATCGACCAAAAATTTAGTATTAGAATTCAGAAGTTCCTATGTAAGACAAGTATTGATTTTTAGCCGGTTGATTGATTTTGGAAGGAGAGCAAAAAAATTGATTAATTCGAGCTGAGGAAGTATATTGCCTGTGATACACCGATGACTTTATGGTGCCATGGTTTTTATTACAACTTGTTATTGTTGTTATATTACAACTTATAATTGTTGTTATATTACAACTTGTTATTGTTTCTATATTACAACTCTTATACAACTTTTTTATGATGTCATGGTTTTTATTACAACTATTATACATTTTATAATTGTTGTTATATTACAACTTGTTATTGTTTCTATATTACAACTCTTATACAACTTTTTTATGATGTCATGGTTTTTATTACAACTATTATACATTTTACAACTATTATTCTATTTTTAGGGCCGGCGGAGGCAGACAACGACTCCCTGATCGGTCGTAGCTCGGGCTCCTCGCCACACCAGCCCAACCCAAGTATGCTGCTTCTGCAGACACAGGTAAACCAAAAATTATATAAACATTTTTTTTTAGTCTTGGATTTCAACATTTTCTTCACTATTTTGCATTTCAGCTCAAACAAACACTTTTTCTTCCATGTCTATATATCTAACGTTCTCCTAAATTCTTGACATATGATTCAAGAACCATAGAACGATTTCTATGAAACATGGTATTAAAGCCGTGCAGACCCTATGGCGAAGGCGTGCGAGGCATACGGGCTGCCAAATTTAAGCCCATAATAGGGGCTAGGCCGCTATATATAGTACGAAAAATACACTAATTTTTCTTTTTCTTACTTTAAATCTATCTTTGACAAAGCCAAATATAGACAAGAGAACAAAAAGAAACCGAGTAAGATAAATTCATTTGAAGGGACGGGTAATCAAAATACACTCTACCCTGCTTTTGTATAGAGACTGATGAACCTTTCGTTAATATACATCGAAAGTGATCTCATGAATTCTTTCACACAAAACGTGCTGTAGAAAATTTTGCTTCCATTAAGGTCAGAAGAGCCATGCTTTGATTACAATTAACTTTTATCTAATAAACGACTATTTGTGATAAATGTTTCTAGTTTTATTTGAAAAAAAATTGACTTGTTTTTCTCAAAAACAACTTTACTAAAGTAAAAGTTGTGTTCTTAAAACAAATCTATTATTATATATTTTTTAATATTACCTATATCAAAGTTTATTGTATAAAGTAAATTTATATGTTTATATATGTAAATTTTATTACGTATCATTATTAAGTACATAAGAAATAATTATGTTTAATAGTTCATAATATAATGTTTGGAAATAAAATATTGTTGTTGTTACACAAATTATTAATTTCCTTGCTCAAGTATTTACTTGAAAAATAAAAATCATTAACTTATTCAAAATGTAAAGAGGAAAAACATAAAAACATTCGGGTATTTTAATTGTGGAGGGGGGCGGCGTTATCGTTATTTGCATATGGCGGCCAATACTCATTGCACGGCCCTGCATGGTATATATGTTCCATTAGGCATGTAAGTTGTAACAACGGGTAATAATTATAGGTAGTTAATCTGCAATGACTTTTTTTATGAACAGGGTGCATTGTAAAGACAAACATGTTCTCACACAACTCAAACACAGATAATGGTAATAATCAGCTCAACCATAATTGATAATTAGATTCGAGGAACATTTGTGCAATTACTTGGACGATTTTATTTATTTGTTTATTTTATTTTTTTGTTCGTAATACAAGTTCATTTTGAGCGAATTCACTCGACGCGGAATACACAAGATAATAGTGAGTATGACTTCTAGACTAATTTGGTGGGCAACTTTGTTCTTTATTTGCTCATTCCCCATTTTTAACTATGAGGTCATATCGCCTCGGGACCATCGCTTAACATCCCATACAAAGGACGGAGTGCTCAAAGCCTCGACCAGGTTTCTCAATCGCAATCTTATTCATATCCCAGGTATAACTGTTACCTCGGCTTAATCCGCCTGGACATATAACAATTTCTGTGCCTCTGGGATCACACTCATACATCTGAACACTATAACTACCCATAGAATGAATGTATCGACACGAAATTTTACATTTTTATTTAGAACCCTCTAAGGACGACAGCTATTGATTTTCAGCCAAATCGGCCGAAGAAAAGGGAGGGGTTGGGGAGGGAGGCTTAACACATAAAATCTAATAACTCGCGATATTAACTTAGAGCCGAAAGGAAGGGGGATCAGAGGAGGCTCAACTCAAAATTCTAAATAACTATCGATGTAATGAATGTATCGATATGACATTTGATATTTAAAATCAAACCTCCATAAGGATGGCACCTATTAAAGTATAACAAAATCGTTTGAATGGAAGAAAGGGACTAAAGAAGAGGGCTCGACTCAAACACTCTAATAACTGCCGATGTAGTGAATGTATCGACACCAAATTTATCGATTGGCTTTGGAGGAAGAGCGAAAATGTTATTGATTATTTCGTGTTGGGGAAGCACATAGTCGGTGATTCACCGATGATTTTTTTCAAATGTACTACTCACTGTTCCCGTACAACTGTAAACATACTATATTGAATTTCTGCAAAATATGGTTCTATAATTACAGAGGTTATCTGTTAAGCGAATAACTGGAGAAAATCACTAATATTATTACTTTTAAGTCATAATATATAATATCTCAACTATTACTTATTAACAATTAAGGTTAAAACAACGTTGAGGATAAGTACTTAAGCGCGCATAATGACCCAACACTAAATACTTAAGGAATAAAAGAGTAATATGATTTACGAACTTCTGTATTTAACCTTTTAGGAAACATATAGTAACTCTTCGGTGATGTGTATGTTATTCTCCTAATGGTATAATAATGTCTATTATGGATCTAAGTATCATGCTGCTAATAAACCTTATAACCTTCTTGTAAGTTCAGATAATTACTTTTGTTTTTTTATGTGAACTAAGCAAGAATGAATAAGTAAGTCTTTAAGAGCTCACGATCGCAAGGTGAAAAATCCATGAGCACGCAGTCCTTCGGATGGGACGTTAAGCGATGCTCCCGAGCTTCTATGGTGTTAGGTATTCGTTTAAGTTAAATAAATATTTAGGGTAAGTAAAATTTAGGGTTTCTATAGTAGAGTCGGGCTCATGTCCAACAGAGCGATGAAAGAGCACACTGGTAGTAGGCGATATGATCTTGTTCAAAGCTTGAGCATGAATCATAATAACTAAGTGTTCTTCAATGATTTTGATTTTAACTCTTAAAATTTCTTCGAATCTTGAAGAACTCCCACTTTGACATATAATCATGAAAAAAATATCAACACTGATTTCAATTTCCCCTGTTATTATTGATCGGTCAAAAATTCGATTTTAAGTTTTCACCTCGACAAACGACTAACTTGGAATCCTCAAACGAGACTGAAAAGACAAGAAATGAACAGACGTTATAAACTTTTACTAAGACAACTAAATAAAAGATCCAAACTAACTTTGAAAACAAAACGACTTATATACAATGCAGTACACAAACCTATGTGGACTTCTTCCAAATCCAATCCCTTCAATCCAAAATTCTTCGTACAATAGCCAATGCTCCTTACCACATCTCCAACAAAACTCTTCACACTGACCTTAACATACCTTTTGTCACTGAAGTCGCTAAATCCAAGTATAAAAAATTATTTTCCCTTCTTAGTTCCCACAATAATCCTGTAGTCCCTGTCCTCCATTCTGCGATACTTCCCCAACGACGGCTTAAGCGTCAATGGCCTAGAGAAAAACAGTAACTAGGGAGTGTCACCACTGGGTGATTTCTCCCCTCATGACATTTTGACATTGCCATTATCTCTTTATTAGCACATTTGCTTGTTGTATTTATTTGTATACAGTTGTAAATAGCTATTTGTAAATAAATAAAAATAAAAAAAAAGTGAAATATTATGTGTATTTAATACTCCATAAGGACGACACCTATTGATTTTCAGCTAGGTCGGCAAAAGAGAAGATAGGATAAGGAAGGGGGGCTTAACAGAAAACTCTAATAACTGCCATTGTAATGAATGTATTGAGAATACATTTCATATCTAAATTAAAAAAAAAAACATAAATTAATTTTGAAAGGAATCGACCGAAGGTCGCTAAACTCAAAAAATTGCCAATGTAGCAACCTTATATGAGAATCCAAAACCCTGTAAAGACGAGTCCTATCATTTTTTAGACAAATCAGCCAATGGGATGTTGGGAATCAGAGGAGGCGCATTTTAATGTCTAAATTTTCTAAATAAAGTCTAAATTTTATTATGATGATTCAGACGTCCCTGAGTAAGAAATCTATTGAATTTCAGACAAATTGTTAAATTGGATTCAGAGGGAGAGAAACAACTTAGTTCATCTATTGGCGCTAAACAATTATTGCAGGTGATTCACCGACCATTTTTTATTTTACGATATATAAAATGTGGGTGAACTACATCACTGCAAATCTATTATTGTGTTCGCAAAACTAGTTTTCAGTCTATTGAGAACAATGACTGGTGGATTGAAAAGGACTCATCTATCAATCAATTGATTGAAAAAAAAATCTTCAAAAGATGATTGATGGCACATTATCAATATCTGTAAGTCAGAGTGGAGGGGAGCGCCCACTTCCACCCACGCGAACACAACTTTCGGATAACGGTCCTTCATTCTGATTGCACGAGAGGACGGACCCAGCCAACGTTTCGTCCTGCGTGGGCCTCTCGTCTTCAGATCATTGTCCGTCCTATCACCGTGCGCATTGTTTCATCTAATCAGGAGATCGTCTTCAACAGAAAATTATAAGTTTAGAGATAAGAACCATGAGAAAAAAATTATTCGAATTTCGGGCTCCAAAATGTACTTCCCCAACACGATTTCTTCAACTAAGTCTTGCTCTCCCTCCAACACCCATCGTTTGGTCTAAAACTCTATTCTTGACCTACATTCTATCGATATTTTCATTACATCGGCAGTTATTCATGTTCCTGAGCTACGCTTCCTCTGAAAATCAAATTTTAACCAAAATATCCCTCCTTGGAAAATGTTTTCCATGTTTAATATATAAAATTAAAATTCAAAAAAATTTTACTTCCATGTACGACGATAATGTAACAACAATGACAGACGATAACTCCCGATAGAATGATTGTATCGAAGCAACTTTTTATATTATATCCAGATCCCCATATAGATTAAAACTAATGATGTTCAGCCAAATCCGTCAAAGGGAGAAGAGGGGATAAGGAGAGAGGGCTTAAATCAAAAACCCTCATAACTATCGATGTAATGAATGTATCGACACAAAATTTAGTATGAGGATTTAGAAGCCACTATGTCAAATATTGAGTTTCACTACATGCGAGTGCCCGAAGGTTAAACAAGAATAAAAAATAAATAAATAAAAAATATATTTTTGCGAGGTTGTAAAAACCATAAAATAACTGAGAAGAATATAATAGCTGTGAAAACTATATTATTGTAAACTTAAACACGGCTTACACAAAGATTTATACATATATATATTTTTTTCTTCTTCTATATTTAGCTCTTCGTGGCCTGAGGATGGGACGCAAAATCGCTCCGAAATATCGTCGTGAAAAAAGATTTATCATAAGGAAAATTTAAATATAAAATATTAATGATAATAATAAATAAATAAATAGTATCTATTTTATTTGATACATAACAATTTCTGCAGAGATTTTGTGAAACACTTAATAAAAATAAAGAAAAAACTCTAGGGTTATCAAAAAATAAAAACTTAAGAAAAAAACAATGCAACAAATTACCACCAATGTGTAGATAAAAATAGGTATGTTATACATATAATTAAAATAACTTCATAGAATTAAAAGATTTGTAAAAAAGAAAAAAATATAGTGAGATTAATTAAGAATTGCTTTTTCCAGATGCACATTAAAAAATGACACGATATATTAGAATATATTATAAAGAAAAAAGGAGTCTTAACATATAAGTAATGATGAAAAAAATAAAAATGTAAGTAAAAGATACAAAAGAATTTTACGATATGGCTAGCTTGTTTTAGATCATGAAAGTTATTGTGGATGTAATATGTTTTCAGTGATGTACTTGAAAATGTCCTGGTAGGAAGAAATATTGTTGTAGTATCGAAATGAAGAAAAAATAAAGAAAAAGAATAAATGAGACCAAAAAGGGCTATAAGATGGTAATTATTGAAATACCTACATAAAAATAAAAATTTAATAGGTCTCAAACAATCGTTATATATGATACGAAATTGAAGAAAAAACGTATGTTTTTTAAAAATATTGTCTATTTCAAAAACTATATATGGAGGTAGAGCAAAAATGTATTTAATTAATTCGGTTTGGGGAAGTACATAGCCGGTAAATCACCGACAACTTCTTACTTTCAATTAGAATCAGAGGGATGTTTCTCGACCCAAAATTACGATGAAAAGTCAACATCGAATTTCGACCGATTATTTATATAACTGGTGAAGTAACCCAGGCCCCATGTATCTTTATAATAGATTGTTTATCGATATAAATGGTCTATATAATTAAGCAAGAGAGGTGGTATTTTTTTTCACTCTGAACTCACGTCTGCTCCTCTCTCAAGATTGAAAAAACAGCCATCCAAAAAAAAAATTGAAAGATTTAAGTTTGATAGTTGTTTAAATGGGTTGCTAAACGAACTTGGTAAACAAAAAAAATTAGATATTTTTTTGGGGTCTAGTTAATCATTCAATTAATCTATCCAAACAGTCTAAGACTAATAGTTCAACTACTATTTACCGAATACAGATTTTTGTGTGTGTGTGTGTGTGTGTGTGAACTACCGAAAGTGATTATTATAGTATTATTACTTACTATAGTAAGTAATAGTACTATAATCAACCTATAGGTTGCAAAAACTTCTTGGTGGAGAAATATATTGCCGGTGATTCACCGTCGAAGTTTTTCTTAAGACTAAAACTTCCATTCATACCACAGAATTATGTATCCAAATAATGTATGTAAGTTACTTTTCTCTTTAGTAGCAGGTTCCTATTTATTATTAACATAACTGTTTCATTTTCCTTTTCTCAATCTCTTCCTTGCTATCCTGAAGCAACGGTATTATCGAGTGGATAGCTCTAGTCATGGGGAATACCAGTTCCACAAATGGAGCGAAATTGTTTCAAGGCCTGTTTTGGATTGGTCGTTCCACTTCTTCAGACAAAGTGTATTTCTAATGCGGAAGAGCACTAGTTCTATGAATATGCATTAGTATAGAGTTGAGAGAAACGATACGATAGGGCCCTACTAAAGTATAAGAAGTGCCGTGAACTGATAATGAAAATTTCATTGAAATCTCATTTTTACTTCCGTAAACCTTTAGTAAAAATATGTATTTGTGTATGTGATTCGAACTTTGTGAGTGCTCTAACTCAAAAATTAATTTTTATTAAAAGTATTAACCATTTTAAAGTAGGTAAATTTTAGGTTAATAAATAACAATAAAAATATATTTTTTTTTTTTTATTTATATATTTACAACGGCATAATAACATTTGCCATTAGCAATTGTGATAAATAGAGCAGTGTCAGGTGCGTGGCTGTACTGCTGAGGTACGTGACCGAAGAGGAGTCCAGGCTAGTCCTGGAGCAGGTCCCTCTGCCATATCCGCTTGAGGCGTCGTGGTGGATTTGTGGGGAGAATGTTTGTAGACAATTCTTGTATAAGTGGATTGGCGTGATGATGGAGTTTGTCGTGAAAATTTTGATATCGTGTCTTGATAACAGAAGGTACAAATGGGATATTGAGGTCATTATGTAATGTGAGGTTGGAAACGTAAAATGGTGCATTGGCAATGTGGCGTAGTATGATGGATTGTATTGACTGAAGGCGTTGTATGTTTGATTTTTTGGCTGATACAAAAAATATTTTTAAACTATATTTTATTACCTTCAAGTTTACATGTGTAGATTGAATTAAATTAATTTTGAATAGAATAATTTTAATCAATAAGAAATCAATAATTTTTATGGTATTTGCTTTTGTCTTGCACGGAATTTTTGAACACGTTCCGTTGAAGTTTTTGGCATTTTTAACTATTTAACACTATCTCAGAATAAAACTACGTAATAAATTAATAATCAAACGTATTATTTTAACGCATAAACCGTATAAAAACATGTAGCACCCAACAGCTGATTCTTCGACACCGACCTAAAGTTGTAGTTAACTTATACGCTGCGCTACCCATCCCCCTCTTCTTAGCGTTTCATGTTTGATTTTTATCGAGGTAATTCCGATTTACTAGTCTCGCTAAAGAAGTTTCACTAGAAAAAAATGTCTTGGTTATTATTTATTCTACTATGGGAGTCCTAAAGCCAACCATAAATGTTTATTCACTTAGGGTAGAGGGGACTTTAACGAGTACCTGGCATCATACACGCTCGAGACCATCCAAAAGACCCTCGGCTGGGATTCGAACCCGCGGTCTTGAGTTGAGTAAGTTTTTTCGACGTGTGCACGGTTTGCAAAATATGTGCCAAAGTCTTCCAAAAATCATCTCCAAATCCATTTTTTTAGAGGTTGGCTCGATTTACGCAAAACTGGATCCTATCAAAAATTATTTTTTACAAAAAACGTTTCTTTTTAAAATTAAGTTTCAAAAATCTTAATCACACCGGTGTAATGAATGTATGAGTGAAATTAAAAATGCTGTTGTTAACGACATCAACTTTTTTATTTTTTCTGTCCCTTCGGAGCTACAGAATATACTCGTACCTCCACTAGTATCATTTAGGTTAAGGCACGCCTCCACAGATCTATGAGTTATTGACTGGTCAATGACGAACCCACATCGGTTATGATACTTTCACTACCTCTCTTTTCAAGTTGAAATCGGTACGTCAACTCGTGATTCAATCTTAACATGGACGATTGTCTCTTTTGTAGCACCATACAATCCTATAGTACTTTCTTCAGACCGGAAAAATACAAAAAAAAATCAATAAAAGAAACGTATTCACTGAAAGAAAAAAATTTCAAAGGAGTAATATTTCAAGAAAAGGATTATGCTATCGAAGAAAATTCTTTCAGATTTTGAAAAATCCTTCAGAGTTACGTTTGAATCCAAAATGAGGAAGAGACCCATGTTTTTGTAGATGTTTCTTAAGATAAAAAAAAAATGTCGCGTCAAACCGGTATTTTCAAATGATCTGTTCTTATGTAATCAGCTTAGCGGAGACTTTATGGCTAAATATTAAAATTATTTAAAACTAGTATTGAAATTTATACTCACAAGAGGATAAATCCGTGAAGGACATCTTCAGCATACTAAGATACTTCATACTTTCAGAAGTAGACAAGACTAAATGCATGTCCTGCGGATTCGGTCAGACATTCGTTTTTACAGGTATTACATGTTTTTCGACAAATGATTCCAAAAATTAAAAATTCGGTGAATCACCGCAAATGTATTTCCCCAGAACAAATTAAAAATTAAGTTTCCTCTCTCCCTCAATTCCAATCTTCTGAATCCTAACTAAATTTCATCGACAGGATTATTGAGTTGTTCCTCTCTTTTGATCTTCCCTCTCCTTCGGTCGATATCGCTGAAAATTATAATAATTAAGTGTCGTACTTATAGGTTTTTGAATCTACATATGAAATTTTGTGTCAATACATTCATTACTGCGGCAGTTATTAGAATTTTTGTGTCAAGCTTCTCCCCTAATCCTCCCATTCCATTTGGACAAATTGTCTGAAAATTAGTATATGTCGTCCTTATGGGGTTCTGGATGCAAATATAAAATTTCATGTTAATACATTTATTATTTTATCAGTTCTGGTGGACATGAGCCCGACTCTTCTCTGGGTGTCCCAAACCATTCAGGTTTTGCTACTTAGGTCTTTAAGGAGTATCTGACATCGCACAGGCTCGGCACCATGACTTAACGTTCCATCCGAAGGACGGCATGCTCCCGGTTTTTTACTTCCCAGATATGAAAGAGGAAAACCAACATGTGGCAGCTTCGCCGAACTATATCATTAACACAGATAAAGATAGAATGTTTTTTGCAATTTTTCTTGTCTCAAAGGGTTCATGTAACCCACCGCAGCTTCCGTAATGTAAGATTAATTACGACGATGATCACAAATGTTCAGGGAATTTTTGAAATCGTCCACTCTGTCGATCTTATCTTAAATTTGAGACGTTCCTTGCCATTAATATCGTAAAAAACATGTGTTGATTAGGATCAATTTATTGACAGTAGTGACCGGTTTTGCATAAATTTGTCAAACCCTCCAAAATAAAGTAGATAAATTAAAGAGTTTTCTTATCGGTAGATCTTCTATTTCGAGTCGTTCTTGTTTTTTTTTTATTTTTTCATTCCGAAACCTGACAGACTGATTCTGGGTAACCATAGAATTCCACCATTTACGGAACGCTGCACATTTTTATTTAGAATATATACTTGTTCAGAGTGTCAGAAAATATTTATTGACTCCACGGTCGATTAATTTTAAGGTATTTCTTAGCAATCTAAACTTCTTTGGAGAATTGAATACATTCTGACATTAAAATTAAAATCTAAGTTAAGACATATGCAATCTTTATATCAAATTCCAAATTTATGCTTGCAATATTTTTACTTTCTCGTACCTTTAGTAAATATCGTAACCGTGTTATAATTCGAGATCAAGTTTACAACGGATTTTCACGTTTCAAAGCTTCCTGAACATGTTTTGACCATTTTTGCGATGATGTATGTGATTGGAACTGTGTGATCGCTCCAACTCAAAAATGATTGATAATTGATGTTATGAATTTGAAACTTGAGATGGATATCATCGATCTGTGGCATTATGTGCTAATTTAGATCTGGTTAGTTTTTCTCCAAAATCAGAAAATTAAGACCATTTTACTTCGTGACCTAAATAAATATTACAAGATTACCGCTTATACTTATGACCTAATCGGAAATATCTTCAAATGAACGAGAAATCTGGCAGAAACATATTAAAATATTAATAAAAAAAATGCTCTTTCGTCACTCTGGTGGACATGAGCCCGACTCTACTGTTGGAGTCCTACCCTAAATTTTTATTCACCTAGGGCCTGATCGTACCTGACATCGTACAGGCCCCAGGACCATTGCTTAACGTCCCACCCAAAGGACGGCGTGCTTAAGTTTATTTTACCACCTAGATAAAATAAACTTAAAAACCGGGCCTCGGCCGGTTTTCGAACCCACGATCTTGAGCTCAGAAGGCAAGCACGCATACCACTGAGCTACACGACGCCCTTAATGTCGTTCTTGGATCACCGGCAATGTACTTCTCTGGTTCAAATTAATTAATTAAGTTTTCGGCCTCCCTCTTTAACCTTCTGAATCCTCATATTTAAAATTCAGCCGAATTCACGCCATTTTGGAACCTTATGTGGTATTGAATTTAAATATTAAACTTCATGTCGATACACTAATTACATCGGCAATTACTGGGGTTATTGAGTTGAGACCATTCATTCTATCAAGAGGTGCCAATCGTGTTCACGGAAACGAAAATTTTTTTTTTCTTTTTTTGAATCTGAGGGTGGGAAAGCATCAAATTTTAATAAAAAGTCAACATCAAAATCGTAACAGATAACATAACTTCCCCTATACTTCGTATAACTGAGGAAGTAAACAATTATTTTGAATATCTGTTATTTATGTGTTGAAAGAGCGCTCTGGTAGTAGGCGATATGACCTCGTAGTTAAAGACCGGGCATGAATCATAAAACCTAACCTGTTATTTATGTTGTATTAACTGAGATAAAACCTATATAATTATGGTTTCTTCTAGCACTATGTCTTAAAAGTCTTTTGTAATAAAAATATGTTTACAGAGAGAAAGCTGAAACTTACTTAATTAACTTCTGCTGTCGGTGATTCACCGACTACTTTTTTTCCTTAGTTATAAAGGTGTTATCTTAGTTAAAACTACAACATACAATAACTCAGAGATTTCAAGGTTAAAACTGGAAGTTCCAAAATTTGACAAAAATTCAACTTTCGAAAAAAAAAATTTTTTTTTTGTTTTTTATTTCTAAAGATGTTTGCCTAGATGAGACCTAATTATGATTGGAATAGACAGTGTTAAATTAACTTTAGTTGTCGTTTCCTAAGATAGCTGTCAATATTGAGACGACGGCTATATCGGAACGTTATGGCATTTAGATGTAGTCTTCTGCCAAACATTCCAACCTCAATCTTATTCCAATGGGGCTCTCCTATCTAAAACTTGGACTCTCATTTTGTTTATTTCGTTGGATATATTCTCAATAATACATAAACTAAGTTCAATCTTCTTTGGCGAAGATACGTGGAGAGAAGTTGAATAAATATGTCAGCAAAATCATTAGAAAAACGAAACTAAAAACGGAAAAAAAAAATAGAATTCGTCGGTGAATCGCCGACAGTGTACTTCTCCAGCGCCTCTTCCAGCGCGAAATAGCTAAGGGTTTAGGGAGTTTTCATCTCCGATTTGGCTGAGGATTTCCTCTGATATTTTCATTAAGTTGGCACGATACCAACTCTCTTCAGGTGACTTCGCACGAGCCGAGACCCACTACCAAAACTTGACAAATGATCGTTCATGATAATGATTCCTTTAAGGGATCAATAACACCTGATTGGCTCCTGGTCCCTCAGCAGCTCTGGGGTTAAGGGGGCAACTAGGCTCCTGGGAGCATCTACTCCTGATTGGCTCCTGGTCCCTCAGCAGCTCTAAGGTTAAGGAGGCAACTAGGCTCCTAGGATCATCAACACCTGATAGGCTCCTGGTCCCTCAGCAGCTCTGGGGTTAAGGGTGGCAACTAGGCTCCTGGGATCATCAACACCTGATAGGCTCCTGGTCCCTCAGCAGCTCTGGGGTTAAGAGGGCAACTAGGCTCCTGGGATCATCTACAACTGATCGGGTCTCCTACGGGGAACGAAGAAGGAAAGAATGGAGGAAACCGTTTACTATATCCCCAGCTGAAACCGGAGGAATTATCCCCCCTCCCCTCTCCACCCCCCCAACATGCCTCCGCTGGTCAGTTCAGCTACCCCCTTTCTTTAAGACGATTCGGCTGAAAATCAATAGGTGTTCTAATGATATTATTATAGGTTAGGTTTTATTAATCATGCCCGGGCTTTAACTACGAGGTCATATCGCCTACTACCAGAGTGCTCTTTCGTCACTCTGGTGGACATGAGCCCGACTCTACTGTGGGAGTCCTAAATTTTGCCTACCCTAAATTTTTATTCATCTAGGGTAGGGGTCTTTAACGAGTACCTAACAGTGTACAGGCTCGGGACCATCGCTTAACGTCCCATCCGAAGGACGGCGTGCTTAAGTTTATTTTACCTCCCAGATAGGGCCTCGGTCGGGTTACGAACCCACGAACTTGAGCTCAGAAGTCAAGCACGCATACCACTGACCTACCGGCGCCCTCGATATTATTATATATTATTGCAATATAACTGCACATACATTATAAATGATATATTCATTCGGGAGTTATCGTGTTCGCAAACACAAACAGACAGACAGGATTTTTTTCTTCACTTTTTGAATAGGGAAAACCTGAAATTCTGGTGAAAACTCATAATACAAAATACCTTTATTTCTTGCCCATTGCTTAACTTTCCCTTATATATAATATTCGTAATAAATAGAAAATATAAATTTGTAGTATATATATTACGTAAAAAGTAGATTAGTATAAGGAAATAAATTCTCTGATTCCGCAACTCAATACAAACATTTTTTTTTTAGACCACACGTAAACATTTAAACCTGAAAATGATAAAAGTGAAATTGAAATAAAGGAAGAATATTTTTAACTAATTTTTTATGTTTTAGGGAAAGAAAAGTTTAATGATATCCTCTGTATAAATAATATGTAATTTCAATTTCTACTGATAGATTAAACATATTTTTCTCATGTAAGCTCTGAAAAAGAGGCCATTATGTAGGGACGTCCATAAAAGCATAATAAAATAATAAAACTAATTTATGAGCGATAAATTTAACTGTAAAGTATGTACTTTACGTATAAAATACATACATGTAATGACAATATTAATACTTCATCAGATATGACATAATTCATACAGGTACTTAGAACTTCCGTAAAGTTCCAGGTTCAACCGCTAGAATGTGTTAGGGGTAAAATGTATATTTACACTGTATCAGTGTGATTTCGTTTCAGAACCTAGATACTCAGATCAAATTTTTTCCACCCTTTCTGGATAAATGAGAATTTATCCATTTTAACCTTTTTTTATGGTAAAAATGAAACCTTTATACAATTGCTCAGTTATATGTCCGTCTCTGACAGAGGTTTTTCTAGGACAATATAAAGCTTAAAAATCTGAAATTTAATGTGAAATAGCTAAATGACCTTGACCCACATCTAGTCAATAGACATTTTATTTATTTGTTTATTAATTATTTAATTACTTATTTTTTATGTGTAAACATATAAGCTTCTCCCACAAAAAAAATATATATATTTGTACTATAGTAATCTTATGAACCTGTGACGAACAACCGAACGGATATACGAGCTAAGTTGTGGAGAGGATAGTTGAGTTTCTCAGTAGAGACGTGACTGGCTTTAGCTCTGACGTCGTCTTTACTTCGTTGTCGTGTTACATTACTGATGTAAAAATCCGTTCTGAATTATTGTCAAGAGTTTTTAATTAATAATTGAACTGTAAAATAATTTAACATTATTAAAATATTTTCCTAATTTTCTAATTGTAATTTAACATTAATTACACGATTGTCGTAACTATTGCCAACAAATTAATTGTAATAAAAAAAATATATATGAATAAATTCTCGATTTGGAGACATACTCATATTTTACAGAATACAAAATTACACAACGTGATATTATTAGATTAAAGAGTTGTAAATTAATTTAAGTAACTTATTTTCACACTATATAGTCACAATTATCTTATGTTATTTATCGTAAGCATTAAAAATTTTGCTGCTGCTACGGACTCACAAGTATTTTTATTTTAAATCTCCCCTTGGGTGGGGTATTAAATGAAAGCCTTTGCTTTTAAAATAAAATGATCATCAAACATTTTCATATAGTTAGTTATTATGACTCATGTCCGGGCTTTAACTACCAGGTCATATTGCCTACTACCAGATCTCTTCTGTCACTCTGGTGGACATGCATCCAACTATACTATGGGAGTCATAAATTTAGTCTACGCAAAATAATCTATTCACCAAGCGTAGGGTAGTCTTTAACGATTACCTGACATCGTACCGTAGCTTAATGTCCCATATGCTTCTTGTTGCTTTATTTTACCTCAATGATAAAATAAACTAAGAGCCTCGTCGGGTTTCGAACCAGCGATCTTGAGCTCAGTAAGCAAGCACACACTTTTATAGATCTTCCTCTACCGAAGCAAAGCTAGTCTATAATTACCAATTGAGTAAACAAATAAATAAATAATTTTTCTAATAAATAAGTTTTTAATATTGATGTGCTTGAACTGTCAATTTTGTAAGTTGGAGGACAAATGCTCAATTAAAGTAATAACTATAATTAAATTTATTGTTTCGTAGTAGTGCTTGGGTAGGTGTGTCTATACTTAAAAATCTATACATAAAAAAATTATGTATGTAAACAGAAATTTGAACAAAATTCATCATTTATAAACCCAAATTAATTTTAAAAACGCATATCTTGTGGTAACATTAACAAAACATTTATTAATTATAAAGTTTATAGGTTAGGTTAGGTTTTATGACTCATGCCCGGGCTTTAACTACGAGGTCATATCGCCTACTACCAGAGCGCTCTTTCGCCACTCTGGTGGTCATGAGCCCGACTCTACTGTGGAAGTCCTAAATTTTGCCTACCCTAAAGTTTTATTCACCTAGGGCAGGGGTCTTTAACGAGTACCTGACATCGTACAGGCTCGGGACCATCGCTTAACGTCCCATCCGAAGGACGGCATGCTTAAGTTTATTTTACCTCCCAGATAAAATAAACTAAGGGCCTCGGTCGAGCTACGAACCCACAACCTTGAGCTCAGAAGTCAAGCACGCATACCACTGAGCTACCGGCGCCCTTATAAGGTTTTTTCATTACTCTCGAAGGACATTTTATTCAATAAAATATCTATAAATATATGTATATTTTCTGTAATTTAGTTAATACATGAAAACATGAAAGTATTAAATATAATAATAATTTTTTCATACTAATTAACCAAGTTTTAAAATTAAAGCTGGATCATGAAAATAAACATTTATGATTCCAGAATTTATGTATTACAGAATATCTTAAGGATCGCATTTGCATATTATATTTTTCATCTTGCACTTTAAATGTTAAATTTTACACGTTACACTAATATTATATTTTTACATTTATTAGATTAATTTACATTTTATTACATAATTTAAAAAATATTATTCTAACTACATTTATGTAATATCATTTTTCATGTACTTATTACAATTATTTTTTTTACATATTAATTTAATTCTTTTACATTTTACAAATATTATTCCCATTTTATATTTTGTATTTTAATAGCATTTCTCTCTGTCATTTATGCTCAATGGACACGATAGTGCAGAACTGGGACTATCGAACCAGGGATTAATTGTAACATTCGAAATACCTCATATTTTAGTTATTATGACTCATGCCCGGGCTTTAACTATGACGTCATATCGCCCTGCTACCAGAGCGCTCTTTCGTTACTCCAGTGGACCTAAGCCCGACTCTACTCTGGGAATCCGAAATTTTGCCAACGCAGGTTTATTCAACTAGTAGTCTTTAACGGGTACCGGACATCCATCGATTAACGTCTCATCCGAAGGACAGCATGCTCAAGCGTTCCGACCATAGGCGATATGACCTCGTTGATTATTCCTTCAGGATATTTTCGCCTTACGAATAGGTTTATGGATTTTGGATCTATGTATAGTATATATTATTCACATCACAGCATATAATATATCGTAATAAACTGCCAGTTATGCTTAATTTCACTTCGTATAGTATTACCAGTTATTACAGATTTTTTCTGCACCCTATCATTAGCAGTTTAACTAAAGTTAAGTTAGTAAATACGGAAATTATTCTAAGAAGGTTTAATAATGAAGAAAAAACACTGGAGATGACACTGCAGTGTAAGGAAACCGGTTCTGGTAACAGTAGGAAGACTACTTACTACCTATTATACATTTGATACATTTTACTATCATTTGATTGAAGAGTGATTGATTGTAGATTATATTATTGTGCCTTCAGGATACTTTCGCATTACAAATAGGTTTATGGATTTCGGATCTACGTATAATATATATTATTCACCTCTCACAAAATAATATATAACTACAAAATGCCAGTTATGCCTTTATTTTACTTTATTGTGCCAGTTATGAATCATTTTTCTTTTTATGGTATTAACAGTTATTATAGTTTTTTCGGCATCCTATCATTACCACTTTAACTACAGTTAAGATAGTAAATACGGAAATTATTCCAAGTAGGTGTAATAATAAATAATAATTATGCAAAAATGTGTAAATCCAGAAGTAGTTGTAAGTAATAAGAGGAATAAGAAACCATTCATTATTTTACTGAAACTTTGACCTCACCGCCTCTCAGACATTTTCTGTAATAACATAATAAGAGGGTTTTTAAAGAATGACTTGGGCTTCTGAATGTTATGAATTAAACAGGAGTGATGTTACTGCCACTCCTTTTCAAGTATTGCTCCACTGCGCAACAATTTCAAAATTGAATTTCGAAACAACACCATAAATTTTGTTTTAAACAAAATTTATAGGAAATCTTACCAGACTTCTATTTAAAAATGAAGGTCCTCCGGTCGAACTTCTCTTGTAGAACGGTGAACATCTTGTTATATAAGATTTTTGAATAACTAAATATTGCTCCTATCTTTTTGAAAAAAATTATAAAAAAATAATAGAGGATTTAATATTATTTTTTTAAAATTACTTTCACCACTTCTTGAAAACAATAGTTTACTACGATAGCGTTAAGTGGGCAGGAGCCCGACTATGGGAGTTCTTCGGATGGGTCCCGAACCTGTACGATACCACATATTCGTTAAAGACCCCTACCCTAGGTAAATAAAAATGTAGAAATATCATAGTAGAGTCGGACTCATGTCCATAGAGACGAAAGAGCGGTCTGGTAGTAGGCGATATGACCTCATAATAAGGTAAGGATCGTTATCGATGTAGCAGACATTGTATAAGCTCGGGACCATCGCACCGGACGGCGTGCTCAAGATTTTTTTTACCTCCCAGATAAAAAAACCTAAGGCTCGACCGGGTTTTGAACCCGCGGTCTTGAGCTGAGTTGGCAAGTACGCTACCTCATTTTTTTTGGATTATTTTTTTATTGATTACTCGAGGAGTTTTCCATGAAATTTCATGTTTTCCGATCTCCTAATTTCAAAAAAGAAAAAAAATTTCTATGAACTCGATAATACCCGATGGAATGAATGTATCGACACGATATTTTATTTGTATATCCAAAACCCTCTAACACCTATTGATTTTTTTTACGGAATCGACTAAAGGAAAGGGGGGGGGGGGGGGGGGGGGGTTAGGAAGGAGGCTAAAAATTAATTGATTAATTCGATCTGGGGAAGTAAATAGCCAGTGATTCACTGATTTTTTTTTTATTAATTTATTTATTTTTTACCAAGAGTGAAAAGCGAGGGACGTATGATTACGTTGTTGCTGGTTCATATTTCCCTTAATCAGACCTAGAAGAGTGCCCACGAGGGAGCACTATATAAAAAGAATGGGGTGCATTGACAGTCTCAAATCAGTGTTGTGACAGAAGGCACTCTACCACCCTTCCTGCAACAGGATACTAGGCAGTGTCTCTTGTTACCCTAGGGACCCCTGATCAAGCATATTGCAACCCTCACCATCCTATTAAGTTACCACCAACACATTACTTACGCCATATTAAAATGCGTGATTTTACCTCCCCAGCTGTACTAAGTATAGGGGAAGTTATGTAATCTATCTAAAATTCGATGTTGATTTTTCACCAGAATTTCAAGTTTTTTCGCTGATCCAAAAATAAAAAATTAAATTTTTGTCTTTCTGTGTGTGTCAATGAACAGGATAACTCGACAGAATAAATGTATTTTTCAAATATTTTTACTTCTGATTTTTTTATTTATTTTTTAAATGTAAATCATTCAGTTGGCATATTTATTTTATTATTATTATTATTATTATTATAGATATTTTAGTTAGTTGGTTAGTTATTGTGACTCAAGCCCGGGCTTTAACTATGAGATCATATCGCTTACTACCAGAGAGCTCTTTCGTCGCTCTGGTGGACCCTACTCTGCAATGAAAATCCTAAATGTTGCCTACGTACAGGCTCGGGACCATCACCTTACATCCTATCTGAAGGACGGCGAGCTCACGGTTTTTTTACCTCCCAAATCCGACATCTTGAACTCACTAAGCAAGCACTCCTGCTCTGAGCTACCGGCGCCCTCTTTATTTTGGTTATTGTGAATATATTATTTTCGAATGGACTGCTTAAGTATTTTTTCGCTGTATAAGAGTGAGTGAATTGCATCCCCTTTGAGCTGTCAGTGTTCCATTACACACCACACTGTACGTGTCATGTAAGTCAGTTTTATTTTATTTTTCGCTTCTCTGTATCCTGATGCATTACCATATTATTATTACTTTTCCATATTTATATTTTATTCATAGATATGCCACTGAAGAAGAGACAGTTGCCTTGAGACAGTGGGAAGGCAACCTCTTTTATTTCTATGAAAAATCTTGTACCATGACATCATAGTATCACATATTACACTTAACAAGTCTCATGGTAGATCTGCCACTCGAATTTTTCGAGAAGTGGTTAATCGATTGATGGAATAGAAGAGTTCGCAAATAAATTTTAGAGAATGTTAGAGGGAGACGCTTCATGAAAAACTGTTATTATTTTTTTCCCCTATTTTTCATGATCTGTTGACTATAGTAGACGCCAGGAAGGCTGATGTACAAAGCGAAGGGAAAATTTCATTTTCCGGAGTCACGCTCCGTGAAAAAGGTTGCCCCCCCCCCCGCCCCCCTCCTCTTCCAGAGTTGGCAATTTGGCCCTAGGGTAGTGGGGGGGGCGGGGGTGGGGGGGAGAGGCCATAAAGCCCTAATCAGATCTAAATGTCAGGGGCTTGGGGCTTGGAAGGGTGGTCCTGAACCGTTTTACGGTAATTAGCCGCACAATACCCAGCCTAGCTCAGCCCCGCTCATCAATCACAAAGTTTATTTTCATTATCTATATGGGCCCACTTCACTATTTGTAAACATAGATTTACACCTTTCTTTTGTATAGGAGTATAGCTAATGAAACCATTCAGGCCTCACACAAAACAATACTAGTCACAAATAGGACACAAATGACCTAACGTTTAAAAAAATAAATAAATAAAATAAGGATAATTGAATGGGATTTTAAAACATACTAATTGGATCGGGTTTTCGATGAATCGTGAGCCAGTTTGGTTTTTAAGACGCCTAAGTAGAGGCCCGTTAGAATTTGAATCGGAATTAGCATTGTACTTACTTAGTAAGCCATTGAACCTCCAAGTAAAAGCCCAGGCATGAGTCACAATTAAGGATTGCAATCCCGGGATCCCGAAATCCCAGCATTTTTACTTTCTACCAACTCGGGATTAAAATTTTTCAATATTAATTTTTTATAATATTAAAAGAAGGCAAGTAGGGATTTTATGTAATTTTGAGAGACTACTAAAAAATTATAAAAGTACTTAAACTTTGTGTATAGATATAGGTAAATTGCACTGCATCCCGGAAATCCCGTTTATACCGGGATTGAAAGAGTTGAATATTGAAATTTCGGGATTAAGTTCCAATCCCAGGATCGCAATCCCTAGTGTGAATCTGTGCATCCGCAACAATCTTCCGCAATTCTTCTCTGTCCTTAGCCTTCTCACGCCCATCATTCTGAGGTCGTCCTCGAGTTTTCCTGCCAAAGTAAGCGGGGTCTCTCTCTTCTCTGTTCTCCAGTGGGCCCCTCCGTTTCTTCCCCCAGGTCCTTCTATACGAGTCCCTCAGCTCTTTCTTGGACCTTATCCCCAGGAGTATCCTATATCTTCGTCAATAGCTTCCTCTCTTATTGAGCCATAGTCAAGATACAGGTTTCACTCCAGTCTTCCTAGATGCTTTTACATCGAATGTAGTGTTTCATTGCATTTTACCGCCGTACCACTGGACTCGATCTTCCATCTTCAGCTCCATGCCACTACTGGTGGCAGCAGATCCGCCGTGTTCTGGCGAAAGCAGGGCCACCTCTGGTGGGATGAGGTTCTTCGCCGCCCATGGCCGATCTTGAGAGTAGCTTCATCGGAGATATTCCTACTTATCTCTTCTGATATTCCTCTCTGAGTGAAGGAGGACCAGTGTTGAGTCAACCAAAGGTACTAACCCTATTCAACTCCTTGGCCCCTTGTAATTAATGACTTAACATTTTTTTGCAGATATGTTGTGAAAACTCAATAAAAAATAAAGAAAAACGTACGTTTTTTACAAAATGTTGTATATTTCACAAAATATATATAATATGGGAGTATTTTCGGTATTGCTACCATCTTCAGGCACTGTAATACAGTTTCTAACTGTATTTGTTAAGTCGTGACTGAAAAGGGTAGCAATACCGAAAGTACTCCCATATTATATATATTTTGTGAAATATACATTATTTTTTTTAGAAACATACATTTTTCATTATTTCCTTTGTAATTAGTATTATAAGCAAGCCAAATTGGTTTCCGTTCTATTAGACTGTGAGTAGAGAATCACTAAATTATCACACTATCGATACATTATCGGTATCGATACCCCGATCAAATAGAGGGAAAAATCAATATATAGTTGGAAGTTTTATGTTTATGTTATTTGTAGGTTTCTAAAACTTTTTTTTATGATCCTATGTTTTGTTTTTCATGTTTATTTTATCATTTTTTATCTTCATTCAGTCATCCTAAGAAATTAATATATTTGGAATATTAAATTTCTTATTGGAAGAGAAAGGTGTAAGATTATAGTTGATCAGGTGAGAGAGAACCTCCCCTCCCCTCTACCCCCATCCTTCACTTACCTCCCTTCCCATAAAAAAGGTTAAGAAGTTATTCCTTTTTAATTTTTTTAATTTAAAAATACAGTTTCATGAGACAGGCTGATGATGTGGGCTATCTCGAAAGTTGGTTAGCACAAATAATACTTTAAATTGTATAAGAGGTCCAGACTATGTTTTTAGTTTACAACCTGTGAAAAAAGATCTGATAATATGCCTCATTTTTTTGTTATATGTTTTTTATATCAATTTTTTTTATTTTATCTTAAAACCAAAAAAAGAGCCATTTCCTATCCTTCTTCAAGGTGACATCTTCAATTAAAAATTAAAAAAAAGTCGTCGATGATTCACCGACAATGTACATTTCCGTAATGGAAATTAAACAACTAAGTTTTCACTCTCTGAAACCAATTTCCCTTCTTGGTTGAAAATCAATAGATTTCATACTCAGGTAGTAAATATTGTGCTGATAAATTCGTTACATCGATAGCTGCTAGGCTTTTTGTGTTGAGCTCTCTCCTCTGATTCCCTTTCGCAGATTTTGTTGAAAATCGACAGATTCTATACATACAAAATTTGTTGTCGATATATCATCCCCCCCTCCCTTTAGCAGATTTCCCTGAATATCAATAGGTGTCGTGCTTATGGGGTTTTGGAACAGTTACAAAAGAAATACGAGTCCATTCTATCGGAAGTTATCGTCTTCACAGACCCACGACAATTAATATTTTTCCTCCATTTTTGGAATCAGGGGGTCCCAAAATATAAAATGAACTGAAAACACCGGTCAGAAATTCGATTTTGAGTTTTCACCGGAATTTCATTTATTCTGCTTCCAAAACTAAAAAAAAAAAAGTGTCCTGTCTATGCGTGTGTCTGTGAACCCGATAACTCCTGATAGAATGAATATATCGACATGAAATTTTATAAGTGTGCCTAAAAATTCCTAAGGAGGACACCTATTAATTTTCAGCCAAATCGACTAAAGTAAATCAAAGGGGATCAGAGGGGCTCAACACAAAAACTTCAATAATTAGATAGATGAAAGTTTATATTTAAACACAAAAAACCAAAAGGAGGGCACCTATTAATTTTCAACGGAATCGGCGGGGGTTTACAGGGTATTGAATATATCGACACAAAAAGTCAACTTTCGATTTCCAGTCAAAACTGTCAAGTTTTAGAGGGAGAGCAAAGACGTAGTTGATTAATTTCTGCTGGGGAAGTACATTCCTGCCGATTCACCGAAGACTTTTTTCGTATTTTCCATCGCGCTGGGGGTTAGTTAGTATGTGAATTTTACAAAATCATCACCCCTAATACACAGTTACAGTTCAACTATTGACGTTGGACATAGAGAGAAAAAAACAACAAAAAAAACTACCTATCTCATAAATGATATAGAGAAAGGGGGGATGTGATTGGGGGTTGGAGAAGAGGGCGTGGCCGGTTGGTGTTCTCTGATTGGCTGGTTCTGCTCCACTTACCCCTAGTATTGCTCCCGCACCCTCCCTGCGACCATGACTCCTACTCTAAACCAGCCAAGTCCAACCAATGGAGGTCTTTTTCAAAATATATTTGATGTTGTTTTTTTTTTCTTTGTATGATTTGTTGGTGTTTTTATTAATTTTAACATCTCATTATTTTTCTCTACTCCAGTGAGTAGAAGTTTTGTACACTTTGCTTGTTAGACACTTGCAACTTAATTTCTTATCAAAATTAGTGAGAAATGATACAGAAGTTATCTCAGGGTACGATTGGGGGAAAAAATTTAGTTTAAATTTGTGTTTTAGGGGTGGAGGGTTGAAACTTTTTTTGTTATAAAAGGAACTCTTTAATACTAATAATATTTATTTCCGTTATACCAGAACATGATCATAGAATACGTCATAAGAATGTATACATTAACATAGGTTATAAATTAGATACATAAGATAATATTCTGGTCAGTCTCAGACTCAGTGATTAGTAATAACAATACTATATAAAAAATACTACCTCTATGGCAAATATATATCTATATAAAAATTACAACCTCTATGGCAATGAATGTTTTTTTTTTTTTACAAAATAAATATTCTTATAGTTAAGTATATAAAATAAAATAAAAGAAAAATATCTATACAAAGAATTGTACATAATAAGCAATATAACAACTAAATAAAAAGATACCAATAATATTGAAATATAATAAATAATAATAATAATAATAAATATATATATATACCTATATCTATCTTACATGCAACAAATTAAATTATATTATTATTTATTTTCAAGGCAACAGTAAAAACTGAGAATAAATTGTTAATTTTTCTAACTTCTAAATTATTTAAAATATGCACAAATGTTTCTGAGTAATATTCTGGTCTATTGGTGAGATAATTGTGGAGAAATGAAAGCCTGACGATACACAAAGAGGGATTATAGAACAAAAAGTGTATGAGGTCGTCCTTTTCATCTAAGGTACAGAGCCTGCAGACACTTTCAGGACAAAACTCATACCTAAGCCCTCCAAGTAATATTCTAAAATTGATATTGTTATTGTGGAGACGAATTTGAGCCAAAAGTCGAAGTTTTTCAATATGACAGTTTAATGAAAGATAGCTTTCTTTTGACCCTAAAGCGCAGACCAATCGGTAGAAGGAGTTGTATTTCGAATTTAATATTGTATTTATATCCAGACAGACCAGATGATTCCTCATGGCTGCTACCAAATCACCATGGAGGGGCCGGATATCAGAAATATAATACTTGTAAATATATGACTACAAAATAATAATAGTAATAAAAATACAGTAGATACAGTTTTGATTTAATAAATATCCGAAGGACGGCGCCCTAAAGGGTTTTTTCCCTCCTAATCAGCGATGTATCTATAAGAAATTAATGACCCCTATGCTTGGTAACGAAACTTAGGTAGGCAAAATTCAGTACTCCCACAGTAAAGTCGGGCTCATGTCTCCAGAGCGGCGAATGAGCGTTCTGGTAGTAGGCGATATGACTTCATAAGTAACACTAGTGCAAATGTTCGGCCAAACAGGAAAATGGCAAGAAGGGAGCTTACTTCAAAACCTCCCCCAGCTGAACGTGAATATAACGGAATACTATATTTTTTCAAATTGAACACCTATTAGAAAATAAATGAAATGTTGTATTTACACCATAAAAAGTGATAAAATAGCACCAGAAATTATTCGCATTTTTGAATCATTCCTAGGACTTGAAAGTCGTTATGTCATGACTCTTTGACCAGTTCCTAATGGTCGATTTTCATGAAACAGAAGATTATAACTTGGGCCTGTTTTGGGGATAGACATCCCTGAAAACATTTATTCTCTTATATTATATATTCCTCCATATGTTTATTAAAGCACAGTTTTCTTCTGGATAAACATTAATCGATAAATCGTTTATCCTTCCTTGATTGCGGGGGAAAAAAAGAAAAGAACAACCGGTAATACTCAAAAACTTAAATATTCCGGTTTTTTTTCTTAGATTTTTATATATATAAAAAAATATAAAAAATGTAATAAAAAATCTGAACCTTGAATATTATGAAAAACCAACATTCAGGAGAAATGAGTCACAGGTATTTTTATAAATTATACTAAATTTTAGTTTACAAAGATTTTACGAAAATATGTTTTTGATTAAATAAAACGGCAAATTGTCGAGCAGTTGGGATGTAGAAGAATGTCTTCAATAATGCTTAACTCGGACGAGGCCCTTTGGTTTTTTATCTAGAAGGTAAAAAAACTTGAGCACGCCGTCCTTCGGAAATGGTTAAGTAGTGACAGTAGAGTCGGGCTCATATCTACCAGAGTGACGAAAGAGCGCTGTGACATAGGCAATATGACCTAGTTAAAGCCCAGGCATGAGTCACAATAACTAACTAATAATGCTTAACCTGAATTATTATTATTATTATTATTATTATAGGAATTTTAAAAAACACATTGTTATTTATTCCTTCCTGGGTCGTATATGGGTTTTACAATTAAAATATTATTTCTGGGAGATACTTAATATTATGTGAGAACTTTGAATAAAGAATCTACTATTACATATAACTGTTGAGCAAGATATTAGAAAAATATTCTTAATAAATATTGAATATATTTTTAATCCGAGGTGCGGGGGGCTTTGTCGCATATTGTATGCACCTCAAAGATGTAATTGTTAGCTAACTTATTTTTCTTATTTTTGCCAATTCAGCAATATGTTCTTAAATTTCGTGTAAATGAATCTATCATATGGTTGGCATTCGAAATTGTAGTCATACATTTTAACTTTTGAAAGTGTATAGAATCAGGTGTCAACAAAAATAGTTTCATGACTTGAAATGTGATGTTAGTACAATAATTGTACCGATCCGATAAAGATAAGGTATAGTTAGGTATTGAAGTGCAGATTTCATGGAGGGAGAAGAACTTAGTAACCCCAGAGAGGCTGACGAACTGCAGGAGTTTCCTGAAAACGATGAAGACATCCTTGCGTTTCATGAAACTTACTCAAGAAGTAAAGTGACCATCGATAAGTGGAAGCGTGTGTCAGACGCAGGAGTGAAAAGCAATGAGGAAGAGCTGCTCAAAGAAATGGAGACCACACTTCAGGAACTGGCAGGGTATATGAGGAACATAGAACTGGAAGCTAGAGAACGAAGAATCAGGAAGAGGAACAGCATCATAGGAGACTGGAACAGATGGACAGCCAACGAAAAGAAGTTTCGTCAAAGTCTTGAGATCGGAAAAAATGCAATGCAGTCTTTAGCGGAAACCCTCCTCGCCAGCAGTAAGAAGAAGGATCTGGGTCGGGCGACCATGGATGCCGCGGCACTTTACACAAACGCAAGCCAGTTCAAGGAGACCACCCGGAAAAGGAACAGAAAGGAGAAAATGAATGATCTACAGTTTCTTCTCAAAGAAATGATAATACGTTTTGCTCGTATTTGTGAGTCGGAGAAAGTCCCTCATAACCTGCCTGTTCCACCCCCTGAAGAACCCAAACCAGTACGTCCTTCGATTTTGATGACACACAACGTACCTCATAAACGACCGCCCGCCGACAGATATCCTCCAGTTCCTAAAAAAGCTGTTATCACTCCAGAAAGACGGACCCAACCACTCACAGACGAAAATATAACAACACCAGGAACATTTGTCATGGAATACTGCAAGAAGTGTGGTCTACAGGAGCTATACTCAGAGGTTGGGGTTTTAAAGACTCCATGGGTCAATGAGTTTGTTTTTACGTGTAAAGTAAAAAATATCACATGCGAGGGGCGGGGTAAGAGAAAGAGCATAGCAAAACAAAACGCCGCTGCACAAATTATGCGAATTATTTTGGATCGTCAAAGACGGAATAGACTTCCTGATACATTAGTACCGTTAAATGACTCTGAAATCAAGCTAGCAATTGTCATCATGTGTGAATACATTGAATTTGATAAAGAACTTGAGACGTTGTCCGAAGGTGGAACAGAAAGACTCCCAATCTATGCTCCAGTCATCAACGCACCAGGAAATCAGATTCGATGTAAAGCGTTTGGTTTCAACGCTGTGGGCCATGGAAGGACCAAAGACATCGCCCGAAGAATGGCAGCCAAATTGATTTTGGACTATTACAAAGATGAAATGCTAAGAAGAAGAAGAAGTAGTGGCCGCTTTGATGACGACAGCAGAAGCCTGAAGAGTTTTAAAAGTCATAAAAGTGCCCGAAGTACAAGAAGTTTGAGGAGTTACAGAAGTGTGAAGAGTCGCAAAAGTCTCAAGAGTACCTCCTCAGTCAATGAACCTGACCCACACGAGCAGTGTGTTAGGTAAGTACTTGGTTTTTAGATTAATAAGCAAATAAAAGAAAATTAGACCTGTTATATCATAACGTTTTGAAAAAATTATAGGTTAGGTTAGGTTTTATGACTCATGCCCGGGCTTTAACTACGAGGTCATATCGTCTACTACAAGAGCACTCTTTCCTCACTCTGGTGGACATGAGCCCGACTCTACTGTGGGTGTCCTAAATTTTGCCTACCCTAAATTTTTATTCACCTAGGGTAGGGTCTTTAACGAGTACCTGACATCGTACAGACTCGGGACCATCGCTTAACGTCCCATCCGAAGGACGGCATGCTTAAGTTTATTTTACCTCCCAGATAAAATAAACTAAGGGCCTCGGTCGGGTTTCAAAACCACGTTCATGAGCTCAGAAGGCAAGCACGCATACCACTGAGCTACCGGCGCCCTCTCTTTTAATTATATAAACTATAAGAATATACATATTCACAATTGTAATTTGTATACTGTTCCGGTTATTAGTCTAACAATCAATAAGCTATCATACATTTGCCAGTTATAACTTCTCATTCCTGCCGACGTTGGAATTCTAATGCAATTAATCCGTACAGTGTACGTACATTTTGTTGAATAAAAATATTTACTTAAATATTCATATCGTTTATTTAAATAAGAATAAAATAAATTGGAAAATAGCCGCTTTAGTAATTTGTAATCGACTATTTAAAAAACTGGTTTATTCCCAGTTATGAAATTGTTGGATGGAGTTCATGAACAGAGTGTATGCATTTTGCATTACTTCAATTCATTTAATTTGAACTGGTTTTGAGATAAATCATTCAACTTTTTTTTATTATTTGTTTTTTTTACCAAGAATAAAAATTAGTTATTCGATTATGGAAAGTGATTTTTTAGCAAGAGATATGGGCTGATATGTTGTACTTCCTAGGCTATACTACATATATGTAGTATAGGAAAGTTATGTAATCGGTTAGAAATAGGATGTTAATTTTTTACCGGAATTTCACATTTTTCGACCCACTGATTCCAAAAATGAAAAAGAAAAAAAATCTGGGTTTTTGTCAGTGAACACGATAACTTACGTTTGTCTAAATGAATATATCGACAGAATATTATTAATGTTTTTCCAGACTCCGTGAGGACAACACATATTGATTTTCAGACAATTCGGCCAAAGGGGAGGGGGAATGGTAAGGAAATATAAGAAGAAGAAAAAAAAAAACAATTAAATAAAAAATATGGTGAATAATATATACAAAATAAATAAAATATCTGCACAATAAGTTATATATATGTTACGCCGAATTGACGAAATTGCCTAGTTCGTGAACTAGGCAAAAAATTGCCGAATTCACGTACTAGGCAAATCTACTGCCTAATACACGTAATGGCAGTAATCCTGTTGCCTAGTTCACGAATTAGGCAACTACATGCAGCGCATAGTTAGGGTATAAAAGATCTTCATGCAAAAAAGACGTAAATCTTCACGATGTAAATGTTATAAGAGTGGCTTCGTTTGTAATTCAGCTTGTCATTCTGGAACATCCTGTAAAAACCATGATTAATTTTTTTTTTTCAATTTGACCTCTTTTTCATTGTTTTTATAAACATTTGCTAACGAATACTGTTCAATGTTGTTTAAAACCCAGTATTAAAAGGACTTTTTTTTTCATTATTTGTGTTTTATATAATTCAATAATTCCCTATCTATAATAATCTATAATCATTAATATATAGATCCCAATAATTCCCTATTTAGAATTACCCAAAAAGTGGGGGTTACCTATTTCGCTAAATAGGCAAAATGAAACCAACAAATTGCCTAATCCGTGAATTCGGTAAAGAGGTTGCCGAATTCACGAATTCGGCAATTTTTTGCCTAGTTCACGAACTAGGAATTTCGTCAATTCGGCGTAACATATATATATATATATATATATATATATATATATATATATAATAAATAATAACTACAAAAATATAAACAAATAAATTCAGTTCGATATCCCCGGAAACATCATCGTGAAAAGGCCTCATTCCTCCAATTTAATAGAGGTAGTGATCTCCCGTACCACCTCGCTCTGTCAGCCTCTGACCTGCAATGGTGGCAGACCGAGATGCACGGGAAGAGCTGAATGTGAGTGATGACATGTGGAGAGAAACTGAGACCATTGCCAGCCCTCACTAAATAGAGGCTACATAATGTAACAGGTCACTCGGTCAGCACCTCCTCAATTTTCGGGAAGGATTTTCTGCGTGAGAATGGGATGACAGAGATAAGATAACAGGATTTTTGAAAACTTGAGTTCGTTGACAAAAGGAATTTTATAGTCATTATGGAGAGTAAATTATGTAATTTATGAGATTTTTTTTTTTCAATATCCAGTAATCCGTTGATAACTTGGGGTACAGTAACCCCATCTTATATGTTTTATTATTAGCGATATCGTGCTGAAGTACCACATATATATTAAAAGGGACATACAGACAGACGTCAAACACTCGATTATAGGGTTCTTCAACCTACAGAACCCAGAAAAGAGGACCACCCTGATGTATACAGTTTGATAAAATTTGTCTTACACCTTGTGTAACTATTTTGAGTGTAGTAATTTGGGCTAAGTGCTCATTAGACCATATATAGTAGTTTGGCTACTAGATTCATTGATTCTCTTCTGATGATTCATTAAGGCCCCTCTACCTAGTAATTATGCCTTCTTTTTTTCCATAGTAGTTTTTAGTAACGACTTAATGATAGGCTCAGATGATATCTGTCAATTAGTGTACCTTATCTGTGAGGATATCAATGCAATGGGAAACCTTTTTACAGCTCTGTAAATATGCCGGCTATTGTATTATGGAAGTTCGAGGGTTCGAATCCCCAGTCAATCTACAGTTTTTTAAATACTTCAATATTATATCGAAATTTCTATATCAACTACAGAAAAATGGAGTGAGAGTCAGAAAGTAAGGTGGATTTTTGTAATTTCATTCGAAATCTCTATGAAGTGCAAAAATATAAGTCCAAATTAAATACAGTTACTACTCCGTATAATTTCATTTCCATTTTCGGATACAGAGATTCGGAAAGTCCACTGAAAACTTATAATCGATTTTTTAAATTTTTTTATGGGCTATTAATTTTAAAATTATTCTTCACGCTTCGTTAAAAACTACAAAAAACCGTCACGATAATAGCTGAGGGCTCATCACTGCTCGAAACATACCAGTTAAGGATCCTGCCGATGCTCGGCACATACTTGCTGGGGTGCCCTGCGTTGTTCGGCAAAAACTAACAGGGGTGCCGGCCGCTGCTCGGCATTTGTTAACTGGGAGCCCATTACTGCTCGAAACATACCAGTGGGTCCCGCCGCGGCTCGGCACATACTTGCTGGGGTGCCCTGCGTTGTTCGGCAGAAACTAACAGGGGTGCCGGCCGTTGCTCGGCATTTGTTAACTGGGAGCCCATCACTGCTCGAAACATACCAGTTAGGGGTCCCGCCATTGCTCGGCATTTGTTAACTGGGATCCCATTACTGCTCGAAACATATCAGTTAGAGATCCTGCTGCTGCTCGGCACATTCATTTAACGATAACATAACATACTTAATTATATTTATTTATTATTTACATGAAGAACTGGGGAAGTAAAACTATGTGCCCGCACCCAAAATAGGTTCTATAAAATAATAAAAATTTGATGAAAAAAACTCTTTATTAATGTAAAAAGGTGTACGTAAATATTCAACTCACAGAAATGCATAAACTCATGCATACGAAATTGCTATAGTTGTTATCATAAATTCACAAGTCATTCATATGCAAATAGATCCAAAGTTCTAAAAAACAAAACAAAAAAAAAACAAATACCTGATTAATATCTACTGGTTATTTTAAACAATAAAGGTCTGTATGATAATACCTTTTTGTACATCAGTTCAAATTCAATTAATTCATAACAGTTAATTAGAATTTGCAAGTGCTAATAGTCTGGTTTTTCTCCGCAGATTATAATGTTCACGGGAACGTATAATTAAATACCGTCTAAACGCTGTTCCAGTTTCATTTTATTTTATTTTCAATTTATTTTTTCTTATTGTAAATATATTGTTCCTGAATCCAGTTTGTTCTTTTTTTACTATTGGATTTATTTACAATTTGTAAAAATAAAACCATAAATAGATTTTATGATAATGATGGAATATGAAATAATGTATAATAATAATTGTTCATGGTAAGGAATTATAAGAAAGGAAAAAAAAAGTAGTAATAATAAATGAAAGAATTAAATAAAAAAAAACAATTTTATATGTATGGGCTTAAAATCGATTGCTGACTTAGATAGGGGCTCCTAAATCCTCATACTAAATTTTGTGTCGATAAATTCAATACATCGGCAGTTATTACAGTTTTTGAGTTGAGCCCCCCCACCCCTGCTTTCTTATATAATACAAAATAGAAGAGTGTAAAGCTCAAAAGGTCTAATCACCACAATAAAAATTCTACAGCGCACATTTTTTTAAATGTTATTAGACTTTCAGAAGTTTTCTTAACAATTTTCTTGGCTCTTTGACCTTCACAATTTTTAGTAATTGACGTTTTGTACAAATTTCTCCTTTGTTAGATATCCCTCGTGATGTCTTCAACGATGTACTGGAGACGTTCCTCTCCGTGGACGAAGTGGTGGCTGTACAAAATCCTTTTTCTTCGGTCGATTTCGCTTGCATTTAACAGGTTTTGTCCTCGTGGGGTATAAACTTTATTATTACAATGATAGTAGAGTTTTTTAATTAATCGTTCCCCTGATCATCCCTTTGACCGATTTATCTAAAACTCAATAGATGATTCCTTAGACACTTCTGGATACACATATAAAATTTCGTGTCGATACATCCTATCAAGAGTTATCATGTTCACAGACCCATAGAGAGATCCCTGGAAACACAAGCACGATGAGTTCTCCAGTTCTCCTGGAAGTAGAGAAGGCCAGGATGATCCACTGTACCACCTCGCTCCGCCAGGCCTAGTCTCTCGGCTAACACCGCCTCAATCTTCGGGTAGGATTGTCGAGGTGACAGAGATTGGGCAAAAGGATTTTTTATGGAACATTAATTTTTGAATTTAAGTTTAGTAAATTTGAGTTCGTTGACAAAAGGAATTTTATGGTCATTATGGAGGGTGAGATTAGATAAATAGAAGAGTGGATGCACTTGATGAACTAGATGGCTTAGCACAACCCAATGCATTCATTAATTGTAAAGTGCCAAGTGAAAAAACTATCTTTTAAAAATTTGAAGTTTTTCTCTTCGGCTGCGATTATAATGCAACTATCCCTATCCATACTTTTTTAGAAATATAATAAGAATTGTATATGTTTATTTTCAGATTTGTAAAAAGATGACGTCTTTGTGAAATTACAAGACTTCAGTTTAAATCTTCATTGTAAGTCATCATTGCGAATAAAAGTATCTTAACAAGACATTCTTAATGTCAACAGTATTTTTACAACAGAAGGTGGTTGTTACTTATCTAAAAATAATTTTAAAAAAACTTAATATTCGCCATAAAACCGAAAATACGGAAAATATATTTATATGTAGGTATATATTTTTTTCTGGAAGAACAATAAAACAAATGAATGTTGTTAAATTTTACTCGAAATTTCGCAATAGTGCCATTGTTCTCGTAAAATTTAGTATTAAGGAGTGATGTACAATTTTGCTATTTGTGAACCAGTGATGCATATAACCCAAAATACCCGGATTTTGCCTTGTATAAGACTTCCTTCGGGAAAATTGTATGAAAATCAAGTTTACGTCAAAAGATTTAATTGTGGCCATTACAGGACTTTACTATAAAGGAACTGCTATTACAAAGGTCATTCTCTTTCCCCACCCCCCTTCCAAAATTATATCATACTGGCATTACTAGTGGGTATATGAAAGTAATGTAATGGCGTCAGCAGTTTTCTGAGTTTCATTGTGTACATAATACATACTTAGAGTTTCATATACCGGAAAATGCCAAAAGGAAATGAATTTGGGCGGGGGAAGAGAATCTGTAAAAAAGTGGTAGGTAAAAGAAAGTCATATCATCACACATATTTTCTTTTTTTTTGTTATTTAGTTAGTTATTATGACTCATGCCCGGGCTTTACCTACGAGGTCATATCGCCTACTACCAGAGCGCTCTTTCGTCACTCTGGTGGACATGAGCCCGACTCTACTGTGGGAGTCCTAAATGTTGCCTATCCTAAATTTTTACTCACCTAGGGCAGGAGTCTTTAACGAGTACCTGACAATGTACAGGCTCGGGACTATAGCTTAACGTCCCATCCGAAGGACGGCGTGCTTAAGTTTATTTTACCTCCCAGATAAAATAAACTAAGGGCCTCGGCCGGGTTTCGAATCCACGACTTTGAGCTCAGAAGGCAAGCACGCATACCACTGAGCTACCGGCGCCCTCTTTTATTATTTATAATAGAACACTAACACTAATATAAGCATATTTTCAGATTCGTTTCTAAGCGTTACTATTTAAATTATATTAAAGTATTTACTGCAGAAAATTATTGATATTTTTTGGGCGCCATAACTTCGGTCGTATTTACTTTGTACGACTTCCATAACTTCGATCGTATTTACTTTGTACGACTTCCATAACTTCGTACATTTTAATGATTGAAAATTTAATAAGGAACATTTCTGGTAAGAACCAACTTTCCGACGGGACTATTTTTTTGAGGGGTTTTCGGAAAAAATAATTTTTCATATTTCCTTATTTGCACGTTTACAATATTTCCTTACACTGTAGATATACGAAAGTAAAAATAATAATAATAAAAATGTGTATATTGAGATCGAAAGGGGGCTGAGCTGCACTAACTGCAGGACTGTATTGCATTTGAACTCGAAGAGCCAGATAACACAAGATACACACTCGAATAGCCAATCCAAGGTTCTGTATGTGCTAGTGTATGTAGGTATATGGATGTCATGGACAATATACATTGGTCTATAAACATGGATATCTTCAATAATACATAACATATTTATCTAGGATAACTAATTGTATCTCGCATGACCCCGTTGCTCGAGTGGCGCAATTGTGAAATATATGTTTCTATATTTGTGTGCATACACAAGCAAACATAACTTACTAGTAAAACATAACAATGAAGAAAATATTTTTAATACAAATTAAATTCAAATGTACTTTTTTTCTTTCTCTCTCTTTCTCTTTGTTTATGTTTATTTCTTGCGTATCAAAAGTAGTGCAAGAATGCACAACCAGTGGACAGGATGAAAGACATAACAAAAGTCATGGGTGGAGAGAGGGGAGGTTCACCCAGTGGCACGTTTTCAAACGATGTAAAACATGGTTAAGGGAATTTGCACATTTTCCGCTCTACTAACATTTACCGTAGCATCTACACCATTCAAATTTGTTCGTAATGTCTCATTAAATTGAGTCATATAAATTAAATTTTAAAAAAAGTATGATTTATATAAGACACATTACAGGTTACCTAGCTTCGCCCGGAGTAACTTTAAGCAGGTTAGCCCTACCGAGAAATTGGTTCTTACCAAAAATAATGGTTATAAAATTTTCAATGGCAAATCTCAGATTGGAGATAGAACCAAGACGACTAACGTTATAGTGACTCAAAGAATTGTATAGCATAGAAACGATATATTATTCAATAAAAATATATTTTATAATTCGTTTCTATGCTATATAATTCTTTGAGTCACTATAACGTTAGTCGTCTAGGTTCTATCTCCAATCTGAGATTTGCCATTGAAAATTTTATAACCATTATTTTTGGTAAGACCCGATTTCCTTCTACATTGAAAAGATACTGTCGACTCAATTAATCAATAAAAATATATTTTATGAGTCGACAGTATCTTTTCAATGTGGAAGGAAATCGAGGTCCTGTCGTGTACAAGAAAATACAAAATTTGGCCAACGTTTCGAAAAATATTTATTTTCTTCTTCAGGGCCTTATAATGACTTGAGTGGATGTGTTTGGTGAAGGTTTTGTAAATTTGTGTGAAGCACACAAAAACTGACAACACCTTCACAACACACATCCACTCAAGTCATTATAATGCCCTGAAGAAGAAAATAAATAGTTTTCGAAACGTTGGTCAAATTTTGAATTTTCTTTTACACGACAGAACCTCGATTTCCTTCTAGGTTAGGTTTTATGACTCATGCCCGGGCTTTAACTACGAAGTCATATCGCCTACTACCAGAGCGCTCTATCGTCACTCTGGTGGACATGAGCCCGACTCTACTGTGGGAGTCCTAAATTTTGCCTACCCTAAATTTTTATTCACCTAGGGCAGGGGTCTTTAACGAGTACCTGACATCGTACAGGCTCGGGACCATCGCTTAACGTCCCATCCGAAGGACGGCGTGCTTAAGTTTATTTTACCTCCCAGATAAAATAAACTAAGGGCCTCGGTCGGGCTACGAACCCACAACCTTGAGCTCAGAAGTCAAGCACACATACCACTGAGCTACCGGCGCCCTCAAAAATTTCCTTCTAGATATTTTTATTATTAGCACTCCGTTCTTCGGATGAAGCGTTAAATGGCTCCGAGCCTGTGCGATATCAAATACTTATTAAAGACTAACTAAAGACAGGTGAAACTGGGTAGGCAAAGTTTCGGGCTCATGTCTAGCAGGGCGACGAAAGAGCGCTCTGGTAGTAGGCGATATGACCTTGTAGTTAAAGCCCGGGCATGAGTCTCAATAACTAACAAGCTATTATTGGTAATTTTTATTAAAAGGATAAAAAAGAATATGTGATGTGTCCATTAGAGGACTTTATTATACAAACACGTTTTTAGAGATCACTCTCTCTCCCTCTCAAATTCTGGCATTACTGGGTATAAGAAAGTCACTTTCAGAATAACGCTGCAAGAAAGAAGCCCACTAGCGCCACATTAGGTACTTTTATATACCGAGTAATACAAGTATAAAATAAATTTGAGAAGAGGGGGAGGGAGTGAGGGTGGTCCGAAGAAGGGTGGATGGTATAAGAATGTCCTGTAATGGCCGTGTCACGTATTTTCAATAGTATCCCACTTTTCTGAAGGGCCAGTCTAGGGACTTATTGACATAGTTATCATGACCCATGTACAGACTTTAACTTCAAGGCTATATCGCCTACTACCAGTGCGCTCTTTCTGGTGGACATGAGCCCGACTATTTAGCCAAACCCTAAATTTTAATTCACCTATGGTAGGGATTGTTAACGAGTACCTGACATCGTACAGGCTCGGATCCATCGCTTAACATCCCTTCCGAAGGACGGCGTGCTCTATGTCTTTTCACCTCTCAGATTGAAATTAAATTTTTTTAAGATTTAATTTCACTGAGGTGTGGTGTGTCAATGTTTAAGCCTATTTCTGAAACGTGTTCTTTTACCCTATTTTTAAATTGTCTCCCAGTTTTACTTACATAAACCAAATTACAAAAACTACATTTTAGATAGTAAACCCAACTTTTTTCTTCTGTTTTTCTTTTTTCTTTAGTGCGGTTGAGATGTTTGTATATAATGTATTATTTGTTCTGGAACCTACCCAACAGTCCTCTTTTTTAAGTACATCGCCTCTGAAGATGGTAGCAATACCGAAAGTACTCCCAAATTATATATATTTTATGAAATAAACAATATTTTTTTCTAAAAAAACATACGTTTTTCTTTATTTTCTATTGTGTTTCAAAATATCTCGGCTAAAAATGTTAAGTTCATTTAGAAAGTTGAAGTATTTAGTATAACTGGGGAAGTATAAAAGTACATAATTGGTTCAATATGAAAAGATACATGTGAAATTGACGGGGGCGTAGCCAGGATTCTGAGCGGGGGGAGGGTCGCCCCGACTCTTCGCCCGATTTGCGGGCTGAGATCTGTTTGAATCCACTCCCAATTGATTTTAAATAAAACGCAACTTTCAAAGACCAATATCTCGAAAACTATTGCTCGTACAAGAAAACTAAAAATACCGGAAAACTTAGTTTTTCTGTGCTGAATCTGAAAATCGTAATTAAAAATTTGTAAAAATTAAATTTTTTTACGATTTAATTTTACTGAGGTGTGTGTTGTGTCAATGTTTAAGTCTATTTCTGAAACGTGTTCTTTTACTCTATTTTAAAATAGTCTCTCAGTTTGACTTACATAAACAAAATTACAAAAACTACATTTTAGATAGTAAACCCCGAACTAGTGATCTTGAGTTCAGTAAGCAAGCACGCATACCACTGAGCTATCGGTACCCTCAAATATAGATATATGTCCTGTGAAAGTGTTGAACACCGAAACTACACTGAATACATTCCCTAAACCTGATGTCCAGTCACACTCCAGGGGTCTCTCTGTATGTTGAAATGAAAACAGAATGATAATCAGTGATTTATATAAAACGAACTATCTATTAATCCAGCACTACATAATGTATTTTGCATATTTATATTCTGTTTTGATATTGAATTTAACATATGCTAAATCAAATGATAGATGTCGCGTTATTCTTAGTTTCGTGCATTCCGTTTTGCCAGCTCCTATTATTTAAGTATCATTTTTTTTCTAATCCTTGTAAATTCTTCTACCAAAAAGCTTATAAATTTAAAGATATACATCAGAATTTTATCTTGAAAAAGTGTATTTTTTTAAAAAAAATAAATAAAGATTATAAAGTGATGTATTTAAATAGAACTAAAAATGTTTCAGAAACATGAGAATAAATATAATGCTATCTTTGTTTACAGTGGACTGTCTACATGTTCCAAAAAAAAATAGCAAATTATACTACGCCATGGTGGTGAAAATAAAAATTCGTAGGTCATCACCAATCTACTTCCCCAGCTCGAATTAATTAACAAAGTTTTCGCTCTCCCTCTGGAATCAATTTACATAAAAATGAGATTTCTTACTCAATGACTTTTGAATCCTCATACTAAATTTCGTGTTGATACATTCACTTATTTGAGTTTTTGAGTTAGATCCCTCTCCCATAATCCTTCACTTTTCTTCGGCCGATTTCGCTGAAAATTGATAGGTGTCGTAGTTAGAGGGTTCTGGATTCACATAAAAAATTTAGTGTTGATACATTCATTATATCGGGACCGACAGAATTTTTTTTTACACTTTTGGAACCTGCAGATCGGCGGTCATTAAATTGATTTTGAAAACCCAACATAAAATTTTCGACTGATTACATAACTTACGTATATATACATATAAAATCTAATGTATGTATGTTTATGTTTTATAGACTCCTAAACTTCGATCCGATTTTGTTCTTATGTTCAGCAATTATGTTCGTCGTGTCACCGAGAAGGTTTAGAACATAGTTTTATCCTTACCCCACCCACGCACCCACTCTCCCATTTCGTGCATTCTCTTATGGAACAAAAATCATGGCACGATTTGGCATAAAAACTTTTTGTATTGGATTCTAGAGAGTACTGGAAATGTTTCAGACTTCTTTCTGCCCTACCCTTGCTTTACCCCCGTATCCACCCCCGCATTTGGTTTATTCGCTTAGGGAACAAGAATCATTGCACGAATTGGCATAAAATGTTCAGTATTGGATTCTATAGAGCACTAAAAATGTTAGAGACTTGTTTCTACCCTACCCTTACCCCATCCACGCTCGCATTTTGTGCATTTGCTTATGGAACTAAAACTTATGAAACTAAATAACGTGTTGGAAAACCATCAGATTTACATGTATATGCACCAGATGGAACAACTAAAAATATTGTGTAACCAAAAACATTAGAATAATGTAATTACATAAATAATATTTTTTACTATCAATAAAGTAAAAATAAAACAAAATTGAATTTTTATTTACAAATCTTGTCTGTGTGAGGCTTATAGGCTTATAGGATGCGATACTGTCGAAGCTATTGCGCTCAAATTAATGGGTTATGTTTGACACATCACTGGAACGGTTTAAAAAGTGGTTTGACAACTTTTAATGTAATTTTTTTTTTCTTTTATTATAAAAATAGTCATTGCAACGCATGGCGGGTTTAGCTAGTACTTTATATATTTAGAATAGTAAAAAAAAAAAAATTACAAATAATGCGTTCCGACTGATTGTGAGTGAGTGTATTCAGTTTCCTGAAAGGAACATCATTTTTCTTCATGATAAATCTATTCCTTCTGTTACTACAAGTTACAGTATGTCTGGCAAGTTCAGTAACTTACTTTAATTTCGAATAGTATTACTTGAATACATTAAATGTTACTATTTAACATCTATTATCCAGGATAACGTCCATTAACACCGAGGGGTTTGGTATGAAACTAACAAGATTTGCCTATAAATAGCTTGGAATGGTTTCATGTTACATGCTACTTGTGACTGTTATAATTAACGTTTAACAGACTGTTATTTCTAACTAACATGGAATATAGTACAGTTTATGTTACCATATATACTTTTTTTTTTAAAATGAAATGTTACTCACGTCTGTTAAATGAAACCAGACTAATAACTGTTGTCATTTCTTAGTTGATTTTAATAAAAGTAACGTTTACAAGTTGTGAAAGTACGTTTATCTCAAGGGAAATATGTTGGAAACAAGAAAATATGTAATTATTTAAACATTTTTGTAGGTATTAAGTAAATTTGCTAGTGTGAAAAACTTTTTGATTTTTTTTTTTTTATGGGAGATCATATCGTCTACTACCAGAGCGCTCTTTCCTCAGTCTGGTGAATACGAGCCCACACTACCATGGAAGACCTGAATTTTCTCTACCCAGGTTTAAGGGTCTTTAACGACATCCTGGCATCGCAGGGGCTCGGGACCATAACTTAACGTCCCATCCGATGGACACGCTAATCGTTTTTTTACCTCCTAGATAAAAAAAACTCTCGGCCAGGTTTTGCCCTTGGGCCACCAGTGTCACTGGCCAATAATGTAATAATAAATTTATTCCTACATTTATAACTCTAATCAAATGTTTCCCTGCAGTATATCATAAAAATAACTCTCAATTTTCTTCATTTTCTTGTATAAATAAATAAATAATTATTTTTTGCCGTTTTAAATTCAAATAACCGATAAATAGGGAAGAGTATGATAAGATATAAAATCCAATATTTTATAACTTCTTGCCCCACTCAAATTAACCAAATCCAAAAATTTTTCTGGAGGGGGCCTTCTTCAAGCAAAAGCCTAAGGGCCCCCAAAATTGTAAATCCGCCATTGCTTACTCGTCTTTCTAGTCTAAACATACGTTAAATATATTCGATTGATCCAGATCACATAATTTCAACCATGTTGCTTAACAGTGTTCTGTTCTTCAATAAAACTTTAACAAATGAATGTCTGATCATGATATATGGATAGATAACTACGAACGGGACATAGATATTCAGATCGGAGCCTCCAAATCGTGTTTCCTTTCATCCCAGACAATATAAATTAACAAGATACTTATTTTGCATACTTTATTTATTGTTTCCCTTCTATTATTTATTATATTCCTCTCTATTTTTTGTATACTTATTATATAAGTATATATATTTTTTTTTCCTTTTGTCTTTGTTTTTCCTTTTGTCATTTTTATTATATGAATGATGAGTTCTCTGATGTGTTTACTATATGTATTATTCATAGTGAGTAGCATTTAGTAGCAGAAAAAGAATATTAAAGAGATGTCGTTTTAAGTGCTCATCTTCGGAGATATAATCTACGCAATCAAAAGAGTACCTGTAAAAAAAGAGAAAAATAAATAAAAGAAGTGTATTTAAGTGTCTGAAAGAGAGAGGAGTGTATTTAAGTGCCTTGAAAACAGAGAGGAGTGTATTTAAGTGCCTTGAAGAGAGAGGAGTGTATTTAAGTGCCTTGAAGAGAGAGAAGTGTATTTAAGTGCCTTGAAGAGAGAGGAGTGTATTTAAGTGCCTTGAAGAGAGAGAAGTGTATTTAAGTGCCTTGAAGAGAGAGGAGTGTATTCAAGTGCCTTGAAGAGAGAGGAGTGTATTTAAGTGCCTTGAAAACAGAGAGGAGTGTATTCAAGTGCCTTGAAGAGAGAGGAGTGTATTTAAGTGCCTTGAAGAGAGAGAAGTGTATTTAAGTGCCTTGAAGAGAGAGGAGTGTATTTAAGTGCCTTGAAGAGAGAGGAGTGTATTTAAGTGCCTTGAAGAGAGAGAAGTGTATTTAAGTGCCTTGAAGAGAGAGGAGTGTATTCAAGTGCCTTGAAGAGAGAGGAGTGTATTTAAGTGCCTTGAGGAGAGAGAAGTGTATTTAACTGCCTTAAAGAGACAGAAGTGTATTTAAGTGCCAAGAAGAGAGAGAAGTGTATAGTGCCTTGAAGAGAGAGAAAAAATGAGGAGTGTTTTTAAGTGTCTTGAAGAGAGTAAGAAAAAAATATAAATTTGTGCGCAAATGAGACGTGAGTAGCATTTAGTAGGAGAAAAAGAATACTAGAGAAATAACGTCATCTTCTGAGATAATCTAAGTAATCAAAAGCCACACATCCTCAAAAGAAGCACCTGTAAAAAAAGAGGAAAAAGAAAGACAGTGTCTTTAAATGCCTTAAAGAGAGAAAGGGACAACATTAAAATTGAGGGCGCTGGTATCTCAGAGGTAGCGTGCTTGCTTACTGAGCTCAAGATCGCGGGTTCAAAACCCAACTGAGGCCCTTAGTTTTACTATCTGTAAAATAAAAAAAACCTTTAGCACATCGTCCTTCGGATGGGACTTAAGCGATAAGTCCTGAGCCTGTACAGTGCCAGGTACTCGTTGAAGACCCCTAGATGAATTAAAATTTAGAGTAGTTAAAATTTAGAACTCCCATAGTAGAGTCATGTCCACCAGAGCGACGAAAGAGCACTCTGGTAGTAGGTAATACGACCTAGTAGTTAAAGCCCGGACATAAGTGACAATAACTAACATTAAAATTATTACTTTATTTATTAATTTGTTCAGCTGATTATTGACACCAACAATCTATTTTCCTCCTCTTTTCATTAAATAATTTGTCAGCTTTTAGCTGGTCTAGGGTCGTCTTTTAACCGAGTTATATCAGTACTAGAATATCGATTTAACGCAAGGTTACTTTTATCTCAAGTAAAAAATTCTACCCACTGATATATCATTTTAAGTGGCGGTGAACGGTGACATAAAACCCGCGTATTGTCTAGTTTTTCTCATGCGCCATCCATAGACCTCTTGTGGGGCCCCAATCAGAAATAGGATTTGATTTGGTAAAAAATATTATATATATAGACAATGTGGTCAAGTGGATCTTGCGGCCCACACTTGATTGAGAACATAATATAGCCTGCATATGTAAAAAGGTTGCCGATCCCTGATCTACTCAACATTCCAACCTTCGAGACAGTCTAGAAAGAGATATCGAGAAAGTGGTATTAGATATCTTGAAAATACAGACTCAGCCTATCCGATATTATGAAGACATGTCATACGAGTCCTATAACTTTACATAATATGTACACTTACATTATACTATGTGTATTTGAGGATGTAAAAAAATCTATCTATTATATAACAAAATGGACAGGCCCTGAAGAGGAGCGGTGAGTGCATTCGAAAGGAGAAGTGACAGATCAACTAGAGTCGGGTGTGCCCCTTCTTAGTTGTGTAACACAAAGAAAGCTTTACTCACATACACTCGTATATTCTAATAATACTCGTAGCGTATTTCGAAATTGAGAGAATATGGTAGTTCCAGAGGGATAATGACAAAATTAAAGCCATATTTCAACCATTAGTGAAACTTTAGCGGTCTCGTATATCGTAATCTACCTACGCTTGAATCAGAAGTAATTTGAAGTAATGGTTATGGCAGCTGGTCACTGTGAATTATGTACATGCTATAGAATAACTTATTTAAACATTTTGAAAAATTATTAGACTACAGGACTCTAAAAAATACATATTAACACACTAAAAAATACATATTAACACACTCTAAAAAATACATATAAACACACTCTAAAAAATACATATTAACACTCTAAAAAATACATATTAACACACTCTAAAAAATACATATTAACACACTCTAAAAAATACATATTAACACACTCTGAAAAATTCATTTTAACATGCTATACACTATTTTAATAATAACACGATATTATATTCCCACTCTATAATTAATTCCAGTTTAATACATTAAGGAGCTTGTATCTCTGAACTTCATATTTTCAGACTTCATAACAAAGTACTAAGAATAATAATAATGAATAAGTTAAAATGTTGTAATTGCGCTGTAATTACTAGTCATGATTATGATACCAAGATGAAAGAAGAATTTCGAATAATTAAACATTGTCCGAATATATTTTTTCGATCTGTGTCGATATAATATATTATTATATAAATATTATTTGGAATGTAATAAAAATAAATAAAAACCAAGCAGGTTCTCGGATGTGTCCCCACCTAAATCAGAGGAACTTTTGGGCAGTGTATTAGGTCTCTACAAAAGTGGCATGTGTAACTAAGTGCGGCCCTTGAGGTCCACACGACAAACTTCCCAGCATGATATGAATATCAATAATAATAATAATAAAAATTACAAATGAGAAATTTCATGACAATCCGATCAAAATTTTCAAACGTCATATAGCCTATTTTCCAATCTGGCTCAAAGGGATGCTACATGTTTATCGATTGCTACCAGAACAAATTAGGTCGGATAAATCTTTTTCAAGTAATCCTAAAAAAACTTTTTTGCAGTATTTTTGTTTAAACAAAAAAAAAAAACGGTTGGACCGAATTTAATAAAAAAATTTTCACATCATACTTACGTTGATACGCTTCGATTGGCACCAAAGCGGAAATAACAACGTCTGTTATTTCTATGATAAATCTCGTCCCACATTTTACTATCACATACAAACGTGTTTAACTTTTTATTGTCTAATTTCCCACAAATATAAACATAAAGTGAACTGGTTTCGGCTTACGCTATTTATTTAATTGTATTCTTGTTTTTTTCTTATTTTTGTCATTACTGAACTTCGTGCTGATGATGGCATAAGCTGTTACACTATATATACATAAGCTGTTACACTATATATACATAAGCTGTTACACTATATATACATAAGCTGTTACACTATATATACATAAGCTGTTACACTATATGTATAGGTATACATAAGCTGTTACACTATATGTATATACATAAGTTGTTGCACTATATATACCTACATATTTTTGTGGAATTAGAGACAATATAATAGTTAAGCAATTTTTGTTGTTCCTCTCTTTCTTGAGTCATAACGGAATCAAGTTATTTTATGTCTTTTCCCACTTCTTGAAAGCAATCAATACAATAAAAAAAATTTTAAATTCAATTCAAAATGTTTTTGTTAGAGAAAACCTTCTATTTGAAAACGGAATTTTTTTTATAGATAAAAAAAATCATATAAAAGTCATGTTTCAAATATAAAAACTTTAATTCATACTTCGTTTTAATTTTTATTTCCTTGGCAGAGGTTCTCCACAAATATCTTTTTGGGTTTGTCAGCAATATGTATGCGTTCTTGTAATAATCTTTTCTTTTATTCTTATGAACATATTTAGTTAATTTTAAAAATATTAGGTAATACTTTTAATATTTATTATATCATTGGTGAATATTTCATGCAAATAATATTTGGGGGGGAGGGAGAGAGAGAGATAAGTAATGATTAATCATAACAGGTTAGATTTCCTGTGACAAAGTATTTATATAGTTATGTCCATACTTATGTGCGTCACGATTATAAATGAGTTTAATTAATTCAAACTCACATAAAATTTACATATTCATTTTAATACACCAACAGCTGGAAGCATAAAGGAAGATTAATTGGTACATCTCTTGGTAAATATTCGTTCGTTGGACGTAAACGTCTTTTAATTTTTTTAAAAGAAAAAATGGATTCAAAAACTATGGGACTATAATATATAAATTATTTTTAATACTTATAGTATCGTAAATCAATCTTGCAGAGCAAATAAAAAATTTTAATAAAAATGGGAAATAATTATTTCAAATAGAAGACTTATTTTTTTTTTATCTCAATTATGGAAGTCAGAAGGATTGAGCGGCAGATCTGAAACTAGATACAATTTGTAGTAAGGTAAAGACGGATTACTTTTTTCAGAATTTTTCCGATATTCATCAATAATAACCTACAATTATTGTAGAGACGCCTACATATTATAGTTCTTGATGTACTGAACTATTAGATATTGTACTAGTAGTCATAGTTTATTAAAAGGAGGGGCTAACCTACGCAGTTCGTTGCTTGTGCGGGTGAGATTATCTGATTATCAGACCAATGAGAAGAAAAAAAAAGACACTTTGACATAGAAATGTTTTCCAATCCCCTGATTTTAAAAATAGAAAAAATAAATATTCCTGCATGTGTATGTGTATGTCTGTCGGTGAACACTGGTATCTCCTGATAGTATCAATGTATTGTCGTAACAGAGACAGAGTTTCTGATGTGAAGTCTTAGAGAGTTTTCTGACACCAGGCCAAGCTACGAAGGTGCTTCCGAACCATTGGGAGTCAAGAATGAACGAAGTAAATTCTCAACAGTTTATTGAACACAAAGACAATATCATCTCAAAAAGGAGACCAGACGGAAACTAACTTCAATTTACTGACTGGACCTAACTGCACGATCTCACCGAACTGATTTCTCTGAACTCTACCAACCCAACTGATCTGAACTAGACTGACTAGAAAGAATGAGCCTGCTCAATTAGTCCGAAGGGGTTCTTTAGTTAACATTTTATTTGTTCATTGTTTTATAAACTGTTTATCAATGTCCCTTGAACTTTGTTCGTAGGAGATCACTCTATTTCCCACTGTGGAGGGTCGATATATCATGAACATGAGATAAGTCTTTTTCATATACAAGTTGTTTGTTACAAGCGACAATAAGTTATTGATAAGATTTTTCCCCAAGGGGCAAATGTAGAAAGATAGTCTATTATTGTTGAATTCTTATAATTTCTGAATAAGCCGGGGCAAACAAAGAGATTCGAGAGTAACAGGAAATAAGGGCGACTTATGCGACAATATAGACACAATGTTATATTTGTATCCAGAATACCATAAGGACGACACTTATTGATCTGGAGAGAAATCGGCAAAAGAGAAGAGAGAGAAGCTTAACACAAAGAAACTGATGATGAATGTATCGGCATGACATTCAGTATGTGTAAATCCCATTAGGATGTCACCTATCAATTTTCAGTCAAATTGGCCTAAGACAAGGAGGGGATAAGGGGGGTCTTTTCACAAAAGTTAGCCGATGAGAACTCAGAAGCTCCTATGTAAGTCAACAATTGACTTTTAGTCCAAAGTTGTCGAATGGGTTTGGAGGGAGAGCAAGTAAGTGATTAATTCGAGCTGGGGAAGTACAGCACCGGTGATTCACCAACGACATTTTTTGTCATCTTCGGCTTCAGGGGGAAGGTAAAAATAATATTCCAGTAAAAACTTAAATTTTTATTTTTATTAAAATCCTCCTTTTTAAGGGAGAAACGTTCTTCTTGCTTCCGTTTCTCATAAAGCAGTCACACATAGATGTCTAACTGTAACTGTAAACGGGTGATTGTTCCTTTATGGATGTTGTCCTTCACACACCATCCAACCAATTAATTGTCTGTTAATTACTTTTTTTTTAATTACTCTTTTTATACGATAGTTCTTTTGTTTTTTTTCTCGTTAAACTCTTTTAAAGATATTATCTAAAATTAAAAATAATAAAGGAAGTGAGAAAAATCCGAAAGGACAAAAAAAGCGTTGGTCGGGCCAATGTGAACGATGCCAGGAGGGCTGTTGTTGAAGACTTTAAGGCTGGTGTAGAGCAGACCCCGCTAACTTAGATTTTAATTCCAGCGGTCCGCAAGGTTGTTCAACAAGGACGTTTTTCTACCTCCCTCCCCCCACCCTCCTCGCTCTCTCTTTTATTTTCGTTCCTTTTTCTCGTTTTTCGTTCTTTTTTTTCTCGTTTTTCGTTTGGTTTGTCGTTTTTCCGTTTCGTTTTTTTTCTTCTTCAACCTGCTCACTCTTGCTCTCTTAATGGATTTCTTTTTCCTTCTGGGATATCATTCGATATTCTAAGTATTTCAAAATAATTAACTTTTTCACGCCTCTTTTTTTCTGTTTTAAGTGAGTTCGAAATAAAACAACGCCTCATTATGTACCTACCTTATTATGGTACCTACTAATTACAAATTACATCGTAAAAAAAAAGTTTTCTCCCATGGACAATAATGGCGAATACCTCCAACATTCTACAGGTTGCATCAGAAATAATATTATTTCATGATGTGAACCTTCTTAGATTTGGAACACCGACATTCACCACTTATTAATTTTTAGCAGAATCGGCAAAAGGAAACAGGAGGATCAGAGAAAGCTCAACAGAAAAACCACAATAACTGCCGTTGTAATCAATGTATCGACATGAAATTTCATATTTTAAGTCAAAACCCAATGAGAACGTAACTTCTCAAATTTCAGCGAAATCGGTTGAGGGGAAGAGGCGATTAGGGGTGGAGTCTGTACTCAAAAACTTTAGTAACTGCCAGTGTAATGAGTTTATCGACACAAAATTTAGTATGAGGATTTAGGAGCCCTTATGTAAGTCAACTGTTGAATATTAGCGCAAACGGTCGACTAGCTTTGGAAGGGCAGCGAAATGTTAATAGATTAATTCGTTTTGGGGAAGTACATTGCCGGTGATTCACCGACGACGCTTATCAAGGGAATAGTACCCTCTTATACAAATACCAAGGTACCGTAACTAGGGGTAGAAGGGGAGAAAAGTATGTTTTGGAACCGGGCTAAAGGGCAAGATGGCGGCCATCCAAGCCGGTGATTTGTGCTGGGGAAGTACAAAGCTGGTGATTTGTGCTGGGTACAAAGCCGGTGGTACGCGGTGGGACACCATGTCGTACTAGGACGGCCGCCATCCTGCCCTTTAGCAAAACATACTTTTCTCCCCTACTAGGGGTTACTTTACACCTTGGGAGGTAACTTTACGCCACTGCAAAAAAAAAGGTTTTGATTGATCAAACCTCATTCCAAAAAAAATATAACTTGAAAGAATATTTGACTATTTTTTTTTTTGTTGGAGAAAAATGTAACTTTTTTCACAGGGAAAAAATAGAAAAAAATATGGTAGTTATAGTCGATGGTTTAAAATTCGAATATGAGATTTCCTACTTTACTCCAGGCTTTTTTCCTGTGAGAAATTAGTGATATTTACAAGTGGGATAAAGTATCCTACCCCCGAAGTTTACGCCACTTACAAAAAAAAATAAAAAAACAGTAAATGTGTCAGAATTCAAAAACTAAAATAATATTCTGAAACTACAGATCTAGGAGAATCTTTAATAACAAAAACATTAATTTATGAAGACTGGATGGTACATAAAATCTTGATGAAAGGTGAAATTTATGAAAAAGCGGAGTAATGTAACCCCTAGTTACGGTACTTATACTCCAAAATAATTTGTGTTGCGCCTAGGGAAACTTCTGCAGTTATTCACTTCCGGTTTGCACCTCCTTGCAGAGAATATGACCAGATTCTTGCCTTTAATCAAGTTTTCTTTTTATAGTGCTTACAAAAAACTTGCTGCGACCCTTGTACTGCATTACTAGCTTGAAGACAAGGAACAAACTCCGAAGAGATCCCTATCTCCAGATAAACTTCTACAGTTACCTACCAAGGTGGGAGGTACACGAAGAGAGAGAGAGAGAGAGAGAGAGAGAGAAAAAAGTCAAGTTGGAGTATAGTACAGGTTCCAGGTGGGTGAGCAATAGGCTTGCCACTGAAGACAGGCCAAGCGGAACCAGACATGGCGGAGTACAGAGTCGTTTAGCAAAGGTTGAAGGAAGCGTCAAAATGGCTGGGGCCACTGCGAGTGTTTGGATACGATTTAATACTGTGTTCCAAGTTAATTAATTATTGTGATTCATGCCCGGGCTTCAACTACCAGGTCATATCGTCTACTACCAGAGCGTTCTGGTAACATTAACCCAATTCTATTGTGGGAGTCCTAAATTTTGCTTACCTATGTATATTCATCTAGGATAGGGTTCATTAACAAGTTCCTGATATCGTACAGACCCGGGACCATCACTCAACGTCTCATCCGAAGGACGGCGTGCTAAAAGTTTTCTAAAATAACCTTTAATATGGATTAAAATAACCTTAAAAACCTAACTGTATTACTTTGTTCCCTTCTAGAGACTGAACGGCTGGATCGATTTTAATACAATTTTAAGGACGGTTTTCAGCATTTATCTCGCAAACTTACAACATTCGAAAAAAACTGTTGCAAGTATATAAAATGTGTCTCTTATTATTCTCTACATTTTTAATTTCTAAAGATTTATGATTAGGTCATAAATATAAGCGGTTTCTTGTAAATTGTACTTAAGCCTCGTAATAAAGTGGAATAAATTATTTTTTGTCAGATTTCGACCAAAATCTAAATAGATCTAAAATAGCACATGTGACATATTCATTTCTACACTCCAGTTAGAGCGCTCATAGAGATCCAATCACATACACGCAGACAGAGATCTTAGCGAAAATGGTCAAAACGTGTTCAGGGAATCGTGAAACGTGAAAGAGGGCGTCGGAAGGTATGTAGATATGTGTGCTTGCTTACTGAGCTCAAGATCGCGGGTTTGAAACCCGGCCGAGGCCCTTAGATTTGTGATGGTCCCGAGCGTGTACGATGTCAGGTATTCGTTAAAAACCCTTACCCTAAATGAATAAATTTAGGACTCCCAAAGTAGAGTGCGATCTGAGGGTCAAAAGCGAGCGATTTGGTAATAGGCGATATTATATTGAGTCACAATAACTAACTCGAAACCTGAAATTCCGTTGATAATTCGATCTGGACTTTTCCACGATAACAATACAAAAAATAAATATATAAGAAGTAAGTCATCAACTAGAAACTTTATTAACCTGCGATAAGACTGAAAATGTCCAGGCGCACATCTCTCAGATGTTCTGAACTCACTCAGTGTATTGTAACACAACTTTCACCATTTTTACTAAAGCTGTAATCAAAGCGGATTGTGTTACCCAATTGGATAAAGAAATTTCACAACTTCCAACGCAGATGATGAATCAAAAATAAATGATGACTAGTTGAGAATGAAATACTCGCCTAAATCCCTTCGAGGCCTGAATAATTTTGCAAAAAAAGAAATGAAACATGTTATTTGTAGTGAACTTTGAACGGTGGGTGAGAAAGAATTTAGTGAAAAATTATAGGGGCATTAAATGATAGATGCTAAAATGAGACAGGACCTTCCTCGGACAAAACCAGCCATTCTCCTTGAGACTTTCTTGTTGAGACTGCAATGCCCACTTTCCTAACATTATTCATAACATCTAGCACTCCTTAGTGCTTCGGATATCCTAAAATATTTCCAACATACCAACGGTTGTTTGTCAACAATTTTTTTCTGTTCACGGATTCTCTTTTTTTCGGATTTTCTTTCTTATTTTGTTTACTTTAACTTTTCATAATAATCATATTATTTATTCCACACTCACACAGATTGGAGTCAACAATGACGTCATACCCTGGACACCTACTGATGTGACAATCAAGTACTTTTGAGTACATTTCGATACTAGAAAACTAACACAAGCATACACTTGACTATCACAACAATACCCACTACTGAGCAGATGTACACCACTCAAATGCTTCACACTACTCTACACAGCCTTGTTACGACCACTCATCACCTATGCATCACCCATTTGGCAATGTGCAAGCAAAACTCACCTAGACAAACTTCGAAGGCTTGAAAACAAGGTCCTTCGTTTAATAATAATAATAATAAATTTATTTCTGTTAAACCAATACATGGTAATAGGATACGTCAAAAGAAATTATACATTAAGATAGCTTATAAATTAGATTTTGAGTCTAACACATCTATGATTAGTAGTAATAACAAAACTATTAAAAAAAGTGAAATGAAATTAATAAAAACTGAACAAATAAATACTTAAAAATATATGAGTACCTAAACAAAATTAATACAAGATACATTTATAATAAGTAGACACATTTTTCAATTTAATAAAAATTAAGATAACTATTTTTCAATAAAAACTCTTCGGAAGTGTTTTAATCCGAACGTTTAGCAGTGGGTGCACCATGGTTCGTCCGGAATCAGCAGATCCGAAGGGAAATGGACATCCCGGACATCGAGGCTTTCATCGCCAAACTGACCCTAGACTACCATGAAAACCTCGTCCTGGTTCTACAAGTTGGGAGAACCAACACCAGATAGGAGGCTCACACCTCGTCTCTATCAACATTTTGTTAATTATCTATAAACTTTTGTAATTCAAACGTTACCTTTCCTTCTGAATGTTATCAATTTTGTGTATAGAACCAACCTGTGCTGAACCAATAAAACAATATATATATTTTTTTTTTTATTAAAAAAAACATTGTAATAAGATACTTCATAAAAATGTATATGTTACCGGCAAAGTGTAAAGTCTAAGTATTGTAAAAAATATCTAGGTTAGTTAGTTATTATGATTCAAGCCCGGGCTTTAACTACAAGGTCATAGCGGTATTTCGTCGCTCTGGTGGACATGAGCCTGACTATGGGAATCCTAAATTTTGCCTACTCTATATTTTTATTCACCTAGGATAGGAGGGTCTTTAACGAGTATCAAACATCGCACAGGTTCGGGACGAAGGATTGCGTGCTTAAGTTTATTTTACCTCCTAGATAAAATAAACTAGTGGCCTCGGCTGGGTTTCGAACCCACGATCTCGAGCTCAGTAAGCAAGCATGCATACCACTCAGCTACCGGCGCCCCCTAAAAATGTATATGTTACCGGCAAAGTGTAAAGTCTAAGTATTGAATAAAATACCTAAGGATTGTATAGAATGTCTTATGTTTTTTTGTAAAGAATATTTCGTTATTTTCTTTCGTATTATTTCTTAAAAATCTTATATCCGGGAAAAAAGGTAGACAGTAGCAAATGTGCCACAACCTATAAACGTACGGCCACGTCACCTGACAGCTGAATACTTGACGTAGAACGTATGAGATAGTGACAGTTGACGTAGTTCTATTTTTTCCTCTTTGTCTATCATTATATACGAAATTAAAAAAATAAATAATAATAATGATAATAATAATAATAATGAATCACCGACTATGTACTTCCCCAGAACTAATTAATAAATTACGTTTTCGCTCTCCCTCCAAAGCCAATCGATCATTTGCCTTTGACTTTTTTTTTTATCTAAAAAGAAAAGAATTTAAATGCCCTTTATTTCGGTTTATCACCTATGTCCGTTAGCTCTGACCATCAGCTACGGAATGCGGGGCTGAAATCATCGCTATTATTATTTATTCACAAGTTATCAACCTTGAAACAAAATAAAAGACACGAAGCGAAATAGAAATCGCGTAACTTCCTAACGCTAATGTATCGAAAGGCTAAGAGGCGGAGGGTTGAAATTTGTTTTGTTATAAATGGGACTATTTATTGATTTACGTTTATTAATTGCGAAGACATAAGCGTTGAAAGTGTGAGATGTTTTCGTTGCATTCGTTACTCCTATCAAGCGCGGGCAAAGACAGAAAGTCTTCATCATTTTTGGAAAATTTAAGACTTGTAAGCTTGCAGAGGTATATTGTGTCTGCAAAAAAGGCTTCACAGTGATAAAAATATCCAAAACCTAAAAATACATTTTTCCTCTACAAACCTTCCTCATTTTCTGATGTATTTCTTGTATTTGTCTGTTGCAGAACACATTTGGTTCAAGCAGTTTCGCTGAGCTGCTGTCTGCGCCCTACCCTGAAGAAAGTTCGGCAGCCCTCCCTGAAGACTTAGACCCGTTCCAGGACGTCGTGTTCCACCATTCCCCGGAGCCTGCTCCGCTCCCAAGTTTCCAGGAAACCTACGCCCCTAGTCTCGGCTTCAAAATGGAAGACGAGTGTTATAACGTTGGGTCCTACCAGGCCCAGCAACCACCTCCACCACCCCAAGGTAAATATATTTTATTAGGGTTCCGTAGTTTAAAAGCAGGGGCGGATCCAGAGAAGGGGATTTACCTTTTTTGAACAATATTAATTTTTTTAATTACAATGAAATTAACCCTCTCTTAAATAATATTATAGCAAGTGTGTGCTGCATTTTTTTAAATCAAGTCTGGAGTGATTCAATAAACCTTCAAGGATGTCCTCAAATTTATATATGTTTCCCTGGGCGGGGATTGAATTACTCCACCCTCTATAAGAGATTAGGTTAGGTTTTATGACTCATGCCCGGGCTTTAACAACGAGGTCATATCGCCTACTACCAGAGCGCTCTTTCCTCACTCTGGTGGACATGAGTCCGACTCTACTGTGGGAGTCCTAAATTTTACCTACTCTAAATTTTTATTCACCTAGGGCAGGGTCTTTAACGAGTACCTGACATCGTACAGGCTCGGGACCATCGCTTAACGACCCATCCGAAGGACGACGTGCTTAAGTTTATTTTACCTCCCAGATAAAATAAACTAAGGTCCTCGGTCGGGTTTCGAACCCACGACCTTGAGCTAAGAAGACAAGCACGCATACCATTGAGCTACCGGCGCCCTCCCCTCTATAAGATTTGAGAAAAACACCAAATTATATGTCTCTCCCAGTTTTTCTCTGTTGAATTTTGTAAAATTAATCTAAACATGATTATGTTTAGAATACAGGGTATACATTTTTGAAAAGCTTAGGAAAATGTCAAAAATCTATTTTTGTAGATCTTTGTCAGTTTCCTCAGATTTTCAAATTTTATAGTTCTGCTGTTCAAGCAATTGGGACAGCATACAAATTTCATGCGTACGGAACCTTCACACGACCGTTTTTTTTTTTTTAATTTATTTATTATTAATGTTTAGAAATATGTTATTTTTTACTTCTACTCGACCATATTTTGGAGCGATATATGCTTCTCCCATGTCACAATGAAGGTTCCTTCACGATTATTTGGGTAGGTTTTTTTAAGTGTTAGTTTTTGTGACTCATGCCCGGGCTTTCAGTACTAAATCATATCGCTCATGACCAGAGGTGGACATGTTTACCACGCGACTGTTACCATGGTTAGTGGACCGTTGGTTAATATTCTATCCGAAGGACCGCGTGCAATTTACAGCCCTCCAATTGGCGAAAAATCAAATAAATTCCCTTCAACCTTAATAATTAGCAACTTTTTTTTTATATTTTAATAATTTTTTACTTTCTTGATTGCCCTGCAATTATTTTGGACAATTATAAAAGAGACGCGGTTCTAAAAGTCAGGGACCCTCCGATTAGCATGCCGCAGGTTTACCGATTCGATTAGAGTGCGCTCTACCGGAACGAGATTATTAGTGGTAATAACAGTAATAGTAACTAGTATCTAGTAATAAATTATTAGATACTTGCTTTGTAACTAGTATCCAATTAATTATATAAGTGTTCCCATGTATTTCCCAGTAATAATAATAATAATAATAACAGAAAAACATCATCGGCGAATTATCAGCAATGTACTTCCCCAGCACGAATTTATCAATTAAGTTTTTGCTCTCCCTCTAAACCGAATCGATTGTTTTGGCTAAAAATGTATAGTTGATTTACACAAGGACTTATAAATCCTCATACTAAATTCCGTTTCACTACATCAGTAGTTAATATAGTTTTTAATTTGAGTCCCCTTTTCTGATCCCCCTCTTCCCTTCGGCCAATTTCGCGAAAAAGTAATAGGTGTCGTCTTTACGAAATTTTTAATTGAAATATAAAAGTTCATATCGATACATTCATTACATCGGCAGTTATTAGACTTTCCCTCTGTCCGTTATGATTGAAAATGAATAGGTTTTGTCCTTAGGGGGTTCTGGAAACACACATAAAATTTCGTGTCGATACATTCGTTCATTCACAGATCGAAACTTACATTAAGTGATAAAAGACTCATTTACAACCAATTACTGAAGCCAATATGGGCATAACTCTGGGGCTCAACTAAACCTTCGAATTCTTATAGAATCCAAACCCTACAATCCCGTATCCTTTGTAAAATCACAAACGCTCCATTCTACGTCGCAAATGCTATCCTTCACATTGATCTGCAGATTCCCTTTGTAAGGGATGTAATTAAATCCCGCTACAGAAAATTCCACTCTACCCTTTCCTTTCACCCTAATCCTTTAGTCCGCACACTTGCCACAAGAACCCTTCCTAATGTTCATGTTCGGAGACTGAGGCGGCAGTGGCCTCGAGATCTGCTAGTGGATTGAAGACTAATCATCTACAAACGTTTTATGTTTTTTTCATCTATTTTTTTTTTTTTTTGTTTTGGTTTTTATATATATTTTTAATTTCTCTTTCTCATCCGTAAATAACACGACAATGGAGTGTCATTATTGAATGATTTCTCTTTCAACATCCAAGACATTTTTTATCATGTATCACATTTGCTTATTATATATTGTATATATATAGTTGTAAATACAAAAAAAAAAAAAAAAAAAATACATTAATTCTAACGGGAGCTATCGAGTTCTCAGACGCACACATACAGACATCAATTTTTATTTCCATTTTTGAAATCAGGGGTTGGAAAACATAAAAATCGGGTGAAAACTCAACATCGAACTTTTGACCGATTATATAACTTCCCCTATACTTCGTAGCTGGGAAACTTTAGAGAAAGGTTTTATATTTTTGCAAACCTTTTTCTCATTTTAAGCCCCAAATAGAATATCGGAGGAAGCAACCGTGGGTCCTTGTGCCCAATCTAATGTATATTTCAATCCTAAACGCAATTTATTTTTTGACTCCCTTGGCGAACGCAATTGCGAAAATACCGTCTGAACTTAGTTTCAGAAATTACTCAATCATTATTATGTGATAACAACATAACCAAATTATAGAAAGTGAAAAAGAAATTGTTTTGATGGACTCCGGTTGGGAAATCATAATCTAGAGGGAAATAATAATAATTAAAAAATAAAAAATTGTAAAACGAGGAAGGATACAATTTAAGATAATTATACATGGCGGAGATATGCTAGCTTACAAATTGCACAGAAATTTTAACAACCAATTTAATGATATCAATAAATTATTTTTATCGCTAAATTGGATGGATATTCATGTAATTATTTAAATTAGAACAATTATTCTGATTTTGTGAAAATGTAATAATAAATCTTCTTACACTATTTTTCAAAATGTCTGTACCTACTGTGCCGATCGATGCACTTAAATTTTTTATCTAAGAGGTGAAAAAAAAACCTTGAGCTCGCCATCTTTCGGATGGAAGGTTGAGCGATGGTCCCGAGCCTGTCCAATGTCAGGAGACGCTCAAGCTAAGTTCCAAACCTGGATATGCAAAATGTATTTAGAATTTCCATTGTAGAGTCGGGCTCTTGTAGTAGGCAGATAATAACCTCTTAGTAAAAGCCCGAGCATGAATCATAATAACTAACGTAGGTACTGTTCAAGAAGCCGGTATTCAACAAAAAAATCATACAACAGGTGTTTTTTTTTTGTTTTTTCCGGAGAAAAGAAGACATTTTCACACACGATTAAACGAAAAAAAAGCTTATGTTTGCATAAAAAATAAAAAACTATTTTTTCTGTATTTTAACGGTTCAATAAATTTGTTACAAACGAACGGTTAGTGAAACAAGCTCATTTTTGCATGAGTAAAAAAAAAGTTTTTTGTTTTTAACGGTTCAAAACATTTTTTACAAGCTATCGATATACCGTAAATATATGATATTGATTTATTTTAGTAACCTATTTGGTTTAAATCAAAATAAAATTAAAAGTTGGCTCTGGTAATTAGAAAAAATGTCTGGGATTTTGCCAAGATTTTTTCGCATATGTATCACGTCCAATCACTTAATCGAAAATAGAATGATCAACCGATTGATCACATTGTCTTCAATATCTGATATGGAGGGAGAGATGAGGCTTGTAATCAATAAAAACGACTCTTAGAACTTCTGCCGTGCTTTCGACACTAAGTGTGCCTTCTTCAGAGCCGGTACTACTAAGACAGCCAGTATTAAGCCGGTATTACTAAGTGTGCCTTCTTCAGAGCCGGTATTACTAAGAGAGCCAGTATTAAGCCGGTATTACTAAGTGTGCCTTCTTCAGAGCCGGTATTACTAAGAGAGCCAGTATTAAGCCGGTATTACTAAGTGTACCTTCTTCAGAGCCGGTATTACTAAGAGAGCCAGTATTAAGCCGGTATTACTAAGTGTACCTTCTTCAGAGCCGGTACTACTAAGTGTGTCAGTATTAAACCGGTATTACTAAGTGTGCCAGTATTAAACCGGTATTACTAAGTGTGCCTTCTTCAGAGCCGGTATTACTAAGTGTGCCTTCTTCAGAGCCGGTATTACTAAGTGTGCCTTCTTCAGAGCCGGTATTACTAAGTGTGCCTTCTTCAGAGCCTGTATTACTAAGAGAGCCAGTATTTAGCCGGTATTACTAAGTGTGCCTTCTTCAGAGCCGGTATTACTAAGAGAGCCAGTATTACTAAGTGTGCCTTCTTCAGAGCCGGTATTACTAAGTGTGCCAGTATTAAGTCGGTATTACTAAGTGTGCCTTCTTCAGAGCCGGTATTACTAAGACTGCCTTCTTCAGAGCTGGTATTACTAAGTGTGCTGGTATTACTATGTGTGCCGATATTACTAAGTGGGCTGGTATTACTAAGTGTGCCTTCTTCAGTATGGGATATCATTATATGTAAATTAAAAATTGTGTACACTTACTTAATTCTGTCAGTAGGTTATTTATTCATCAGTTAGATACAGGGATCTGTTTATCAATGAGGCTTCAAACGATCAAGTGGTTCGCAATAAAGCTCGTTCATAATTGTCTTATTAAGTTCTAAAAATTCATAATGAATAATTCTTTATATATAAAAAAATATCCATTCTGAATTTTAATAGGGTTTATCCGATCAAACAGACAATAACGCCTTCCGACGATGGAGGCCGCTTCTAGCCTGCGGTTTTAGCGTTTTGGCGGTGTTAAGCCACTGCCTCTCACTAATGCCCTTCTCCATAAATCTTCACAACTTGGAGGCCGCATTCTCTCACACCACAACATACCGAAGATGTTCATGTTACTTTCATTTCAATCTGTAAAGTCGAGAGAAAATCTTTTTTTTACACCACTATAGTAGGTTGAACAGAGGTGTTATTAATCCTTTTTTAGACACTGTTCGTACACAAATTATAATGTTGTGACATTGACCAAATACAGTTAATAATAGAATTATTTTTATTTAAAAATAGATATTTACAACTGTATAAAAAATATATAAAACAAGCAAACAATAGATAATGTCAATGTCAAAATATGAAGAGGGAAGAACTCACCCAGTGGTGACCACTCTCTAGTCACTGAGTTGCTCTCATTTGGAACTAATCACTGTCACTGCTGCTGCTAAGGAGGTCTAGATTATTGACGCTTAAGCAGTCGTTGCGGAATTGTCGCAGAAATAGAAGTAAATTCGAAAAATCAACATTACTTTTGGGATGACCTTCCTTCAGCCTCACTTTTCCGTCATTTTTCTTCACAATATTAATTTTTTTTAAATAAAATTGAAATTTACTCTTTCATTAAACACCCCAGTTGTCAAGCTATTTCCAGAGACTCATTTTCGCCTTTGACAGACCCAAATTTGTGAAATGTACAAAATCTGATCCTAGATTCCTCTTGTGGGCTATAAATGTTTTAATTTGATAGATGGTTCAACAGAGGGTATTTCACAATTTTCTGCATATTGTCTAAATCCCCCCCCCCCCTCCAGTTTTAGAAAAACCTCAACTCTCTCTCTATACTGGTTAGGATTTCGATGAATGAATTATTAATAGTTATATTAAAAACATTATTATAATTAATAAATGCCCCCTTGCGACTTACAGCCGCCAAGCCCCGCTTCGCTTACAATTAAGTTGACTTAGGCTGGTAGCATAAAAGGGAAGAGAGGGAAATCAAAAATTATAAGAAATTGCGTTACGTAAATCATAGTTCCATAAAAAGTCAAATAATTACATTTTAATTTTTAAAAAATAAGGAGAAATCAGACTTTCCTTTAAGTTTCATATCATCACGTGCATTTTGGTAGGAAGAATGATTGCACGTGATGATAAGTTTCTTTTACACGATAGCGCATGCCAATTTTTCAATGCAATTTGTTAAATTATTATCGGAAAATCTTTTGCAATTGCTTTGATGCTTCAGTGCAGGGGTCGCATTGTGCTTGAAGTTTTTAAGTATTAAAATATATATAATTATATATGCAGATATCTATGTGAATCGTGTAGGATATCCGTCAAAGGGAAGGATGGAATTAGATGAGAGCTTAACTTAAAAAAAGCTGAAAACTGCCATATTTAATGAATGTATTGAAACGAAATCTTATATGTAGACCTATAAACCCACAAGGACGACACCTTTTGATTATCAGCCAAAGAGGGGAAGAGAGATAATAGATAGAGGTTAACTCGGTTGTTGAAATTAACAGTTTCTTTTTTAAGTTGATTGATTTATTTTTTTTCGAGTTCCAAAACTGGAGAAGCCTAATCGGGATCAAATTTGAGGAGTTGAGAAATGTGTTTTTGTGTGTGTGTGTGTATAATTTTGAAGACTTAATTAAACACGACAACATTACCTCACATTCTTCACACCAAATTGATCACGAATCAATCAATTTTTATTGGTGGACCATTCAACGTGAAGGAGAAAGCTCAGAGTACGGTTCTACCAAATGACCCACAATTTAACAATACATTGTGAATTTATTCTACTATATAATTTATTTATATTCCCGAGGATTGTTGTTCCGATATTTTAAACATCAATTTTTTCTTCCCCAGCTAAACGAAGTATAGTGGAAGTTATTTAATGGGTCAGAAAATCGATGTTGAGTTTTCAAAGAAATTTCATGTTTTCCGACTCGCGATATATTGAAGAATGTATCGACACCCAGAATCACTTAAGGACAGCACTTAGTGTTTTTCGGCTATAGGGAAGGGGAAAACGTTAACACAGAAACTCCAATAAGTGTCATTGGGATGAATATACCAATTTAATTTCAAACCCCCATTTGAGGAGACCGGTAGCTCAGAGGTAGCATGGGAGGTGAAAAATCCTTGAGCACGCCGTCCTTCAGATGAGACTTTAAGCGTTGGTACCGAGCCTGTGCGATGTCAGGTACTCTTCAAAGACTCCTATCCCTAGGTGAATAAAATTTGGTAGGCAAAATCTAGAACTCTCACAGCAGAGTCGGGCTCATGTCCACTAGAGTGACAAAAGAGCGCTTTGTTAGTAGGCGATATGACCTCGTAGTTAAAGCTCGGGCATGAGTCATAATAACTAACTAACAATGTACATGGAGCCATTTGTTTAGGAGATGAGGAACGACTGACATATATATTTATTTTAATTTAATCTAATTAAATATATATATTATGTATCTATAAGCTATCTTAATGTATACATCCGTATGTTGTACTTTATTACCATGTTATGACTCAACGAAAATAAATAATATTATTATTATCTGTATACATATAGAAATAGTCTCATTTAAGTTATAAAAACAATTATTAAAAAAATAATAAATCCCCCGCAATATTCTCCCCCAGATCGAATTATGTTTAAGTTTCCGCTCTCTCTCTCTGAACCTTTTCTCTTTGGTCGTTTTGGCTGAAAATCAATAGATAATTTACGCAAGGAGGTCTGTATCCCTTTTTGAAATTTTATAGATTTATTCTATGGGAAATATTGGTATTCATAGACACATGTAGACGTGCATTATTTAAAATTTTATATTCAGAAGTACGGGAATCATGATATTCCGATAAAAACAATATTTACGTTTGGATCGACTACATAATATATTCTATGTATGGGTCATAATAACTAACTAAAACCTCCCATAAGGACCTATTTATCCCCCTTAATTCAGCCAAATGTAAGGGAGGCTTAGAGGAGGGGGCTCGTCTCAAAAACCCTAATAACTGCCGAGGTAACAAATGTAATGTCACAAAATTTTGTATGAGGAGTCAGCTTTTATGTAAGCCTATGAGTGCATTTGTTCATTTTGAGAATTATTCATTTTCAGCCCAAAACATTGAATGTTTTTGGAGAAAAAGCAAAAAAGTTAATTGATTAATTCCTTCTGGGGAAGTACACTACCGGTGATTCACCGGCAACTTTTTTTCCTAAGCGTCGTATTTTTTTCCCCAGAAGCTGTGTAAGTAAAAAGAACTTAACGAGGCAAAAATTTCCCCATAGAGTTTTTTGACATAGGTTGTTAATGTCCCTAAGATATGTTCCTTATTTTCTTGAAAATGGAAAAGGTTTTTAATAAGTCTATTTTAAAAGGTTGGTAAGTTAAAGAACTATGAAAAAGTAGGAACATTGTTCCAGGTATGCCTAGTCTTTAAGGAGCCGTAGCGAATTGCGGTTCGACACAGATCCTTATGTAAACGTACCCGATCATTGTCATGGCTTACACATCTATTTGACACCCGACCTTAACTTCGTTGTTAATAATTCGTAAATCAGTTTACAGTTCATGAACTAACACAAATCTTATTTTCTCAGATATACGAAGTATAGAGGAAGTCATGCAGTAAGGTCAACACTTATTAATTTTCAGCCAAACCGACCAAAGGGAAAGGGAACAATAGGAGGGTAATTCACACCAAACTCTGATATGACATTTTATATTTAAATTCAAAATCTCATTAGAACAACACATATTACTTTAAGCGCAATCGACCAAAGGGAGACTCAAAAACTCTAATAACTTCCGATGTAATGAATGTATCGACACAATTTAGTACGATTCAAAAGTCCCTTTGTAAGCCAATTATCGATAATTAGCTCGATAGGTCGATTGGTTTTGGAGGGAGAGTCAAAAGTTAGATGATATTTTGTGCTGGGGAAGTGCAATGCCGTACTTTTTTTTTTTTAACTCAAAAAATTTGTGAAAAATTGGATACAATTGATATTGTATCAAAAAAGAACTTTCTTTAAATTTAAAATGGTTGGTTTTTTTGTTATAATCTGGAAACAGCGAATGTTTTTGGGAAAGACTGAAGAATAACACCCTCCCACTCCTAGATGCCAGAAGCTGACCTACCTGCACATTGTGATGTATAAAAATAATACACACATTAGAATGATTAAATTATAAACATTAAAAAAATTAGTTAAATTTATTTTTATAAAAAAAGCAAATTTCTTTTAAAACAAATGAGTAAAAAAACAAAACATGGCCATCAGCTGTTTTTTTAGTGTGAGTAGAGAGAGTCGAGGCCTGGTTGAGAGGAGTCGGTCTGAGTGAAACATGGAGAGTGTGGTGTTTAGGCTTAAGATATAAGGAACTAATTAGGAGTGAATTGACGGTGAAATTGATCCAAAAAGAAGGTACTTTTGTTTGTTTATATGTACAGGATATATGCCCAGAAATATATAACATGCATTTAAAAAAATTGCCAAAATATAAAACAAAAAAAGTTTGAATTAGTTTTAAGGATTTAGTTTTTAAGATTTTAAAATGATTTTTGTTTGTTTCCATGTTTAGTTTTTAATTTTAATAATGTAGATTTAAGAAAATAAACCCAATATTTGTTCTCGAAAATTCTATTCTATTCATTTTCCCTGTTGGCCCAGTAAGATTATTTGAAAAACTTTGGATTAGATTTAATATTATTTAAAATTATTAAAAATGGCATTTCTTTAGAAATCCAAATGAATTTTCTTCAAAATGGTACGTCTTGAACTCATGATACTTTTTTAGGGCCCTTTTCGAAAAACTATTGTAAAAATCAAAATTTAGTAAAAGAAAGAGATCAAATTTCTACAGAAAATGTGGTAATTTATTGTTTATATTGTTTATTTCATTATTAATTCAATTATATTAATTATTATTTATATTTATTTATCATTTATTTAAGTTTAACACTTAACACTTAAACCTCCTTCTTTTTATTACCACAACATATGCATGGATATAAATATATTTTAAAGGCTTGATTTAGGTTAGTTATTGTTACAAGTCCTACATTGACTAAAAGATTGTATCATCTTTCTGTGCAGGTCACTACGAGTACCACCAAAGTGCGCACCAACAGCAGTACTACCCGGGGTACTTCGGACCCCATGGGCCTCAGGGCCCTCCCCAGCCAGGGGCACCCCAGGGCTACGAACCAGTGGCCGCCCACCAGGAGTCCTACAGTCTCCCTCACTTCCCCAGCAGTACCGAGCTGTCTGTTACCACCACCACCCTGGGTCCACGGCAACGACGGGCCTCCCTCCCCCTCCAGAGGTCAGAGTCCACCAGGTATGTTCTTTGTTTATCTCTGCTAAAGTCAACACAAGAGATTTAGACGGTTGAGGGACGGTCCAGTTGAGTGCAATGTTGCCAGTTCTACAGACGTCATTGGTTAAGAGTCTCACATATTGATTGATTGTAGAGGTGGGTTCTGAACCCATGTTAACATATAATAGCCTCTCGTAAGCACTTATCTACTCTCTACTCCTTCCTCTTTGATGAAGCGCAGGATCTTTTCGAAGCTCTATTTTCTCTGCTCTTCTGAATTAAGGAATGCATTATCGAAGATTCTCTATCCAAGGTGTGATTGAACTACACCTCTATTCATACTCTATCATTTCAAATTTTCTGCAAAATGGATTTACAAGACATATATAAACTACAAGAGGGTGCCGGTAGCTCAGTGGTATGCATGCTTGCCTTCTGAGCTCAAGATCGTGGGTTCGAAACCCAACCGAGGCCCTCAGTTTATTTTATTTGGGAGGTAAAATAAACTTAAGCACGTCGTCCTTCGAATGGGATGTTAAGCGATGGTCCCGAGCCTGTACGATGTCAGGTACTCGTTAAAGACCCCTACCCTAAGTGAATAAAAATTTAGGGTTGGCAAAATTTAGGACTCCCACAGTAGAGTCGGACTCGTGTCCACCAGAGTGACTGAATGTGTCTGTGAACAGGATAAATCCCGATGAAATTATTATATCGACAGGAAATTTCATATGTAAATTCAAAACACAAAAGAGATCGAGGTAGATCAACGATGGGTGGCTCATCTCAAAAACTCCAATAACTGCCGAAATAATTAATGTATCAACACAAAATTTAGTATGAGGATTCAGAAGCCCCCATGTAAGTCGACTATTTATTATTAGCTAAAACGGTCAATTATTTTGAGCGAAAGAGCGAAAACTTAATTGATTAATTCATGCTGAGGAAACTTTTTTTTTTTTAAGTTCTATCTTATGGCTTGCAAACGGCTGATTATAAGGGCCCATTTTGAAGGGCTTCAGCTTAAAAATGGACGGGGTCCTACATAAGAGGTAGAAAGGGCTGTAACCCAGTTGGTAGGATAGGATAGCCGAAAGGAAGGAATGCCCTTTTCGTGTTGAAGAAGGCTGACGTTGATTCTCTACGGGTGATTGTGTCATGCATTAAATAGAAGACTCGTGTCCCGGCCCAACACGCTCCCTTCATCTCTTTCAGTTTACTTTCTCCATAAATCAATGGACAAACATCACTAAATGATATCTCCTTGACCACTCGTCTTATAAACGTTTCAAGAAAAAATAATAAATTTCAAGTATACTAAGCAACTTACTTTAAGCAACTAAAAGAAAACACAAAATGTACATGGAAAGTCGTTGGTGAATCGGCGGCAACAAACTTTTCCGTTTTGGCGAAATATTAAATTTTGTGGCGATACATTGTGCCACGTGAGCTTAGCGAAGCAAATCTTAGAGGGCGTCTCTCGATTTGCTCTTCATTAATCTCTAGGCTTAATGGGGAGCCATTTCTCGCTAGGATCGTCACTAGTTCTTTACAACAATGTTGTGCGTGCTAGACAATGCCTCAGTCCAGGGCAAGAACCAATACCTCAGCCTAGAGCAGGCCTCCATCCCGAAAAGGTTTTGTTTCCTGTTTGGTGGGATATAGAAGGCCTAATTTACTACGAATTTTTAAAGATGAATGAAAAGATCACCAAAGAGGTTTACTGTCAACCGCTTGACCGTTTAAATCAAGCTCTTTCAGAAACGGCCTTTTTTGGTGAGTAGACGTGGAGTTTTGTTTCACCAGGACAACGCAAGGTCTCACACTGCCAAAGACACGATTACAAAAATCCATGGCTTTGGTTGGGAAATTATGGCTCACCCACCTTATTCGCCTGATTTAGCCCCCTCAGATAACCATCTTTTCCGGAGTCAACAAAATTATTTGAAGGAAAAAACAATGAAGTCGTCAGAAGAAGTGAAAATGATAGTGAGTCAATTTTTAATTCAAAAGAGAAAGATTTTTTTAAAAAAGGAATAGAAGACTTGAAAATTAGGTGGAAAAAAGTTGTACACAATGAGGGAAAATATATAGTTGATTATTAACATTTTTCACATTTTTTTACACAATCCCATCCAACTTATTTAAAAACGGGCTTTATTTATGGGATGACCTGATAGATACTTCCTTCTATTTTTATATAAGAAAGTAAAAAGTAGGCGCTTAATTTCTCGAACGTATGTAGCTCAACATAGTGGAAATGTTGTCTCTAATTGTAAGGGATAGACAATCTATAAGTTGGCTGGGAACTGTTGTCCAGTGTGTGGGGCCTGCAAATTGGCGCTGGTTGTCCAAGAACTGTCTTCGGGTTGCTCAACTCATGTTTCCCCACCAAGAGCTGCTTGGCCAATATATCTAGGTGTCGACCTATCTCACAACCCCAATCCGACCCCTTCCCACGTAGATTTTACACATTTTAAACCAAAATTTGGGGCGCTTGGGGGGTGATCGAGAAAGTATAAAAAATCTGACATTACTAACAGTATCCCTTGAAAGCAGGGAGCGGATTTATATGATTAATATGGATATGTTTTTGATCAGAAGTTTAAAATACAAAGAAAAGTATCGTTCATCGATTTTTCATTTATTAAATTGTGTAAGCCCTAATAAATTGGGGAACGAGGAAAAGAAAAATGGACCCGCAAAATTTACATGCAACAGCTGCCATGGATGGTCGGGGTACTTCTATGGAGAAATTCTAACCTTAACCGGGTTATTCCCTCCCTGTCTTCAATACTCTTGTCCAGCCCGGGCCACCATACATATGACCGCGCCAGCTCTTTCATTCTTCCTTCTCGCACATGTCCGGAATGTAGTTCGTCCAAAATTTCTTTGCGAAACCTCTTCGGTATAATTACTCTCCTTCCCCACAATAAGATACCCGCTTGTCGAATAACCCAGTTAAGGTCAGAATTCATCCATGGGACTACGCCGAGTAACCATGGCAGCGGTTGCATGTGGATTTCGCTGTTCCAATTTTTGGGTTTAACTTCTTGATCACTACAAAAAGTTAAAATCAGGAAGAGTACCTTCAGATGACAATACGATAGTCTGTTTAATAACAATATTTAGTCAATTTGGATTTCCGGAACAGTTGATTACCGACAATAGGCCAGTTTACGTCAGCGGAATTCAGCATATTCTTACCACCCCGCAACTAATGGGCAGGTAGAGCGGTTCTTGCAGACTCTGAAAAAGGCACTATTTGCTGCTGGAGGAGAAAGTATTGAATTACAGAAGAAACTTGACCGACTGCTGTTTAAATACAGAATCACCCCGCACAGTACGACCGGGCAACCACCGTGTGTTCTGCTAGGCGTGGGGCGCCTACTCCGCACGAAACTGGATTTCCTGAGACCTAGCATGTGACAGCGAGTTAGGGAAAACCAGAATAAAGTGGCGCAACAAGATGTTTATCTCCAGGTAGGGTGTGCGGCGCTAGCTCGGGACTACCGATCAGGGAACAAATGGCGAAGGGGGAAGGTTGTCCAAGTGCTGGGTCCGAGGACATACCACATTGACGTAGGTGAAAGCACATCATGGAAAAGGCACGCAAACCAACTGGTGGCTATGAGAGAGGTTGAAGACGGAGGCGGTCAGGATGATAAGTAGAGGACTCCGGAGCAGGACCAGGTTGCCAAGGGCAAACATGAGAGAAGCTGGATGTCAACATGGATGGGACCTCCCGCCTGCAGCTCCAACCAGGCTGAGATGGGTACCCTCCCGCCTCACCTACCCCATCCCTCCCTATGGGTGAAGGATTGTTATGTTTTAATAACCATATGCCATTAATAATTATGATTAGTAGCATATGTATATGTTTTTGATCAGAAATTTAAAATTCATTGAATAGTATAGTTCAACGATTTTTCATTTAAGATAATTTGATAGATATCGTCCTTATGGGTTTTTGGATACGCATACAAAATGTCGTTTCAATATATTTATTCTATCCGAAGATATCGTGTTCACAGACATACAAATTGGTCGGCTAAATTCCAGCGAAAACTTGAAATCGATTTTCTCTCTTTTCAAATTCTCTTATACTACGTATATCTAAGGGAGTATTTGATCCAAATCCGAATGCTAACAGCGGCCATATTAGAATGATTGATAACTATCTATGAGACAACATTCCAAAAACTAGTACATTCAAACAAATATGAAAAAATAGTTCCACTTCTGTGTTTAGTAAGTATGTGAGAGAAATTTGAATGAGAATGGAGTGGCCTCCTAGACCAAGTTTATCTGTTTTCACGTAGATAATACACTCCAGATAGAATCTTGCATGGATTACAGGACAGGTGTTCCACCCGACTCTATTTGCATAACTTCACGCACTCTGAATACTAATTTGAATAAATTCGTTTTTATTACATTTTGTGAATATAATTCTCCTACTTATGGGAACATGTAATCAAGTAATGGACAATACATTCAAAACACTGCATTTAACACTTTATTCACTTCATTTTCTTTTATTTATTTATTCTTTTAAACTTTTTTTTTAAACTGCCACTGATTTTTTTTTCGAAGGAACCTGTTTAACTGAAACGGGAGGTTCAAGATTTTATTCCTTCGGATACATGATACGAAGAGAACAATGTCTGAACACATTTCTGCGATCTGTGTCAATAAAGTGAAAATATAATAAAATAAATATATAAACTATTCGAAATAATTTACAAATCATATTTATGTATCCTACAGAATTCTTTTAGTGAAGCAGTACATGATCTGAAGTATGTATTGAAAATTGATAGATATTATTCTTGAAGGGTTTTGGATTTACGTATAAAATGTTGTGTTGTTTACAATAGGCGTAAAATAAATCAATAGGCGTCGACTTTATGGGGTTTTGGATACACAAATAAAATGCCGTATCGGGAGATATCGTGTTCACAGACAAGCACAGGCATTTTTTTTTTTTTTTAATTTTTGAAATCATGATATCAAAAAACATGAAATTTTGTTGAAAACTCAACATCGAATTTCTGAGCGATTGCTTAACTACCCTTATACTTTGTGTAGTTGGGGAAGTAAAAAATAAATAAATGGTTCGGAAATGAGTTTCGTTGCCACTAAGGTACTTTAGCGACGTATTTTGCTTACATGCTCCATGACTGTATAGTGTATTTGGTTATGAAATTCCTATAGACTAGAGAATGTTCAAAATATGAGCCAATTATTTGTTGTGAATAAAACAGCAGTATGCCACTTGGCGTTTATTTGTTGTGAATAAAACAGCAGTATGCCACTTGGCGTACGTCAAAAATCAATAGTCGCTCCTCTCCTCAGAAATTATAAAAGGCATACAACAACCGCATATTATCATAAATTGTTCTTTACACCGATGATATAACCATTCACTGGAAAAGGTATTAAGAGACCAGGTGCTCTCATGAGCTGTACAGAAGAATCATTGTCATGGAATAAGTCAGATCTATAGGGAGAAAGTGAGAACATTCTGAGCTCAATATCGCGGATTCGAAAACCGGCCGAGTTAGGTTAAACGGATTATAGGGGAAGTTATGTAATCGGTCAAAAATTCGATTTGGAGTTTTCAACGGAATTTCATCTGAACTCCAGATTCCAAATATGATACCTCCTGATAGAATAAATTTATCATCACGAAATAATATATGTGACTCCAGAACCTTCCTATGACGACAACCATTGATTTTCAGCCAAATCGACCAAAGTAAAAGGCGATTAGGGGAAAGCTTTACTCAAAAACTAATAACTGCTGATGTAATGAATTTATCTACACAAAATTTAGTATGAGAACTTAGTAGCCCCTATAGGTTAGGTTAGGTTTTATGACTCATGCCCGAGCTTTAACTACGAGGTCATATCGCCTACTACCAGAGCGCTCTTTCGTCACTCTGGTGGACATGAGCCCGATTCTACTGTGGGAGTCCTAAATTTTGCCTACCCTAAATTTGTATTCACCTAGGGCTGGGTGGGGTCATTAACGAGTACCTGACATCGTACAGGCTCGGGACCATCACTTAACGTCCCATCCGAAGGACGGCGTGCTTAAGTTTATTTTACCTCTAAGATAAAATAAACTAAGGGCCTCGGTCGGGTTTCGAACCCACGTTCTTAAGCTCAGAAGACAAGCACGCATACCAGCTCCCTCGTAGCCCCTATATAAGTCAACTATTGAATATTGGCAGAAACAGTCGGCTGGTTTTTGAGGGGGAGCGAAAAGTGAATTATTTCGATCTGTGGGAATACATTGCAGGTGATTGATCGACGACTATTTTATGGGCGACAGAGTTGTGACTCAGATGGTGGACAGGAATAACTCGTCAGTCCCCATCCATGATATTTTAAATTGTTAATGTTTTAGATTGTTATTTATTTATTTTTATTTTATTATTTAGTTTTATTCAAAAATGTTTTAACAAATTTTTTATCAGGCTGCCTGATGATGAGGGAAACCTCGAAAGCCGGCTAGCTTTTACTACCAATAAAAATCTGTGAGAGGTCAGACTATCTTATATTTGACATCCTGTGAAACTGTTTTATGGCACATGAAAAACCTTGAGTGATGTCAGATACTCGTTAAAGAAGAAGGAATAAACTTGGATAAACAAAATTTAGGACTCCCAAAGTACTCGGGCTCATGTCCACACAACAAAAACTCAATTTATTCACGCTGGAGAGTCCTAAATTGACCGGTGATTCACCAACATGGTAACTATATAGACCTGGGGAAGTAATTACAATAATATGATGTGCAGAAAATCGAACTGAATTAGTTACCTCCTAATTTCGTTATGGCCTTCCTTCTGAAAACATATTGACAAGGTGTTATACTTCCCGATAATCAGTGTAGAAAGAAATTATAGAAACATACAATCATACTCCTAATTAATGTTATTGACTAGCAACTGCCAACAAAATAACACGGATATATAAAAATGAAATTTTCTCTGGTATTATTTAAATGAGCTATTAACCTGATTGACTACTCAGTATATATATCTAGGTTTCGATAAAATGATCCAAATTTGGACCGACTGTGTTGGGCAATGATCAGTAACAGACAAAATTGTACAGTTCGTCGAAGCACGTTCATTTTGAGTTCGGTTCTGAATCAAATCACGTCTACATGTTGCTTAACTGCTCTAAAAAAAAATCTGAGAGACCTTGGAGTCTGCTACAAAATGAAAAAAATCAATCCTAGATGATAAACCTTTTTATTACTTTATTTATTTGTATATATATATATATTTTTTTTATATAAGTTCCCAGCGGGAATACGGCTTCAGGTTGATAAACGAGGTTTAATTATGCTATTTCACTTTCTCACATATACGAAGTATAGGGGAGGTTACGTAATCGGCCAGAAACTCGTTGAATTTTCAAAAAATTAAAACAAAAAAAGTGCTCGTCTGTTTGTCTCAGTATTGCCAGATGCACCGCATTTCCGCATTTTGGTAGTTCAATCCACAATCCGCATTGACCGATGCGGATTCCGCATTTTCCATTTTTGAGTTCAATGAAAAAAAAAAGAACATAAAAAACAAAACTGAGCAAAGTTTCTAATCAGCAAACAAAAAAAAATAACAAAACGAACAAAACTGAAATTGCACAATCTAAAATGTTGATTATTTCGTATGTATAAGAAACAACATTTATTTACTGAAATTTAAATAAATCATATTTTTCTATCTATATTCTTCTATCTTTTTTGAAACACTGGTCAGTTTTGTTCGTTTTGTTATTTTTTTTGTTTTTGTTTGTTTGCTTTTTTTTAAAACACTGTTCAGTTTTGTTCTTTTTTTTTTTTTTTTTTTTTTTTTTGTTAATTAGATATTAATTGTATATTTTAAAAATTCCGCATTTTTTTGGTTCATTCCGCAATTTCAAACGCTCGAATCCGCAATCCCTTGTTCCAGATCTGGCAACACTGGTTTGTCTGTGAACATGATAACTCCCGATACGACATCTTATGTGTGTATCCAAAATCCTATAAAGTCGACGTCTATTGATTTTCAACCAAATCGGCCAAAAAAAAAGGGGGGGATTATGGAAGAGGGCGATGTAATGAATGTATCGAACTGCCACGTTAGTAGAGTCGGGCTCATGGCCACGAAAGAGCGCTCTGGTAGTAGGCGATCTGACCTCGAACTAATTACTATAATCGGTCGGAAATTCGATGTGGATTTTTTACCGAAATTTTATGTTATTTGACACCCTGGTTTCAAAAATGAAAAAAAAAAAAATTGCCTGCCTGCTTGTCTGTGAACACGATAACTCGGTCTTCCAAAAAAGTTTTTTATTAAATTTCCAATCGCTATTAAGTCCTTAGATTCAATATGAGATAGAATCAATATGACAAAATTGGAAATATTTCGGAAGTTAGTTATCATGCCTGGGCTTTAACTACGAGGTCATATCGCCTACTACCAGAGCGCTCTTTCGTCACTCTGGTGGACATGAGCCCGACTCTACAGTGGGAGTCCTAAATTTTGCCTACCCTAAATTTTTATTCACCTAGGGCAGGGGTCTTTAACGAGTACCTGATATCGTACAGGCTCGGGACCGTCGCTTAACGTCCCATCCGAAGGACGGCGTGCTTAAGTTTATTTTGCCTCCCAGATAAAATAAACTAAGGGCCTCGGTCGGGTTACGAACCTACGATCTTGAGCTCAGAAGTCAAGCACGCATACCACTGAGCTACCGGCGCTCTCGGTAGTTTTTATGTAAAAATTATAAAAAGTGAGAAAAATAAGTAAAATATATGTGATATGGTCATTACAGGACTTTTTTATACCAACCACGCTTACAGATCACTCTCTCTCCCCCTTCCTCTCCTCAAAATCATTTCATACTAGCATTACTGGGTATAAGAAAGTTACTCCGAGAGTTACGCTTTACAAAGAAGCAAAAAAAATATCACTGACTTTCATATATCCAATAATGCCATTACGAAATTATTTTGAGAAGGAGTTTAGGGGAGAGAGTGATGATCTCTAAGTGTGGTTGGTATAAGAAAGTCTTGTAATGGCCACATCACATATCGTCGGCTTAAACGTGATAACTCGTAAGCGAAATTTGTCCAGAATTTTTTTTTTTTTACCAAAAAAAACTATTGATCTAGTGGGACCTCGAATACGACATAAAACGAAAAATCCATGAAATACGGTTTTAAGTGATATCTTGCAAAAGAACTGGGAACGAAATTCCGGTATTTTTTTATCAGTTTTTTGCCTGTCCTGTGAAGTTGGCTTTTTGCATACACGAGGTATCACGTTTAGACCGACGATATACTTTATTCTTAGTATAATAATAATTTTTTCTTCCTAGAATTCCGAACTAATGCCATCTCTCAGCATCTAGAGCAAAAAAATGGAACATACTTTTAAATTATTCAGTAGTAGAAGTAAATGGAATAAAATGTTATGGAAGCCTCTCGCAGATTACGGAAAGTTGTTCTTACGAAATATAAATATTTTATTACAAATCTCTTCTGCATTCCTCAAGTTAGCAGCATCAATTGAGAGGTCATTCGATGAAAAAAAAAATTTTGAAAAAATTATTATGTTTAACGGCGGCTTTTAATGATTCAAGATGCAACCAAGAGGATTGAATAATCGAGAATTTGTGAATGTTTTCATAAACTTTCCAACCGTTTCACATTGATAGTACATGGTAACTGATAGTAAACTGCACCTGGGAACGCTTTTGGCTCAACTTGTGGGAATAACATTATTTCTTGTTATATTTCTTGATACTCATATGAATCATTATTTTATTATTTTTTTTTTTTTCTTAGCCACGCCAAGTATAGGGGAAGTTATCTAATTGGTAGGAAATTTGATCCGCCATTTTCAACAGACTTCCTGATTCCAAAAATGAAAAAAAATAATCTGTCTGTGTGTGTGTGTGTCTGTGAACACGATAATTCCCGATTGAACGAATATATTAATCACAACAAATGAATGCATCATGTTCTGAGCATTCTATCTCTAGTCATTAATGATATATAGAGGGCGCCGTTAACTTAGTGGTATGCGTGAGCTCAAGTTCACGGATCCAGGTAAATTAAGCACGCCGTCCTTCGGATTGGAAGTTAAGCGATGGTTCCGACCTGTATGATGTCAGGTTCTTCTTAAAATCCCCTACCCTAAGTGAATACACCAGAGTAAAGAAAAAGCGCTCTGGTAGTAGGCGATATGACCTCGTAGTTAAAGCCCGGACATGAGTCATAAAACTAACTAAACCATACATAAACTTCCGGTTTCGGAACAACACTCTTGACCGCCAGACTCTCACTATTTACAATTTCTTAGTTGAAAAGACTTTGTTTTATTTATTTCAGATTTCCATAATATGTCCACGTTTTTCAATATAAAAGATCTAAATTGTGTGCGATAAAATGTATATGATATAATCCCGAAACTGGTAGTTTAAGTTAATATATAGGCACATAATGTACTGTAAATGTATCGGCTCCCAATCAATACATGTATAAATCAATTTGATACATGAATATTCATGTACAATAGTTACTGAAGCTGTCAAAACTGATTTCCGACAGTTGCAGTTAACCTGTCATTTTGGCTGTTAATTTCTTCAAACTACTTTTCCGAAACTGATTGCAATGAAAACTGAACCTGTAAAGAAAAAAAAAAAAGTTATTTAAATTTAGAAAATTGAACGTTCAAGGATTCGTACGTGGGCCCTTCTATTAATTATTTTCAACGTTCTAATTTTTTCACTTTTTTAATGAGAAATATATATATATACCTATATATTTTTTTTTTTGGCCTGTCAATTTATAATGTGTTGACTTTATCACAAGTCAAAAATGACTAAATCATTATACATTATCTGTTGCGAAATACATTTTGGAAATATTAATATAAAGAACTATATTATTTGAGAGGTGTATAGGTGTTTTTCAGGCATCTTGGCATACTTTTAGAAAATTAAAAAATTGATTTTTTAGTGAGTTTCGAAATGTGCGTAGGTGCTACTCTGTTGCAATCGCCACCCAACGAGTACCATTTTCGAGACAGTTTATTCTTGAAAAATAGCTTATAAAATGACATTGGTGAATCATCGTAAATGTACGTCGCCGCAATGAATTAATTAAGTTTTGGCATAAATACATATCGTTAATTTTTACCAACTAATCATGTAAATGAATGTAAAACTATATATTTTTTCTGACTTGGGCCCCGAGTACTTTCAAAAGAGCACCGCCACTTTCACATAAAATACTTGACAAATGCACTCAATCCAGCTTTCTAGACATTGCATAGATATACCGTTATCAAATCAACTAACTAGAAAATATTAGAACACATTAAAATGGGTATATTTATGACATATTGGCCGTTTCCCCTCTTCATCAATTCGTAACTTTCCTAATGCATCACCTTAAACGACCAGTTACTTGTCTTAGTTACCATTTAACTCCTTTCAAATCCATTTTAACTCCCATTAAAACCATTTAATTATTTTCATTTTTTTTCTATTCCCACAAGAAAAGTGTTTTAAATGAATATGGAAAAAATTGTACATTCAACTAAACTAGTACAAAGTAGAAAAGTTTGTTGTATATTTTTGAAAAAAAAAAAAAAAAATCTCTGAGACCTCGTTGAATCTTATTTTCTCACAAAACTAAATAGACTAGACATGTAATTTACTTAAAATAGAAAAATATAGCAATTATAAAGAAAATAGTGTTATTAGTACTTCGTAACAAGAACAATTGTAATGGCGATTTTTTTTTCATAGGGGATCCCGATGGGGAAATGGATAACAGCCTTATCCATGAACCCAAAATGGTTCGAATCTCAGGCAATCACCCAAGAAATGCCTACCAACAGGGGGGTAGCCAGGGGGGGTCAGGGAAGGGGCCCATGCCCCCCTGGCCAGAGCAAAAAATCAAGATAAAAATTAAATAAACTAAAAAAATAGTTTTTATTAAAAATGGATTACAAGTTACCAATAGGATCTTCAAATTTCCCGTGCGTCTAATTCTTAAATCAGCAATCAGCTGTTACATAAATGTACATGTACAAAACAAGTCATATTACATTTTTTTAAATATATATTAATTCGATTATTTCATTTCCTCGCTCAAAATCTTCATTTATGTTACACTTAATACTCTTAAAGCTGATTTTACATGCGCACTAAAAATGCAAAGCGCAGCAACAGCAAATGCACGCTATTGGCTATGAGTCATTTAATTATAAAAGCACAGAAACCACAGAGTGCATTTGCTGCAAGTAGTTTAATTACTACAGTCAATAGTTACCTCAGGGGGAGCTTCTAAAGGCTTCCCAAATTAATAACAAAAAGTATGTAGCGCTAACCACGGAAACTGCGGGATGTGCCCCCGGGAATCTATACCCCCCACCCCTGTAGCCTATAGCCCATCGCTGATAACGACAGCAGTTATGGGCAGACACATCTAGTTAGTTATTGTAACTCATGCTTGAGCTTTAACTATGACGTCATATCACCTACTACCATGTGGACATAAGCCCGACTCTACTGTGGAAGCCCTACATTTTACCTACCTAAGGTAGGGGATTTTAACGTGTACCTGATATCGCACAGGTCTCACCCGAAGGACGGAAATCAAGGTTCTTTTCATCTCCTAGATAAAAAACTTAAAGGACTCGGCCGGGTTTAAAACACTCATCTTGAGCTCAATAGGCTAACATGTTAATATTGTAAATTCAATACTCCATAAGAACGACGACACCTTATAATTTTCAGCGAAATTTCCCGGAAGGGAGGGACTCAACTCAAAACCTCAAAAAAACTCGCGATATATTGAATTTATCGTCGTGAAATTTTATAATTTAATTCAAAACCCCATAAGGACGGCACCTATAAATTTTCCGTGAAATCGGTCGTGGGGAAGAAGGATGAAAGGAGATGGGCTCGATTAAAAAACCCTAATAACTGCCGAAGTAATGAATGAAACTTTTATACGAGGATTCAGAAGCCCTTATGTAAGTCAACTATCGATTTTTAGTTCAAACGGTCGATTGGTTTTCGAGGGAGAGCAACAACTTACTATATGAATTCATGCTGGGGAAGTACATCGCTGGTGATTTCCCTCCTTTTTTATTTCTCTCTTGTATTACTGTCCCTTATTTACCGTACCTTAAGAGGAAGAATCTTCTGTAAGGACTCAAAAAAAAACTAGATATAAAGAAAAAAATCTTATTCACACTCCTTATAAGCTGGTTTAACGTTTTTTTTTTAGTTTGTTTTTTCATTTATTTAATAATTATTTTTTTTTTACATTAAAACCAAGAAATTTTAATAAAATAGATTAATAGAAAAAGAGGAAACGTAATTTCCAGTTGTGCCAATTATCTTCCCCAGGAAGATGCGCTTTAAGACAGGAAAATAACGAAGAAGCTATATTTTTCTATTTTGCAATGTTTTTTTTTTCTATTATGACTTTTTAAAATAATGTTTTTCTAAAAAAGGAGTTAACGAGTTTGAAGGATGTTTAAAAGCACTATCCACATAATCTTCTTCATTATTTCTGCAACATTTTAACTAGAGAAGGACATTTAAGGCTATTGGGCTATTTTCTATGAAGCGCAAAGTTCCTGACCCTTTTGAAGGTTTCATCAGAAGGTTCAGATTTGTATGAAGTATAATAATGAACAAGAACACAGGAGGTGGTGAGGTATCTAGGAATGCTCCTAGATTGATACCAAACTGACCTGGGGCTAACGGGGGGCTCCACGGTTTGGGGCTCCAAACCGTCCTGGGACCAACAAATTAACTCCAAACTGACCTGGGGTCAACACATTATCTCCAAACTGACCTGGGGCCAACACATTATCTCCAAACTGACCTGGGGCCAACACATTATCTCCAAAATTCTGGGGGTATTGAGGGTCAGTCAATGTTGAAAACACTATTCAAATGCCAACGTTTCGATATATTTCATATCATCATCGGCCAACAAAAACAAGACAAACATGGGGAAATCAAGATTGGAAAAATATAATGAGTGATCGATTAAAATTATATATAGGTACATAAATATACACTCACAACATACACACAACCACATAAATACATATATATGTTACGAGTAAAGTTAGATTAAAGGTTGAACCTAGGATTACCCGGGTAAACTGCGTAGTACCCGCTGCCGCTTGGTTAAAGTTGGGTATACTAATAATGACAAAGCCATTAGTGGACGTATGTTCCACTATAAAGATTAGGTACTTATTAATTAGCTCGACCACACCTCAATTTCCATTGTTGTAAGCTGTCTAACAGCGATAATCATTCATCTGGGTACATAAATTCCTAGAAAAAACATAAATCGAAATATTACAAAATTTGGGGGCGTATTTGCCGGCGTTCCGCCGGCGGGACGATATATCTGCCCCTCCCGTCGTTCCTATATTTGAAGTAGTACAGGTTCTAGCTTTAACATATACTTTACCTGGGTAAAGCCCGAAACGTGAACTAGTTCAATTATATTTCGGACTCTAACCAAGCGGCAGCGGGTACTACTAGGTTTACCCGGGTAATCCTAAGTTTAATCGTTAATCTAACTTTACCCGTAGCATATACATAACTATACATCCATATACATACATCTAATTATCTCCAAACTGACCTGGGGCCATACATACTTATACCTACACAAAACTTTCCTCACTCACTTCTTTTTCTCTTCTGAGCTTTAACTACAAAGTCATATCGCCTACTACCAGAGAGCTCTTTCGTCGCTCTGGTGGACATGAGCCCGAATCTACTATGGGAGTTCTACATGTTGCCTACCTAGGTTTATTCACCTAAAATAGGGGTCTTTAACGAGTACCTGACATAGTACAGGCTTGGGACCATCGCCTAACGTCCCATCCGAAGGATGGCGTGCTTAAAATAAACTAAGGACCTCGGCCGGGTCTCAAATCCACAATTTAAATTATTAAATTTATTTACATATTTGTTAAATTATTATTTAGTTTAGTTTTTTTAGTTATTATTAAATTTATTTACATATTTGTTCATGAACAAAACCCTCGAAGTTTTTTTCAAGGTAAAACAATTGATTTAATTTTCCATTAAATTCTATCCAGCAATAACTTTCCATTTTTTACAATAAGTCTGGTTTAAGCTGTTGAAACGGGTCAATAAAAAAACAATTTGAAGAGGGAAAAGTGAAAAAATAAATAAAAATATTAAAAAATACGTGCATTTATGCACCATTAATACTCAACGAAAGAGCATTTTAACAAAATAGTGTGACAGATACCAAAATATTAGTAGAAATAAGAGGATTTTTCTCCCATAAAAGGAATACATATAAATATATATTTTTTTATTAACTTTTTTATCTGACATATAAATGAAATCACTTTAATCTTTTTAGATCTCGGGATCAGGGAAAAAATCCACCGTTATATTATAAATTAAGAGAAACAAATAAAAATAAAATAATTAGAAACATTTAATTAGAAACCGTAAAAATAATTAACTAGAATTTCATCCGGTGCTTTGACAGGATAACTGAAATTATTGGATGTATTTTAATTTGAAATTAATTCATTAAGGGCACCAGCCTACAAAGAGTCTCTTCCGTTATATTCCACCCACTATATCTATAGAGTGACTTATGTATTATATAGCGTATATAATATATATTATAATAACAAAAATGGCTTTTTATAGTTAGTTGTTGTGAATCATGTCCGGGCTCTAACTACGAGGTCATATCGTCTACTATCAGTGCACTAAAGAGAGAACAAAATGTTGCCTACCTAGTTTTATTACTTAGGGTAGGGTAATTCAACGAGTACCTGACATCGTACAGGCTCGGGAGCATGACTTTACGTCCCATCCAAAGGACGGTGTGCTCATGGTTTTTACCTCCTATACACCTTCGGCTAGCATGCTACTTCTCAGCTATATACACTCGTAACAATGGCTCTTTGCAGTATCTTTAAGAAATATATATACAACAGTGGCTTATTACAACAATGGGTTATATACAGTCCTATGGTTTCTTCAGTGTCTTATATAGCAATGGTCGTGTGAAGAAAGCAAAATGAGCGTTGCTTTTATCGACGTTATTTATATCGCCGCTCTGCTGCTTTTACATTTTTATTATTCCATTTTGCTTCTTTCAGCGGCACTAACGCTATAAAGCCAATATCTTTTTTCTATGGCCAATATTATATATTTCTTTTATCTGTTACTTGTATTGGTTTTGAAAACGCATGTATCATATCCGTGGATATATGAACGCTAGGGTAGTATTTATAAATAGATTAGTGCATACCATATGCATTTTGCAACGCACGAGTTATAAAATGCAACATTGTGAAAAACAACGCAACCAAACGTTTAAGAGCACATTTCCTTGAAATTCATGATAATGACAATTTTAGCGTTTTCAGTTCAGAATAACATACGGATAATAGACCTGTTTATTTATAATTCTATGGAAATATGGTCGGATTCAAAAATGAGAATATATCAAAATGGCCTATTTGTGGTACATAAAGAGACTGGTTCCAAGGAGAGGGCTATAAGGTACCATATGAAACTAGTAGCAGGCCTATTAAGAAATAGTGGGTGCTCAATAACCTCCAACTGACACTATCTGTAGTTTTGCAAGGGTCATTGGCAGACTTATAGGGACCATACTCAGGTATACGTCCGATGAATTAGTACAAAACTTTATAAATGTCCTACTCTTTAACATAAATTAGTGTACAACTAGTGTTTATCATCAGCAAGTGGAATATCATTAAGATTTTCATTTTTTTATGAACCTTCGGTATTTTCTTATTTTTGTGAAGGAACATTTTTTTTTTTTTTTTTTTTACGATAGATATACTGGGTGGAATGGTGTGCACCTAAGCAACCTATTCTCTTGTTCCTTCTCTGTTTGCTCTACTTTAGTTTTAGCCTTTTGCTTCTTTTGCCTACTCACATTTAATTTGAGTTGAAGCACTCACTGTTCGGAAACGGCATTTAATTCTATTACTTTATATTTTTGATTGGTGTTTAAAAATTCATCAGTGAATCACAGGCAGCATACTTCCCCAGAACAAATTAATCAATTAAACTTACGCTTCCCTCCAATGCCAATCGACCGTTTATGGTAATATTCAACTGTTGACATACATAGGTTCTCCTAAATTCTCATACTAAATATTGTGTAGATAAATACATTATACCGGCAGTTATTAGGGTTTTTGAATTGAACCTCCCTTTAAAAAGAAACCTTTAAGTAGGACACATTTTGATTTTCAGCTAAATCGGCCAAAGGGAATGTAGGCACGCTCTATGGGAAAGCTTAATACAAACACTCCAATGACTGTCTGTAATGAATGTATTGAAACAAAATTTCATATATAAATTGAAAGTTCTATAAGGGCGACAGCCATTAATATTCAGCGGAATCGGAGAAGAGGGGCTAGACTTAAATACCGCAATAACTGTCGATGTAATGAATCGACACAAAATTTAGTATGAGGATTCAGAAGTAGGTAACTATGTTAGTCAAATATTGAGTTTTAGCCCAAACGGTCGAATAGCTTTGAAAGGAAAACAAAAAAGTAATTGGTTAATTCTTGCTGGAGAAGTCCCGGTGATTTACCGACGACTTTCCAGTCCTTAGTGACCGTTCCAGTTCCACAAAATGGAGGAATTGTTATCGCTTCATTCTACTGACGTAGAATAAAACCTCCGGAGAAAAGAAACACGGACTAGACGAACTTCTCCATGGCTCAGAAAATACATTTATTTCCGAAGTAGAGAAAAATATTGAATCTTTCCATTCTACAGCAAAATGAGACTATCAACCCCTTTTTGAATGATCGAAGATAATAATAACAGTCAAATAATTAGTATGCTCCAAAAATTAATAGACCAAAATGAAAATATGTTTTCTGTATTAAAAAAACAAAATGAAAATAATACTTACGAATTAAAAAATAAACTTGAATCAACTAATAACGAAATTGACAAAATGAATAAAAATATCGTGGAATTTGCTAATAAACGGATAGTAGAAACGGAAAAGATAACTAATAGAGTAGATGAAATGATAAAAGGGGGCCATGGTGGCCGTGCGGGCTAGAGCGTAGGGCTTTGGTCGCATGGTCTCACCATGGTTTGCGGGTTCGAATCCCGTCCGGGAGTGAGTTTTATTTCGTAGATAGAACTCCCTCCCGGGGCCATGGATGTCTTAAATAATTATATAAACACATTAACATGGCTAATATGCACCGTACATAAAGCCAAAGAAAAAAAAAAAAAAAAAAAAAAAAAACTTTTTTAATGTGAATTTATTTTGTAAAAACCAAATTTTGCTCTAAAAAAGTAAAATCAATAATATCGAAACCAAATCTTTAATATTGTACAACAATTTCCTCGACACAATCTTGTCATCAGATTTGTCTAATCACACATTGTGTTGTAAATAGATCATATGTGTCAATCAAAATGCAAGCAGTTACATGAAATATCATTAAATCTGAGAACTTGGGAAAGTGCCTAGTATCCTTTTCAAGTAAAAAATGAAAAATACATTTTATTTGTGGCGGATTACCATAAATAGATTTCCTGTGAAAGTTTCTTAAAATAGAAATGATAATTAATTAATTCACTTTCAGGAATACAATTGGTCTGTCTGTTTAGCCGCTAAACCTGTTGTTGGAAAACTGTAAGGATTTATCTCGGGTCCGCAACCATTCCGGACCCTAAGACATAGCCAAAATGGAATCACGGGAGCCAGCTTTCCAAGCGGCACCACCAAATGTGGTTGGGTTCTAGTGGCGGTGGTTGCTGAGGCCACCATTGGACGCTAGATTCTGGCTGGATGCTATGGTGGAAACAGAGGGAAATAGTAGAAGTCCCGAGCCCTCCTTTTTTGTAGGGATCCATGGTGATAAGGGCTTCTGCTAGGTGTCGCCGTGGGTCGAGCATCTCTAGGAGTGTGCCAGTTGTCATATACGCTGTCTCTTTGTTTATTTGGGTGACGCAAATAAGCATTACCTGCAAATTAAAAGTGAACGAGATTGTACACAAATCTTCCTGCAACTTCATTCAAAATTCCATTGAAATAGTCCACTTTTGGGTTGTGTAAGGAGATTCTAAATTTATAATAATATATATTTTCCAAGGATTTATTCTCGCAAATAATTTTTTAGTTCTTACAACCAAGCAAGTGGACAATTCGGGAAGAACTCCCAATATAATTTATTTGCTGAGCTGAAGAAGTCTTAACATCCTTATTCTATATTTTATACGTATCGCGAACCCCATAAGGACAATACCTTTTGATTTTTTGCAAATGAAGAGGAGGACCAGAGGGAGATTAACACAAAAACTCTATTAACTGACGACTTAATGATATTTATCGATACAAAATGAAGTATGAGGATTCAGAAATCTTTACGTAAATCAAATCTTGATTTTTAGCCTAAATGCTCTCTGGAGAAGTACATTGACCAGGCTTCACCAAAATTGTTTTCAGTTATAAAAATAATTTTTCAGTTCTTTCGGAGGCCGCACGAGGTTTGCCGACCCTTTGTATACAGAGCAGGGGATTCTTAACGTTTCGACATTTTTATATCTGAAGGAAATATCTGACAAAACGTGACTTTAATACACCTTCCCTTGTGACTCACCGGTCCTTGGAGGACCCTGGCCTCCTGTCAGATGCCCTCATCCCTCATAGTCTCATTCTCAGCCTCCTAAGGTCGTCCTCCACCTCTTGCAGACATTTGGGCCGTCCTTTTCTTGTCCTTTCTCCAAGATTGGCGCCTCCCTCACAAAATGATCACGCTACCGCAGCTCTGAAATTATTCTTTTTAAAATATATAAAAATACATACAATAATAAATTGACGTCAGCTTAGGGTGGCCGTTATTTCTAAAAAATTCGAGTTTTATTGCTCTCAACCCAAAATCCGGTTTAGAATATCGAAAAAACAATCCCTGAATTTTTTCAGATTTTTTTAAATTGAATTTACCCGAATCTAATAGAGGTTAAAGTTCAACATGCGTTTTAAATGGGGTTTTGGAGCAGTCGCGGGCTTTCGAACGTAATGTTCAGTATTTTAGTTCTAAAAATTTGATAATTGGTATATTTATGTTTTTGGGGTTGCGGAACTCGAATCTAGTGTCAGAATTTAATTTTTGACAACTAGAACTGTCAAAAATTAAATTCTGACACTAGATTCGTGTAAAGTTGTAGTGTAAACTTTAACCTCTATTAGATTCGGGTAAATTCAATTTAAAATATCTGAAAAAATTCAGGAATTGTTTTTTCGATATTCTAAACCGGAATTTGGGTTGAGAACAATAAAACTCGAACTTTTTAGAAATAACGGCCACCCTATACGTCGTCAGCTATATTCTTCTCCCATTTATTTGTTTTCGTTCTTACAACCTACCAAATATAGATGTTCGGGATGAACTTCCATCATTAATATCTAAACATTTTTTCAGTACAATCAGTAAGCCTCAAGAAAAACGTTGAGCACGCTGTCCTTCGAAGGGACGTTAACCGATGGTCCTGAGCGTATGCGTAGTTAGGTACTCCACCTACCCCACAGTCGGGCTCATGTCCACCAAGCGCTCTGATAGTATGTGATATTATCTGGGAGGCGAAAAACCTTGAGCACGGCATTCTTCAGATGGGACGTTAAGCGATGGTCCCGAGCATGTACATCAGGTACTCGTTAAAGACCCCTATCCTAGGTTGTTCTGTTAAATTTTTTTGCTGAGACCTGTGGACATTTATGTTTTTTATTGTTGAATAATTTTTATTTTTATTAAGATTTCAAATATATATTATCAAATGTAACTTGCATATTATATGAGTCGTCATCTTTGATAATCACTTAGTCTAGACTAACTTTTAATTCTTAATGGATAGTACTTGGAAGAGAAACAAAAACATAATCCATCATAGTTAGAAAACGGCGGGGTGATTGCGGTTCTTGCACTGAGTCATGTAAGGTTATGTTACCCAATTATGTTATTCACACCCAGTCTTAGCTCCTTCTCACAAGAATGAATCAGGAGCGCGTAACCCTTTTTATGGTTAACCGTATCAGTTTATGTTATCCTTAACCCGTCCTAGCCACCACTATGGTGGAGGAGCATGGTAATCTTCTTTTTGTGGTTATACATGTTAGGTTATGTTACCCAATTATGTTATCCATCGCTCTCTACTATATTGCAGCCTACCATTGTGGTTATCTATGTTAAGTTATGTTACACCATGATGCATAATAATAATTAGGGATACTTTTAAAGTTTTTAACAAGAATAGTATTAAAATATAGTTTTCTTGAGTTAACTAACTATAAAAATGGAGTCGGAGGGGGGTAGTAGCGTTCAAAGCCTGAAAATGTCGCTTTTTCCCTGAATTTGAATGACAATATGACTCATTTTCATGTGAATCACTGTCGAAGAATGGCCTAGAAATTGTATGAAAAACAAGCAGTCTCCCGAACAACGCCGGGCAATACTTCTAGTACGATATATATTTTTAATGGATAGTACTAGGAAGAGAAACAAAAACATAATCCATCATAGTTAGGAAACGGCGGGGTGATTGCGGTTCTTGTACTGAGTCATGTAAAAGCCGACCGTAATGGAGATTTCGTCACTTTGTACTTTGAAAGTCTCCTTCCCGTCCAAGTCAAACTGAAAGAGATAAAAGTGGCTGAAAAACAGACGGAGATAAATCTACAAAACTGTGCCATTTACAACAACTGAAGGTGTGGTTTAGTCGCCTGTCCACCGCGAAAACCATCCAAAAACTCACTGCCAAAAGAGAAATCCTTAAGTTTTTTTTTTCTTTTACTTTTTAACATCTGAGATCATTTATCTCCGTGCAGAGGCAGGACTGCCTTCTATCCCGACAAGCGAAAGTTGATCAGGTTTGCAAATGCATTTCTTGCCTTTTATGAAGAACAAAAATTAACAATGATTTTCACTATACTGAAAAAACGTATGACTCCTAAAGGAATCAACTTCTTTTATACCCTTCCCCACTTCATAAAAGCAATAGATATAACGAGAGGGCGCCGGTAGCTCCGAGTTAGCGTATTAACCTACTGAGCTCAGAGTTAGCGTACTAACCTACTGAGTTTAGAGTTATCGTATTAACCTACTGAGCTCAGAGTTAGCGTACTAACCCACTGAGCTCAGAGTTAGCGTACTAACCTACTGAGATCAGAGTTAGCGTACTAACCTACTGAGCTCAGAGTTAGCGTACTAATCCACTGAGCTCAGAGTTAGCGTACTAACCTACTGAGCTCAGAGTTAGCGTACTAATCCACTGAGTTGTTTACATTTGACTCCTTGTAGCCAGAGAAAGGGCTGCTTAATCGCCACGAAATATCGTCCTGAAACATAAATATAGAATATATAGTTATAATTTAAAAAAAAAAAATCGCATCTATAGTATTTATTAATATTAGGAAAGATATAATCATTTATGTATAAATAATTATTATTATTATTCATCTCATGTGTGTTTATATTTTAAGATTTAATATCGGTTGATGTATCCAATTACCATGTAATTATGATATACAAAATTGTAGGACGTAACAAATTATTATGTTTTGGCTTAACGGAATTAAATATTATTATTATTATACTTTAGAAAAGACTGAAATTTCTATCCAGGGAGTGGGTTTTATGAAGTGGAGGAAAGGAGACAAAAAATTATTTTACCCAACAACTGAAAAAAAGTTAAATTGAGACACAACAACCTAAAAGTTGAATAAAACTCAAATAAATTTAAAATTAAAAATAAAATACATCATAACTTAAAAAGTTAAACTGCATCGCTGAAACATTATAAGTTAACGAAGAGAGAGATCAGGTTTGTGTTCGATAAAAACAGACTCCGATTTCTGGCAAACTTTCGGCACTGAATGTGCCTTCTTCAGAGCCTGTATTATCATATATATAATAGTACTAAGCGAAAATTAAGTAAAAATAGGATAATAAAAAAACTAAATTTAAATAAACAAAACGTATATCATATCAGAATATAAATTTTAATATAAAACAATATATGACATCACTGTTTCTTATAGTTTTATTTTTACTTAGTTTTACCTTATTATTATAATGTACTCTTATGTTAATACCGGCCCTGAAGAAGGCACACTCAGTGCCGAAATCATCGCAGAAATTCTTGGTGTTTGTTTTATCGACCACAAGCCTGACGTCTCATCAATCCTCTTACATATTAATAAGTTAACACTCATTTAAAATTAAATTTCAAAGTTTACCAATAATGTTTTTGTTTTCTGACAGAATCGTAGCAATTTCGCTAAAACAAATTAACAACATTACACTGTTATGATTAAATACAGGTAAAAATTCAATTAGCATTTATTTCAATTTCTTTTTCTAATTTTCTGTTAATTACAAATAAAAATATACTTTCGAAACCAGCTTCTAATAGAAAGACTAAAGGAAATCTGGTTTCTTTGATTGATTTCTTCAAGATCGATTGAAAGAAATAATTAATTAATTATATTTCTAACAGCATTGATTTAGCATCGAGAAACTTCCGACATCCAAAAATTGAATATGAGATGAGAAAGTGATCAGTAATCAGCGGCATAGCACGAGATGCCCTTTGTACTTGTATATCTGCCCTTCCCTTATGTATGGATGTATGTCTCTAGATGCCCTTATAAAATTTCGTGTTGCTACATTCATTTATCAGACTGAAATTTTATTTCCTTTCATTCTTTAAATCAGGGGTTCGGATTCAACATCGATTTTCTGTCCAATTATACATATAACGTCCTCTAAAACAAAAATTTTACTTTTTTCTGTTGTTTTCTTTTGTCTTTTAAAATTGTATTATAATTTTCTGTGTCCTTTGTTATTAACACTTATTTCATTAATTTGATTTAAAATATATACTCATATGGAAGCTTTAATCTCTTAGAAGTCCAACTGCTTTGCTCCTTCTGGAATTACATCATTATACTCACTCCCATTTCTTGTTTCTGCTATATTTTCATTTTTTCTCGAAAACTTTTTTAATTTTTCTTTCTCAAAATTCTTTAAATAATTATTCGTTACTTCTTAAAAATTTTCAACAGACTCCATCAAGTCGTTTTCCCTTTACCATCCTTCCCCTATCTTTTTGATTATTCCTTTTTTTTCTTCAATAATTATCCTGTTTTATTGATTTCATATTATTCTTCTATGTTCCTTTTACCTTTTAACTTCATTTGGTTCCAATTTGACACTTCCAAGAATCTTTTGTGTTTTAAAAGCCTCCATTACTTGCGTTCCTTAGAAAAATTAGTTATTAAACTGATATTTTTTGATGCCAATCCACTTAATCTGCAATTATCCACAAACACTCTCCCCACAAATCCGCCTCGACGTCTCAAGCGGGCATGGCAGAGGGATCTGCCCCAGGACTAGCCTGGACTCCTCTTCGGTCAGGTACCTCAGCAGTACAGCGACACACTTGCCACCACTCAACATCACAATCACTAGTGACAAATGTTCTGTCGTTGTGAATATGTAAATAAATAAATAAATCAGTGTTGGAACTTTTTACCGATAAGCCTTTTTAGGTTATACCTATTGAATTATTTTTATTTTTTTATGGTAATTCAAACTTTCAAAACTTGTCTTTGTACTTTTTACTTTTCAAATGTGGAAATTACTATTCTTATTGGTCCTTAAAATCAATCTTTATGTAATTTTGTTTCTCAAAATGAGTTCTTTTTATATTAACTTCGTTTTTTCACTGGTTGCCATGGAAACCTTATGTTTACATGACACCTCTATACTTTGTATACCTGGGGAAGTAGGTTAGGTTAGGTTTTATGACTCATGCCCGGGCTTTAACTACGAGGTCATATCGCCTACTACCAGAGCGCTCTTTCGTCACTCTGGTGGACATGAGCCCGACTCTACTGTGGGAGTCCTAAATTTTTCCTACCCTAAACTTTTATTCATCTAGGGTAGGGGTCTTTAACGAGTACCTGACATTGTACAGGCTCGGGACCATCGCTTAACGTCCCATCCGAAGGTTTATTTTACCTCCCAAATAAAATAAACTGAGGGCCTCGGTCGGGCTACGAACCCACAACCTTGAGCTCAGAAGTCAAGCACGCATACCATTGAGCTACCGGCGCCCTGGGGAAGTAAAAAATGCTTTAATATCCTACAATTAAAATTATACAAGGATTGCTTTGATACATTTTTTTTTGTACTAATGAATAACAAAAAATCTTAATCGAAAAATGAAACGATAATGAGATACAAATCCACAATATGTTATTATGAAAATGACTATTTCATATTATCTATTCATTTTTGGTTCAAGGCTGTTGATAATGCTGACAGTTCAAGATTAGGTACCGAAAATGTTAAGATGATGAAAGCGTAGTTTCGCTATCCTGGACGTAACATGATGGACAGCTAACCTAGACACGATTATGTTTCGTTTTTTTTCTTTCTTTTTATATGAGAATTTCGTGGCTCCCCCGAACAACTTGATTCATGGGAATCTGAGTTACGAAATGTTACAAATTTATTGCCATATTTTCAAAGAATAATAGTCCATTTTTCTACTTTCTAGTAAGTTTGACTAAAATGGTAGTGAATAAAAATGTTTTCTTGGAAGGCTGTGTGGGTATAATATATTAGATAATAATAATAAATTATAAGCAAAATTAACATAAGAATATTTTAGTCATCTTTCTTGTTTTCTGTGATGGAATCTTCCATCACATGTCTAATATGAACTCTGAAATTTGGGAATAGTTTTTGTTTTATTTTGACACATTTTTCCATAATAACGTCTAGGTTGTTTTCGGTAAGAGAAATCCCTAGCGTTCAGCTATTTTATTTATTGTAATCGTCCGAAAATCTGAGATACATTTTTCAACGGATTTGCATGTTTCAAGGTCCCCTGAATACGTTTTGACCATTTTCGCAATGTTTGCATACGCGTGTGTTTGTCTGTATGTGTGCGTTTTAACATAGACAATTGTTTCTAGCTATAACTTGAAATTTTTAATGAATTATAAAAAGAATGACTACACCTTTTATGTAACACACTTTTTTTTGATAGTCTCAGTTTGCGAGATACATGCCGAAGAACGTTCTGAAATATGGACTTGAAAAATAAAATAAAACTTGTTTATTTAATATATTGTCTAATTTCACTAACTATATATACATGGGAGTACTTTCGGTATTTCTACCATCCTCAGCCAAAAGCATAAGAGATAAGACTCAGTCTTATCTCTTATGCTTTTGGCTGAGGATGGTAGAAATACCGAAAGTACTCCCATGTATACCCTTTACATTTTAAAAGAATTGTAGGCGGGACTTCTCCGATGCCGAGAAAATCTTAACCCACACAATTCTAGTATGAATTAATAATTATTATAATTCGATACTGAGTTTCTATCGGAATTTCTAGTTGTTCGATGATCAAAAAGATAATTGATAAAAAAAACTTGGTGAACCCCCAGAACGAAATAATCATTAAGCTGTTCTCTCTCTCTCCAAATCCAGTCGATATATAGTCGGGTATATAGTTAGTGAAATTAGACAATATATTAAATAAACAAGTTTTATTTTATTTTTCAAGTCCATTTGAATTATTTCACAATATCTCTGCAATAATGTCAGTTTTCGTTCTGAAATATAGTTTTGAAACACATATTCATAGAAGTTTCCTTGATTTACCCGAAAACTGTAAGTCTTATCGAAAAATTGTATCCTAGCAAAAATGTTCCTTATTAAATTTCCAATCGCTAATAGGTCACTAATTTGAAGTAGGACCAAAATTATAGCGCCCTTAAGATTATAAAATAAATTTCCGTATTTCAAAGTTATGTTTAAATTGTATAGAATAGCAACGAATTACAAAGTATATTTTTATTATTGGTAGTTCTTATATTAAAAAGGATAAAAATAATAGACAAATAAAATATATATGTGGCTGTAACAGGACTTTCTTATAACAACCACGCTTTTACATATTAACCTCTCTCCCCTCCTTCTCAAAATCATTTCATACTGGTGTTACTGGATATAAGAAAGTCACTTTCAGATTTACGCTGTACAATGAAACGCCAACTCATTACTTTAATATATCCAACTAAGCCAATCTGAAATTAGTTTCAGAGGGGGGAATGTAAAATCATGGTTGGTATAAGAATGTCCTGTTATGGCCACATCACATATTTATGATGATTTATTGAATAAATAATATTATGATTAAAACAAAATAATGTAAAATGCACAATATTATTAGTAAAAGAAAAAAATATGATACATGATGGAGAAGAGAACAAGTATAGATACCTACCTGATACTAATCTACGATAAACAGTAGGAAAATATTAGTCATTTTCAGTAAAAAACTTGAAAACAAGATATATTAATATATGTAATTTTTGTGAAGTTGTTATCGTAAATAAATACGAACATAACCGGAGGACAATTACAATAGAGAAATAAGCGAACTACTCCTCCACAATGCCCCGCATTACTTAGATGTTGATGATAAATGGCCTGTATTTTGTGCTTTTTTTCAAAAACTATTGAAATGAGGAAACATTTATTTAGCTTACTTGGCTCCTCGAAAACACACTTCTTATCATTGAACCAACAAATTGCACCATATCCGATGTCTACTCCATGAAACATGTTGCATAATATGCATATTATTCGATATATAGTTTAATATCCATATATGGATAAATTATAAGTCCATATGATCCCAATTAACGCCATTGTTATAAGACTCTATTGTAGTCATTGCTTTAAGACATTATAGCTATTGTTATAAGACACTATATAAGGAGTCATTGTTATAAGACACTACATAAGAAGTACCTAATTGTTAGGTTAGGTTAGGTTTTATGACTCATGCCCGGGCTTTAACTACGAGGTCATATCGCCGACTACCAGAGCGCTCTTTCGTCACTCTGGTGGACATGAGCCCGACTCTACTGTGGGAGTCCTAAATTTTGCCCACCCTAAATTTTTTTTTTTATTCATCTAGGGTAGGGGTCTTTAACGAGTACCTGACATCGTACAGGCTCGGGACCATCGCTTAACGTCCCATCCGAAGGACGGCGTGCTTAAGTTTATTTTACCTCCCAGATAAAATAAACTAAGGGCCTCGGTCGGGCTACGAACCCACGACCTTGAGCTCAGAAGTCAAGCACGCATACCACTGAGCTACCGGCGCCCTCTAACCCCTAATTGTTAAAAGACACTCTAAAAAAGATATTGTTATAAGACACTATATAAGAAGACATTGTTGTAGGACACTATAGCCTTTTTTTTTATAAAAGAAGCCAGTTATTAAGAGACTATATATGACGCCATTGTTATAAGACTATTGTAGTCATTGTTGTTATAAGACAATATATAGGAAGTACCTAATTGTTAAAAGACACTTTAAAGAAATATTGTTATAAGACACTACATAAGAAGTACCTAATTGTTAAAAGAGACTTTAAATAAGTTATTGTTATAAGACATTATATAAGAAGACATTGCTGTAGGACACTATAGCCTTTTTTATGAAAGAAGCCAGTTATTAAGAGACTATATATGACGCCATTGTTATAATATATAGACTAGAATATAGTCTCATAAAAATGGCTTCATAATAGTGGCTTATAACATTGCCAAAATATTATATATATATATATATATATATATATATATATATATATATATATATATATATATATATATATATATATATATATATATATATATATATATATATATATATATATATATATATATATATATATATATATATATATATATATATATATATATATATATATATATATATATATATATATATATATATATATATATATATATATATATATATATATATATATATATATATATATATATATATATATATATATATATATATATATATATATATATATATATATATATATATATATATATATATATATATATATATATATATATATATATATATATATATATATATATATATATATATATATATATATATATATATATATATATATATATATATATATATATATATATATATATATATATATATATATATATATATATATATATATATATATATATATGAAGCCGCTGCTATAATACATTATATAAGATAACATTGTTGTAGGACACTATAGCCATTGTTATAAGACACTATAGCCGTATAGAGTGATCTACGCAAAAGTGGTTTATACTAACCAAATCCTGTAACGGCCGAATCACAGATTTTTTAAATATTGTTATTTTTATTTTATTTTTTGGATAGTTATTTGTAGCCATTTTCATAAGAAGCAAATCCAAAATAGCGTTTTCAACATAAAGAAAGCTGTCATTCAGAATAGAGAGGGGTCATACGGAAGTTCACAATCGCCGAAAGAATTGCTACCACAGAAACCTAAAAAAAAAATAGGCACGTTAAAATATGTTTTATGGCTAAATTAACTTATCTGAAGCTAACTAGACAGGTCTTCCACGCCTACACCTAGTTGTTAGTTGCTGTAGAAGAGATATCTAGATCATAGCCTGTTATTAAACCAAAACTGGAAGAAGGGCTCACCTTATAGTCGGTGTGATACCTCTGTCTCATTCACTTGATGCTTATCCAAAAAACAGTCGGCAGACATGAATAATGTTTTATTTTTCTTCGTCTTTCTTTTTCTTAAAGTGAAATCGGGGTGATAGAAGAGGTAACCTCAGTTTACATAAGATGTTCCTGACCTCCAGGGTGCGGCTATACCGCCTTACCCCCAACCACCAACCACGTGGCCATATTTATCCCAGTAATTACACCGCCTATTCAAGCTTCTGGAGTCACATTACTCAACGCGTGTATTTCCGTCTGGTTCAACTGACATGTAGATATATTCTTAAGACTTACAGACACGTTTTTCTGAAATAAATAGATCGTATTAGTTGAAATGGATATTTCGGATGTTAAAAAATTGATTTTTAACTAAAACAAATAGCCTTTTTTCCCATCTTCCTAAAAATATTAACCGTCAGCTCTTCACGACTTTTTTGACGTCTCAGCACGTTAGTGGAAATACTTCAAGTTGAATAATAAATAATAAAACTTTTTTTTTCCAACCCCAGCTATTCGAATATATGGGGAAGTTTAGGTTTGATTAGGTTTTATGACTCATGCCCGGGCTTTAACTACGAGGTCATATCGCCTACTACCAGAGAGCTCTTTGGTCACTCTGGTGGACATGAGCCCGACACTACTGTGGGAGTCCTAAATGTTGCCTACCCTAAATTTTTGTTCACCAGGGCAGGGGTCATTAACGAGTACCTGACATCGTACAGGCTCGGGACCATCGCTTAACGTCCCATCCGAAGGACGGCGTGCTTAAGTTTATTTTACCTCCCAGATAAAATAAACTAAGGGCCTCGCTCGGGTTTCGAACCCACGACCTTCAGCTCAGAAGACAAGCACGCATACCACTGAGCTACCGGCGCCCTCATAGGGAAGTTTATGTAATTCGTCAAAAAATCGATCGAAAAAAAAAAAATCTGTCTGTGAATAACACAATAAAATCCCTATATAATCAATGTATCATCAAATTTTATATATAAATCCAGAAGCCTCTAACGACGACACCTATTGATTTTCAGCCAAATTGACCAAAGGGAAGGGAGGGGGGAATAAGGGGAAGGGCTGTACACAAAAACTCTAGTAACTGCCGTTATAAAGAATGTGTCGACACAAAATTTCATGTCAACTCAAAACCCCACAAGAACGAAACATCACTTTCCAGCGGAATCAACAGAAGGGAAGGGGGCTCAACTCAAAAACCCCAATAACTGTCAGTGTAATGAATCTATCGACATGAAATTTCATATTTGAAGTCAAAACCCAATGAGGACATAACCTGTCAAATTTCAGCGATATCGGCTGAAGGAAAGGGAGGGTTCAGGAGAATATCAAAAGCCCCAATAACAGCCGATATAATGAATTAATCGACATAAAATTTAGTATAAGGATTTAGGAGCCACTATGTAAATCAACTGTTGAATAACGGTCTACTTGTAATGGAGGGTGAGTGAAACGTTGCGCTAATATTCAACTTATTAGGGTTTTGGAATTGCACCCCCTCCCCTGAACCTCCCTTTCCTTCAGTCGACATCGCTGAAAATTGACAGGTTATGTCATCATTGGGTTTTGACTTCAAATATGAATTTTCATGACAATACATTCATTACATCCCTTTAGTCGATTTGGCTGAAATACAATAGGTATCGTTGTTAGAGGGTTCTGGATTCAGAGATACAATTTCATGTCGATACATTCATTCCATCGGGAGTTATTGTGTTCACAGACACACACAGACAGCATTTTTTTTTTTATATTTGTAATTCAGAAGTCGGAAAACATGGAATTCCACTGAAAACTCCGCATCGAGTTTTTGACCGTTTACATAATTGTATGGGGAAGTAAAAAAAACAATTCATATCAAATCTTGAATGAATGGTTAACAATAAAAACTTCACATCCTCTAAATTATGAAAAGTGTATTACTTCGTCAACAGATGCCTAAGTAGCTTTTTATAAAAACTGCAAGGGAAAAATTGCAGCCAGCCTTGCTATTAAGTAGGATAGGATGCATCTTTATGTAAGACTGCAGGGGGATCATATTAGACGTTACATCACAAACGGGTATTTTCTCTTTTATACTTCCAATATGTATGAGACTCCAGATGTCTTCTCCTCTCTTATTTATCGACAATTTTTGACAATAAATTAATATTTAAAAAATAAAACTGTTTTTCAGTCTCGCGAACGAATATAATTTCGAAAAAAAACACTTTATAGTTACGGAAACATTCGTAGTTGGGTTTTTACATATTTTTATTTTACTTCGTCATACATAGAATATATTATGTAGTCGATCCAAACGTAAATATTGTTTTTATCGGAATATCATGATTCCCGTACTGCTGAATAGAAAATTTTAAATAATGCATGTCTACATGTGTCTATGACTACCAAAATTCCCCATAGAATAAATCTATAAAATTTCAAAAGTGGATACAGACCTCCTTGCGTAAATTATCTATTGATTTTCAGCCAAAACGATCAAAGAGGAAAGGTTCAGAGAGAGAGAGCGGAAACTTAAACATAATTCGATCTGGGGGAGAATATTGCTGGGGATTCACCGTATAATTTTTTTTTAAATTGTTTTTATAACTTAAATGAGACTATTTCTATATGTATACAGATAATAATAATATTATTTATTTTCGTTGAGTCATAACATGGTAATAAAGTACAACATACGGATGTATACATTAAGATAGCTTATAAATTAGATACATAATATATATATTTAATTAGATTAAATTAAAATAAATATATGTCAGTCGTTCCTCATCTCCTAAACAAATGGCTCCATGTGCATTGTTAGTTAGTTATTATGACTCATGCCCGGGCTTTAACTATGAGGTCATATCGCCTACTACCAGAGCGTTCTTTCGTCACTCTGGTGGCCATGTGCCCGACTCTACTGTGGGAGTCCTAAATTGTGCCTACCCTAAATTTTTATTCACCTAGGGCAGGGATCTCCAACGAGTACCTGACATCGTACAGGCTCGGGACCATCGCTTAACGTCCCATCCGAAGGACGGCGTGCTTAAATTTATTTTGACTTCTCAGATAAAATAAACTAAGCTACCGGCGCCCTCATGTCAGGTACTCTTTAAAAACCAAGGTAGCTAAACCTGAGTAGACAAAATGCAAGGCTCATACTTTGAGTCGAGCTCAGAGCGACGAAAGAGCGCTCTAGCAGTAGATAATATGAACTCTTATTCCTAACCCCTTCTAAAAACGCAGTCCACTATCCATTTTTCCTATTTGAAAAGCGACTGACATACAACTATAAGTTGTAGTGTATTATAGGAATCTATTACTTGTAAAATAAATCCTCGAAACTATCATATTAATATATCATTTTTTACTGTCAAGTGGCTATTTTTCGCAAAAATTTATTTTCAAAATTAGAAAATCTGCATACAGATATAAGTAATATGACTTACCCTCGCTAGACACCTATGCTCTCTGTTACATAAGTAGGTATGTTGTGCCATTAAAAAAAGATTTCTACCAGTTTTATCACTGTTTCAAATAGAAAGTTAGCCTCAGCTATTAACTTGTAGGTCTTCTTCTATTTCCTATTTCGAAAATATGACCGTCATCATCTCGAATTTGAGTGGCTATGCTCTCATCCAGGCTAGTGTCATCAGCGATGATGGCATCTTAATGCCCCACCTATCCTCCCTGGCAGATACTATCTCATTTTGATTAGATTCCAAGTTAATTAAAAGTTTACCAATGAAGAAGACAATGATTGATGTTTATTCTGATATTTTTTTAAAGATGTTTTCACTCTATTATACATATTACGTGAATACTATAATATATGATGCCCACCTGGTTTCTTATAACTTGTGTACAACTATTTTATTTGAGGATAGTTATCTAAATTATTAATTAATAATCGGCTATGTGAGGATGATCTGTCATGTCAGTTTAACATAAGAGTGGAAAGATGCAAAATGAGTCTGATTACTTCCTCGAGAATGTAGGTCAACCTACTATCATGAAATTGTTGATTTAAGACGGTTTATCCAAAAAAATTTGTAACGGACAATCTATTTACTTGAAAGCGAAACACACAATCAATTGTTTATTTTGAAACAATATTATTGTAAAAACTTTTTAGACTATACAAATATTGTTTGTTCTTTGATAATTCTGATCAATCACGTACAAGCTAATGACCGAAGTTTCAAATAAATCTTCAAAATAAAGAACTAAAATGTAATAACTGATCTCCAAATATTCAATTTGCAATTAGTTTTGTGAGACTTTAAGCTAGAACGCAGAATGCACTATCAAAAATATTAAAACACAATGTCTGCCGAGAACATATTATATCATGGAGGTATTAAAAAGCTCAACAAAAAAACCTAGGATAATAGTACAAGAGAAGCTTCACTATTTTTTTAGGATCACAAGCGCTTAATAGTTACTTTAACTACGAGGTCATATTGTCTACTACCAGTGCGCTCGATTTTCGAAATGAGCCCGACTCTACTGTGGGTGTCCAAAATTCTGCCTACCTAGGTTTATTCACATAGGGAAGGAGTCTTTAACGAGTACTTGACATCATACAGGCTTGGGACCATCGCTTAACGTCAAGGTTTTTTAACCTCCCGGATAAAAAACCTAAGTTTAAAACCCGCGATCTTGAACAAGCTCTTAACATTATTAGATGCACAAGAACAAAAAAAAAAACTTCTTATAAGTAATTTCGAATTAATCGTCTTTTTTAAATATGACAACTGATAGACAAAATATTGGTTATGATAGCAGGTGAATACAGATAAAGGCACTTTGAAAGGAATAGCAAGGCAGGTCCAGAGTCTTGAAGTGGGGACATATCCGAGGGGGAGGGTAGCTGAAACCGAGGGGGGGGGTAGCTCAAACCGAAGGGGACGCCAGTACCATGCTTGCCTCTAAAACCATCTAAATGCACCATTGAGTCAGAAAACATCCATCTTATTTCATTTATAGTAAAAAATATCTCATTCACGTGGAGAGTGAAAAATAAAACAAAATTTATTTCATTGTATTCCTTTTATAAAAATGAGAGAAAAAGAGAAAGTAAACAATGAAAGAAAAATTAATTACAACTTTTGATGTAGATATCTAACTTAACCAAATACAATTTAAATATGTTTTTGTTTTTAACGTTAAAAGATCAACATTCTTTAAAAAGTGAATATAAAAAAATAATTTGGAAGCAAATTTTTTATTCCACACTTAAATATTTATTTTTTATTTGGAATAATAGAATAAATAATTTTGAATCTATTGAATGGTTCGAAGAAGGGAGAGCGTTAACAAATTATCCAGACTTTTATTTTTATCATATTCAAAGATTTAGAGAATATTGTATGATGAAAATACAGAGGTTTTGAGATTTATGGAAGCTTTGACTGCACTCTATAACTGATTAAATACTAGGTAGCCAAATGGTTACTATGTATCACAGCCAGTATCTCTAGGACATCTCTGCTCATCTTCCAAAGCAGGCCATTTCATAACATAGACTAGTAGTAAATATATTTTATAACCAAGACTAGTAGTATTTTATAACCAAGACTATTAGTAAGGCCATTTTATAATCAAGACTAATAGTCTGGAAGATGAGCAGAGATGCCTAGAGATACTAGCTGTGATACATAGTAGTTATTTGGCCACCTAGTATTTACTCAGTTATAGAGTGCAGTCACAGCTTCCATAAGTCTCAAAACCTCTGTATTTTCATCATACAATGTTCTCTAAATCTTTGAATATGATAAAAATAAAAGTCTGGATAATTTGTTCACAAGACGCTCCTCCCTTCTTTGAACCATTCAATAGATTCAAAATTATTTATTTTATTATTCCAAATAAAAAATAATCTTTAAGTATGAACTATACGAGTATCAAGAGTACGATAATAATTAATATTCTATAATTTTATCAACATTTCAAACGAATTACCATCGATGGCAATGAACCATCGATATAAAAATATCGATAGCAACCCATCGTGCATCTATTTTTTTCATCCATTGATGCTCATTCTAATCCCACATTGGAGAAGGGAAGGGATAACACATAACTAGCTAAAACTACCTGGAGACCAACCAACATGTATACTTAGTGTCCCTCATCCTGAGTTAACCCTATGTATGTGATGTTGCAGTAGTAGCGACTCTCCGAAGCTGCGACCAGGTGCCTCCGTCTCTTCCTCAGCCTCCTCCTCTCCCACAGAGCGGCCTGCCGCCGGATCTCCATCCCAGCTCTGTGCTGTTTGTGGAGACACGGCCGCCTGTCAGCACTATGGCGTCCGCACCTGTGAAGGATGTAAAGGTAACCACACTTAGATCTATATCAAATTAGTCTAAGTACCGCCTCTCGGCTGGTTTCTCGAAGGTGTCATTTGAGGCAATTACATGCCTCATCAGGTTTCAATGACACTGTTGCGGAGGATACTTCGGTAAGCCAGCAGATAGAATAACCGTGCACAATTTACAAGATACCGCTTAGGTTTATGAACTAATCAAAAATCTTTTCAAGTAAAAGTTGTGTAAAAAGCTAAATACATATTTTATACGAAATACGTTTCGCAGGTCGTCCAGTTTTCGAGATACATGCCGAAAACCGTCTTGAAATGTAGTTTCGAAACATATATTTTTAGACGTTTCCTTGATTTACTCGAAAACAGTTAGTCCTATCGAAAAATTAATTCTTACAAAACATGTTCCATATAAAATTTCCAATAGCTAATTAGCCCATAGATTTGAGATAGGATCAATACGACAAAAATTATAGCGCCTCGAAAAGTGAAAAATAAATAGAAAATGCCATAATAATGTTAAATTGCCTAGCCTAGCAAAGAATTATAAAATATTTTTATAATTCCATTACAGGACTTTCTTATACCAACCATGCTTACAGATAACTCTTTCCTCCTTCCCCTTCTCAAAATCATTTCTTACTGCCATTAGAAACTCAGTTCCAGAATTATGCTATACAATGAAACAAAAAAATACCGCTGACGCCAACTCATTACTTACATATACAAGTAATGCCAGTATGAAATGATTTTGAGATGGGGGTGATCTGAAAGCGTGATTGGTACAAGAAAATACTGTAATGGCCTCATCACATTTTTTTTTTATATCCCAACACAATTTTTATTAGACATGCTTCTGCCATTGAGTTCACGGTGCTTCAATATTCACCAGCAGACATAGGTCCTTAATAAAGCCAGAACCAGGATATAAAAAAAAATCCAGTACACGTCAGATTGTAATCTTAGCACTGCATTCCGGGACAAGATTTGCAGATAAAAAAATTTAAGTTCGAAAGCTATAAATTTCATTCATTTATTTAATAGTTACTCCTATGACACAAAATCAACTTATAAACTACTAGGAGGTTGCCACTGGAACAGGGCTTACAAGGATGCTAGAAGTGACATTTTATGAAAATCTGATTAAATGTTAAAGAGCTAACAGTAATTTTATGTTACGGGTCCTCCCTAACAACTCCGTTGACAATTTTGAGATACCACAGAGTCAATATTTGTACTGGACTTACAAGAATGCTAAATGTGAAATTTCATGAAAATTCGAATTACATGGCCCCTCCTTCCCTCGACTAATTTTTTGAGATAACCATAAACCTTTATTCTACGTTGCTCTGCCGTTCTCCCGTGAAGCTCAAATATACAAACAGAAATGAAACAGATTTCTGACATACAATAAAGTTATTCCGACAATGTTCAGACAAATTTTTAATTTTATATATAATCACCAATTCATGTTATTACCATATTTCACAAGAGAGTTTGACTTACATTTCCATTGTTACACTGATGGTTGTTATAAAGTAAGTGCATAAAGGTAACACAGTTGAAATTCCTGAATGTTTACCATAATTTCATTAGAAAAAATAAAATAACAGTAAAAAGTTGACAACAATCAGTTAACCTCCAAGATATCTAATCATATTATTGTCCACCCTAGTGGTGTTGTGGAGAACTATCTACAATGCAAAACAAAAAATTAAAGGTATTCCAACAGTTCTTTGTTTATATTTTTATGTCCTAATGGTTCAAGATGATTTTTTTAAAATAATTTTTGCTTTAAGTTTTGCCAGCAGCCAGATAATTGTGTTCTTGACTGGTTTTATACACTTTCTATGGGTATCGGTATGTACATAGTGGCGTTCATAAGTATTTGCACAAGCAATATTTTACTCATAATCATAGTAAGGGACAACTAAAAAAATCATATAACTAAATACACAAAAACTTTATTTATTTAAGCATATATTTATGTAAAACCCGTTAATGCGAAATAAGAAAACATATTTTTACAACAATTTTCTTGAAAAAGCTCCGTTCAAAAGTATTTGCACATAATATAAAACTTGAAATAAAAATTATTATAAAATCAATAAAACAACCTATAATATATTTAATACTTGGTATAAAGTCCATTGGCGTCTATCACAGCCTGAAGCCTCCTTGGCATGGAATTAACTACATTTTTTATGAAGTTAACGTCAACTTTATTCCACTCGTCCAATAAAATTCCTTTTGAATTATTTTTTCCCTTAATTTTATGTTTTCGAATTTTAAGGTCTAAATAGTTCCAAACATGTTCTATAATATTTAAATCTGGAGATTGTGGAGGGGTTTGTAGCATTCTGGGCGCATTATAAAGAAGTCATTCTCTGGTTTTATTGGCCTTGTGTTTTGGATCATTGTCCTGTTGGAATATGAAAATATTTTCCGTATTCAATTTGATGGCACTAGATCGGAGATTATGACGCAAAATGTTGACGTAGGTATCAGCAGTCATGACAGATTCAATTGGGACAAGATTGCCTACCCCATTGTAAGCCATACACCCCCAGACCATCACATGACCTCCACTATGTTTTACCGTAGGTGTGACATTAAGGCGTTTAAGCTCTTTATTTGGTTTTCGCCAGATATATTTTTTCCCGTCACTTCTAAAAACGTTTTTGCTCTCATCACTAAAGAGGACGCTTTGCCAAAATTCCATTGGCTTGCTGAGATGGGTTTTTGCAAATTCCAATCTATTTTCCTGTTGACCTGAGAAATGAAGGGCTTTTTCCTTGGAACCCTTCCATGAAAATCAGCTTTATAGAGCGCTCTTTTTACTGTTGATTCACTCGCATGTTTTTCAGAAGTCAATTCGACCTTATTGACTAATTGCCAACCACTTGTGGATGGATGTGCCTTTACTTCCGGTACGATATCCCTGCACTCCCGTTGTGTCAGAGCCCTTGGTCGTCCTGTTCGTTGCTTATTTAACGTATTTCCTGTCTCCTCCAACCTTTTTATGACATAACGGACTGTAGAAAAATTTAAATTTTAAATATTCCCAATTCCACGGTAGGTTTTGCCTTGGTTTCTCAAAAAAATAATATTTCCCCTTACTGCCTGGGATAACTTACGTTCTCGGTGCCATGTTGACTGAGACTGGATTAAAATAGTAGACTATTCTGAAGAATGTTAATCCCTAATTGAGTGAGAAAGGAAATGTAAACAAAAAGAGTAAACACACTCAGGTATAGAATTACTGTACTAATTAAAATAACCAGTATAATTTGTGCAAATACTTTTGAACGGAGCTTTTTCAAGAAAATTGTTGTAAAAATATGTATTCTTATTTCGCATTAACGGTTTTTACGCAAATATATGCATAAATAAATAACGTTTTTGTATATCTAGTTATATGATTTTTTTAGTTGTCCCTTACTATGATTATGAGTAAAATATTGCTTGTGCAAATACTTTTGAACGCCACAGTATATACATACATGGATTATAGAAAATGTGAAAATTGTGTTTGAACAATAAAAAGATAACTTACCACAAAGCATAGTATATTTATTAAAATAAAAGAAACCTTTTATCGATGGATAAGTACCTTTCTGACGTATTCTGATAAAAGATTTTGTTCTATTTATTTTAATTTGATTCTAAAAATGTTCGTCTGTTACGATGTATATTTTGTTTATTAAAATTTTGTTTTTCAATTGAAGCTGCTTTTGAAAGCCTATTTCTATTTAATTTTTTTCTTTCCAATTGAAACAGATTTTTAAAAAAATAATTAGAAAAAACTAGAATAAATGCAAATGGAATTTTCACATTTCCTGTACTTAATCATTATATTATAATGATGTTAGGTTTTTTAGCTAAATCGAGTTTATTAAAAGACAAAAAAAATTAAAGGTAAACTTTTGAATTTTGAAGTGAGTGTTCAATAATAATTAATGTGTAACAGGTTTGACTAACAGAAATGAGGCTTGTGGTCGATAAAACAAACTCCAGGAATTTCTGCGATGCTCTCGGCACTAAGTGTGCCTTCTCTAAGTCCTGTATTAACATATGTATGTGTACAAAGTAATGATAAGCTGAAACCAAGTAAAAATAAAACCATAAGAAACAGGTTTTATATTATTGCTTTTGTAAAACTTTAAAAAAGAAACTTTTTGTACACCAAAAAAACCAATAAATTTTTATTATATAGAACGGTCATAACAACAAAAAACCATACTTTTTTTCTTATAAAAAACTGTCAACCAAAACTTTCCAAAAAACTGCTGATTATTATTATGCATGGCAGCTTCCATTTTAATATTGTGGTACCAAATTTTGTTTTATATTAAACATTAGGATTTATTAGGATCTGAATGCTATGGTTGAAGTTCGTCCTTGGTTCCTTCGGGAGCCGACTACCAAGGAACTTTGTCGCACGATTTGTCGTCTGAGGTCCAATCATGGGTTGTGTGGTTTGTATAAGCACAGGATAGGTTTGGCTGAATCGGCTTTATGCCCTCATTGTGGTGAAGTCGATTCTTTTGAACATATTTTCATGTTGTGTCCGAAATATGCTGAAGAGAGGCTCACTTTGTTTTTGGAGATAGATTCCAAATTGTGTCAGCCATTGAACTTGGCTTGTCTTCTGGGTTCTGGTAAGGTGGACATTTACAGGAGTATCTTGTTTCATTAAGGCATGTGGAATCTCGGTGTAAAATAAAAAATAAATCCAATATATTCCTATGAAATCGTTTGTTTGGCTATGGCTTAGTGCTAAGGCCATTAAAAAAATATATATATATATATTAAACAAATGTATTGTGTTGTGATGTAGGTTTTGTTTATTTAAATTTAATTTTTTATGATTTAATTTTTACTTATTTTTAGCTTACATAAGCTATGTATATATGTTAATACCTGAAGAAGGCACACGAAGTGCCGTTATCATCGCAAAAAGTCTTTGAGTTCGTTTTATCGACCACAAGCCTGATCTCTCTCTTCCTATTAATTTAAACAATATATATTATTTTTACATTTTTCTTTGTTTTGAAGGTTTCTTCAAGAGGACGGTACAAAAGGGTAGCAAGTACGTTTGCCTAGCAGAAAAGTCGTGTCCAGTGGACAAGAGGCGGCGGAACCGATGTCAGTTCTGCCGGTTTCAGAAGTGCCTCTCAGTGGGTATGGTGAAAGAGGTGGTTCGCACAGACTCGCTGAAGGGCCGAAGAGGTCGACTGCCTTCCAAGCCCAAGTCGCCTCAGGAGTCTCCACCCAGTCCCCCAGTATCCCTCATCACAGCCCTCGTCCGGGCACATCTAGACACCAGTCCTGACCTCGCCAACCTCGACTATTCACAGGTAACCAACCGCCTTCTCTTTATATTGAATGCCAAAACAATAGGAGAATGTGACTATGGAGAAAGAATTCGAGGTTCTGTCGTGTAAATTTAAAATTTGACCAACGTTTCGAAAACAATTTATTTCCTTCTTCAGGGTCTACAGAATACAAACTAACAAATTAGTCATTATAGACAATATAACCAGATTCTTAATAATAATGTGAAGAAGAGATGGAACAATTTTTTTAACATAAATGAAAGAGAGAAAAATAATAATAATAAAATAAATACAAATTTTGAAAGTAGTAATGAAATAACCTATATATAACAATATATATCTAAATAAATAATAAATAAAAATTACCTATCGACCGTTTGTACTAAAAATCAATAATTGTCTAAATAGGAACTTCTCAATCCTCATACTAAAGTTTTCCTGGATAGATTCATTACATCGGCAGTTATTAGAGTTTTTGTGTTAAGCCTCCCCCTAATCGGCCTATTCTCTTTGGTCGATTTGGCTGAAAATCAATAAGTGTCGTCCTAATGGGGTTCTAGACACCCATATAAAATTTCGTGAAGATACATTCATTCTATCGGGAGTTATCGTGATCAAAGACACATATACGGAAATTTGTATTTTCCGGAGAAAACTCAACTTCGAATTTCTGATCGATTATATAACTTATTAATTATTAGGGTTTTTGAGTGGAGCCCTTTTCCCTTTGGCTAATTCCGCTGAAAAAAATAATAGGTATTGTTCTTATGGAGTTTTGAATTTACTTATGAAATTTTGTATACATTTATTACAACGGTTGTTATTGTATTAAAAATATATTCAATATGTTGATGTGATGTATTACAGTAGTTTTCATTTTAAGTTTAATCAACTAGTATAGTTTACAGTCCACTAATAAAAAAAAATGTTTTTTTTTTTTGAACAAGTAGTATTTGTAGTTTGTATTTACATTTATGTTAAGTTCCCCACTTGGAATTTTTTTAATTTTTGGCATCAGGGAGTCAAAAAATGTGAAATTTCGATTAAAACTCAACATCGAATTTCTGGCAGATTGCATATTTTCTGTTATAGTTAGGGAAGTAAAATTTGATCCCTCGCGGACTGCACGAGAATGCATTTGACCCCCCCCAAACGTATATGCATAACTTAGATTTCACTCTGAAATTATATTTCGCAATAGTTTTAGGTTTTGACTTGGATTCACTGCATCTGCGTTTCGTAATAGCTTTGAGTAATTTTATTAATTTTTAGAAAAATAGCCTCATCACATTTTGAGTGTACTCATATTTAAGATTAATTAATTTTAAAGATACGTGGGTTAACTCACTAATGGACTTCGTTACTTTTTTTCTTCTTTTTAATTATATGGGTTTAATTATAAGTAAAACTTTTACTTCCTCGTATAAACGTAGTATAGGAGAAGTTATGTCACCGGTCAGCGATTCGAAGTTGAGTTTTTACCAAAATTTGGTCGATTTGGCTAAAAATCTAAAAATTAATAGGTGTCGTCGTTAGAGGGTTCTGGATTCACTTATAAAATTTTGTGTTGATACATTCATTTTACTGAGTGCCCCGATTGCTCAGTGGTATGCATGCTTGCTTACTGAATTCAAGATCGTCGGTTCGAAACCCGCCCGAGGCCTTAGTTTATTTTATTTGGGAGGTAAAATAAACTTAAGCCCTCCGTCCTTCGGATGGGACGTAAAGCGATGTTCCTAAGCCTGTATTATGTCAGGTGCTCGTTGAAGAGCCCTATCCTAGATGAATAAAAATTTAGGACAAAATAGTTGAGTCGGGCTCATGTCCAGAATGACGAAAGAGAGCGCTCTGGTAGTAGGCGATATGATCTTGTAGTTGAGAGATCTAACATGTTTTTTTATTATAATTTTTTATTCGTTCAAATAGATAAGACAATAAACAATAAACAATTCCATAAATTCTATTTAAAAAATATTGTTTCTTAGAACTGGCAATTGAGTTTGTATTGCTTCATTCTGAGATATTTTAAAGTATATACCTGTCATTTGAAGCTGTTCAACTTTAATAAATGAGTTTAAATCCGTCATTATACGACCAACCTAAATGGTATCCTGCTACACCTGTAACACATAACCATACTCATATATTTTTTAAATTATCTCATTATTTTTATTTTTTCACCTTTCAGGATGTACTCCAGAAGTGTATTAACTTATGTATTATTAAGTGGACATGTCGATACATTAATATATTCCCATTGAGTAGATTTATGTATTCTACGTCTGGTTCACCTTTGTCCATATCCGCTACAACATCCCTCTGAACCTATGTGAATAATGAGTTTTAGTTGTCCTTCAATTCACTTCCTTTTTTTTCTTTCTTTCACAACTCTTTAATTAAATTAAATAAATCATAAAGCGATCTGATTAATAATTACGATAAATGAGTGTGAAACGATTGTTAATATTGTATAATTGTCAAGAAAAGAAATACATTAATTTCAGTTGGTATTAATTTTAATATATCCATTTATAGGGGACTTAAATAGCATTCAGAACCTATCTTATAGAACCTATGGCACTCCCAGAAAAAAAGTAACCTGTAAATATTTAAATCGCCTCTCTTTTATAAAACTCCAAATTATTTTTTTAGTTATTATGACTCATGCCCGAGCTTTAACTACGAGGTCATATCGCCTACTACCAAAGCGCTCTTTCGTCACTCTGGTGGATATGAGCCCGACTCTACTCTGGGAGTCCTAAATTTTTATTCACCTAGGGCAGGGGTCTTTAACGAGTACCTGACATCGTGCAGGCTCGGGACCATCGCTTAACGTCCCATCCGAAGGACGGCGTGCTTAAGTTTATTTTACCTCCCAGATAAAATAAACTAAGGGTCTCAGCCGGGTTTCGAACCCACGTCCTTGAGCTAAGAAGGCAAGCACGCATACCACTGAGCTACCTCAATTATTTTTTTATAATTGATGTATTATAAAATGAGCTTTGAATTTTTTTTTTTTTTAAACCAAACATTTCTTATAATTTCGGCTTAGAGTTAGAGTGACGAAAGAGCAATTTGGTGGACATAAACCCGACTCTACTTTGGGAATACTAAATGTTACCTATCCAGGTTTAGTTACGTAGGTTGGGGGTTCTTTAACGAGTAACTGACATCGTACAGGCTCGGGACCATCGCTTAACGTCCCATCCGATGGACGGCGTGCTCTCCAGATAAAACACCTAAACGTTTCAAACCCGCGATCTTGAGCTTAGTAGGCAGTCACACGAACTCTGAGCTACCGGTGACCCTGAAGTATATATCTTTCACCAATGAGAGGCACGTTTCACATACCAAATAGTTGGTAGTACCTAGATGCTATTATTTCGAAATACATGTTATTATTACAACAGTATATAATCATTTTTGGGCTCTGTAAGGAGATTCTGAATTTATAATAATATACATTCCATAACTATCTTATTCTCCCATTTAATTTTTGCTTTTTACAACCTAGCGAATATAGACGTTTCCGGAAGAACTCAGTTAGTTCTAAAAAAAGTCTTCTCCTACATTCATTAGAAAACATCGTATCATGTTCCTCAATAATTCTATACAAAAACATTCATCATTCAGATAATTTTTACTTCCCCAGAAATTATAGGAGAAGTTATGTAATTGGTCAAAAATTCGATGCGGAGTTTTCAACGGAATTTCATTTTTTCCGACCTCTAGATTCCAAATAAGAAAAAAAAGTCTGTCTGTCTGACTGTACACGAAAACTTCCGATAGAATGAATGTATCAACTCCAAAATGTTATATGTGAATCCAGAACCCTCTATCGACAAAACCTATTAACCTATTGATTACACAGGCCATCGTTGAAAATACTTTTTTGATTATTTTCCCTTTCCTCTATGTATTTTGGTCTGCTGAATTCGAAAATGACACCGAAATTGCTGTATCACTTACCGTTTTCTTACTAAATGCAATTCTGATATTGTTTCTATTAGTATCTATTATCCGATAATTTTCTGTTCTTGAAAATAAAAATAATTAAATTATTAAGGTGTTTAACGTAACTAGCGCCCTAACGTAACTGATAATTATCAGCCAAATCGACCAAAGAGGCTAGGAGATTAGGGGGAGGCTTAACTCAAAAATATTAATAACTGCCGATGTAATGAATTTATCGATATATTTCATAATTGAAGTCAAAACCCAATAATCTGTCAAATTTTAGCGATATCGGTAGGAGGGAAGGGGAGGGGCTAAATTCAAAAACCCTAATAACTGCCGATGTAATGAATGTATCATGAAATTTAGTATGAGGATTTGGTAAATCAATTATTTAATATTAGCGCAAACGATGGTTTTGGAGGGGAAGCGGAAAGATAATTCGTTCTGGGAAAGTACATTGCCGGTGACTTACTGACGACTTTCTTGTTGTAAATTATAGACAAATATATGATTTATTGATTATAGTTATAGCTATAGTTATAGTTTTTGTGATTCATTTGTCACTCTGGTGGACACGAGTCCGAAATTACTGTGGGAGTCCAAAATTTTGCTTACCCTAAATTTTTATTCAACTAGGGCAGGGGTCTTTAACGAGTACCTGATATCGTACAGGCTCGGGACCATCGCTTAACGTCCCTTCGGAAAGACGATGTGCGCAAGGTTTTTTCACTTTCCAAATAAAAAACCTAAGCACTTCGGCTGCTATCTAGAGCTCAGTACGCTACCTTTGAGCTACCGGCGCCTTCCCGAAACATATATTTTGTAGATTGTAGAAACCAAACAAATTAATTGGGTAAAAATATAGCTGTGAAAATTATTTCATTAGTATATTATCAAAATTATCTAAAACAATAAATAATATAAGTTAATTTTTCTAGAAAATACGTCTAATCAAATTTTATTCTGTCTCCTGAGTGCGCCGGTAGCTCAGTGGTATGCGTGCTTGCCTTCTGAGCTCAAGAACGTGGGTTCGAAACCCGACCGAGGCCCTTCGTTTATTTTATCTGAGAGGTCAAATAAACTTAAGCACGCCGTCCTTCGGATGGGACGTTAAGCGATGGTCCCGAGCCTGAACGATGTCAGGTACTCGTTAAAGACCCCTGCCCTAGATGAATAAAAATTTAGGGTAGGCAAAATTTAGAACTCCCACAGTAGAGTCGGGCTTATGTCCACCAGAGTGACGAAAGAGCGCTCTGGTAGTAGGCGATATGACCTCGTTGTTAAAGCCCGGGCATGAGTCATAAAACCTAACCTAACCTGATATAAATAAGTATATATATATTTTTTTTTTCTGAAAATAAACAGTTTAATTGACTGAAATTTCTGGTTGGTCACATCATATTTTTTATTTATTATTGTTATTATTACAAGTGAGTCCTGTTCTCAATTGATCCCAGAAATCTTACAAGTGGATTTGTGTAATTAACTTATAGGAGTGTGGCAACCTGGGATGGGAATAGGATTTCCAATCCAGATCCTATTTCAGATAATTCACTCTCCTCTGAAACCGGACCAACACCATACTATATTAACGGCGCCTCTTCATTTCTCACGTCCCATCATATTTTCTATATGTTAGTTTGAAATAGTTGTGTAATGCCAAGCCAGACTTCATACTGTAATACTTTATTACTGAGAATTAATAAAATATATGTGAGGCAATACCTGGAAATATCCTTGTCAGAAAAGTCGGTCTAGGTATAGGGGAAGTTATGCAATCGGTTAGATATTCGATGTTGAGTTTTCACCGAAATTTCTTTTTTTTTTGAACTCTCAACTCAATATTTGACTTATACGGTGGTTTCTGAATCAATCGTCATACCAAATTTTGTATAAATCGATACATTTATTATATCAGCAGTTATTAGTATATTTGAGTCGAGCCCCCTTCTCAGCTCCCCCTTCCCTTCGAGCGATTTCGCGGAAAATTAATGGGTGTCGTCTTCAGGAGAAAACACATATAAAATTGCGTGTCGATACATGTTATCACAGACACATACACACACAAAACAAACAGAAAAACTCAGCAGTGAATTTCTGACCGATTGGATATCTATCTATCTCTCTGGCGCTACAACCCTAGTGGGTCCTGGCCTCCTCAATGAGCCTCCGCCATTCGGCTCTGTCCTGTGCAGCTGCTTTCCAATTTCGCTGACCAAGAAGCTCTCTCGCGTCAGCTGCCATACCATCCACCCATCTTAGCCTCGGTCTGCCTGCTCTTCTTGATCGGTACAAAGGCTCCTCAAGGACTGTTCTTGGCACTTCGCCCTCTTCCGTTTGGGCTACATGGCCTGCCCAACACAACCTTCCCAACTTCACCACCCTCACTACATCAGCCTCACCAAACAGCTCGTAGATTTCCTTATTCTTGCGAATTCTCCAAACCAGTCCGTCCTTCACAGGGCCGAAAACCCTTCGAAGGATTTTCCTTTCAAATATCAACAGGTCCTTCTCGTCAGACTTGGATAGGGTCCATGTTTGACTGGCGTAGATAAGGACTGGACGGATCAGGGTCTTATAGAGCCGGAGTTTGGTATGCCTGCTCAGTAAAGAGCTTCGCATATGCCTCACCAATCCAAAATAGCATCGATTCGCTGCCGTAAGTCTTTTCTTAATTTCGGATGATGTCTTGTTCCTGGTGGTGATTTGAGAGCCCAAGTACGTAAATTCTTTGACCCTCTCGAAGGGACCGATTACATAACTTCCCCTATACTTCGTATAGCTAGGGGGGTTATTGGTTATTTATGCATCTATGGCCCGGCTGAGGGGGTTATCTACGATATAAAAATGTCCCCCGGGAATCGAACCAGCGATCCTGGTTGGTCCATTTAACCATAGCTCTACACTATACTTTAAAAGGCCTTCTTTTAAAGGTTAATCTAATTTCGTTCATCTGTAAAAATGTTTTTCCTACATAAATATAATTTCGTACCCTAAGTGTTATGAAGTATACTGCGTCATATTTAGAATAATTTTTTTTCTTTTCCTGTTTTTTTTCCTCACTTCGTTCTCCGTCTTAGAGCAGGAAGTATTTTTTATCCTATAAAATCTATTTAATGTAAATTTTTATGTTGATTTATCTAAATCGTTTATTAATGTGTACATTCATATTATTATTATTATTTTATTTATTGTTTCAGTATCGTGATCCAAATGAGGAAGAAGCTCCTATTTCAGAATCGGAAAAGACTCGACAGTTTTACAATCTGCTGACGAGTTCGGTCGAGGTGATCCGACAGTTTGCCGAAAAGATCCCTGGATTTACAGAACTTTGTAAAGAGGATCAAGATCTTTTATTTCAGTCAGCCTCCCTGGAACTCTTCGTCCTCCGGCTAGCCTATAGGTAATACAACTCAATATATTTACTCATACCGCATTTATTTTGAATGCTTATGTATATGCTTTGTTAAATAACAAAAACCTCTCAGCAATAGGACGAAAAAAAAAATATTTTAGAATGTACATGAGACCCAACGTGAGTGATTGATTTGTTTGCTGAAAATATAACTGGTGGGTCACTTTTGGTCAATTTTGAGTGAAGGATTTTGGCGCGGACTGTACAACTAGAAATAATATATCTTAGCACGTTTTTCCTAATAACGTTTTTCCTCACACTATGAGTAGCATTTAATTTAAACACTAGAATCTACTGCTAGCCGACTGAGCTCAAGAAATCGTGTTCGAAACCCAGTCCAGGCCCTTAGATTGTTTTTATCTGGAAGGTAAAAACCTTGAGCAAGCCGTCCTTTGCAGAGAACGTTAAGCGATTGTCAGGTAAAGACGCTAGCTTAGCTCAACTTGAGTAGACAAAATTTAGGTCTCCTAGAGTAGAGTCGCGTTTATGTCCACCAGAGCGATGAAAAAGCACTCTGATAGTAGGCGATATGACCTCATAGTGAAAGCCCTTGGAGAACCACAACTTTGATATGCGGTCGTTAAATAGAGGTTAAGAGACTGTTTAAAAGTATAATAATTATGGAAAACAAAATATTTGTTTCTGCAATGTACTTCCCCAGAACGAATTAATCAGTTAATTTTTCGCTCCTCCAAACCCAGTTGACCCTTTGGGCTAAAAATCAACAGTTGACTTCATAAGTTCTTGTATATCCTCTTTCGAAATTTATTGTCGATAAATTCATTACATCGGACGTTATTAATGTTTTTCATTTGAGCACAGTCCCCTAAACTCCCTTTTCCCTTCGATATCGCTGAAATGTGACAGGTTATGTACTGATTGGGTTCTGACTTTAAATATGAAATTTAATCGGCAGTTATTGGGGTTTTTGATTTAAGTTCTTTGACCCCTCCGTCTCTTCTGCCTCTGAAAATTAATAATTGTTATCCTTATGAGATACAATTTCATGTCATTCTGAGCTATCATGTTCACAGACATACAGACTTTTTATTTACATATTTGCAATCTGGAGGTCGGAAAACATTCATTTGCGTAGAAAAGTCCGCATCGAAATTTACCCTATACGTCGTTTGGCTGGGGAAGTAAGACTGTTGTCAACAAGTAGTCCCACTTGGATACTCTGTTTTCAAAAAGTGCTACAAAATATAAGAAAGGAGCGATAAAACGGGAGACAGACCTGTCAAATAAAGGATGAATAGAAAAGAGGAGTCTTCCGCAATAAACTTCTCTGTTTGATAACTTGTAATTTAAGACCATTCAAATTTCCCCGCACTACTAAATCACTATTTTCTTTCTCTCACAGAAAGCACCATCCCTGGGTTTTATGGTGTTTCCCCGAAGTCGTAAAAAAAAAAAACCCAGAGGGAGACCTCATAAAAGTGGTGTTGGCTCAATCATTTTTTAGTGCCGACTCTGTTTGAGAGGAGGTTGTGGGGTGCTTTGACCATTTGGGCGTAAGTCGGAAGACGTTTTGTTCCTTGTCTGTGCCGCAATTGATACCGCTCTACTGGACAGATTGGCGTTTCTTTTGATTAATGTCTGGTAATTAAGTTGGAGAAGGATCTCGTCAGCTTTCACCGCATGGAAGGCCAAAACCTTCCCACAAGGCTAGACTGATTAAATAATAAATGTCTATCATCCGACTACCTTATATGAGTTGACTGCTTGAAAAATCATCTAAGAGCTGCATGAAAATACGCACAGTGTACATTAATATAGTAGAATACGAACTCAAAGACTTTAAAACATTGCGGTCAAACAAATTACTGCAGGGTTTCTACCATAGTCATCTTGTTTTAACGACAGTACTTACTAAACTTTATTTCGTAGATAGACAGTATTACATAAGGATATCGCTGTAACACCAAAACCGTAAAAACTCCTCTTTACAACAGGCGTATTAACGCGATATTTCATGTGTGGATACATAAGTCTATAAGTCAGATATCGTTTTAATTGATGGGTATGAGTATAAGTCTTTAATTAGACCTACGTTGTGGAGATTTAATCAAAGGGTATGAGTATAAGTCTTTAATTAGAACTACGTCGTGGAGATTTAATCGATGGGTTTGAGTATAAGTCTTTAATTAGACCTACGCTGTGGGGATTTAATCGATGGGTATGAGTATAGGTCTTTAATTAGACCTATGTTGTGGAGATTAAATCGATGGGTATGAGTATAAGTCTTTAATTAGCTATGCCCATATTGTATAGATACAGTATCAGCCCTGTCATAGATCTTAGATCCATTCTGCTGAGATTCAGGAGCTCTCCTGAGGGCTCCTTTTCTCTGAGGGTTCCGCAACAAAGAGTTATTTAATGTCTTTGGTTTTGGACCCCTCTCCAGAACTGGATGTGATTCCTGGACAGCCAAACCTTACGGTGCTCTTAGAGTTCTTTTTTTATACAAACAATATTGTCTAAATTATGTATAAGGGCTTTCTGGCAAATTTCACTGAAATATCTGAAGAATATCGATATATTATATTTTAACCCGTGATCTTTTGTTTACTGAATGCCTAGGTGAATAAAAATGTATTTCAGTCAAAATATAGTACTCCCGTTATCGAGTGGGGCTCATGTTCACCAGAGTGATACTAACTCGAGGTTAATGCCCGGGCATGAGTCACAATACCTAACTCTGGTTGGTCGTTTGGTCGATCTGAGGAAGGTAGTATGGTGGTTGCCATCTCCTTTCTCTAACCTGAGGCCTCTTCTACAGACATCAGCCGTCTTGGCTCCAACTAATTGGTCTCAGTGACTCGACTCTTTCTGACACCCCCCTTCGACTTTACTAAATTATACGGTTTTCTCTTCTCGAAATTATTTTTTATCCAACCTTTGCTAGCCTCATCAGTCCACATGACCTAAACCCTGTAATTGTTCATTTTGATGAATGAGGCTTATTTTCTTGGGTAAAAATCACAAAATCTGTGTTGACATGCTTCTCATCAATTTTTTAATTTATTTTACAAGGATTAATTATTTTTAAAAAATATGTGAGGATTAATAAAAGTTTTCAGTCCTTTTCGATAATCTGCCTCCAAAAATAATCTATTTGTGTGAAAATGATAACCCCTAATGGAATGAATGAATCACCATGAAATGTTATATGTGTATCCAGAACCCCATTAGGACGACACCTATTTATTTTCAGCCAAATCGGCCAAAGGGAATGGGGGGATTAGGAGAAGGCTTTAAACAAAAACTCTAATAACCGCCGTTGTAATGAATGTGTTGACACGAAATTTCATATGTACCTTGAAAGCCCTCTGAGGACATCAGCTAATTTTCAGCAGAATCAGCTGAAGGTGAGATGGGATCAGAGGGGGTGTTTAACTAAAAAACCCAATATATATTAAAATGAAATTCCATATTTAAAGTCAAAAACTCATAAGAACAATACTTGTTAATTTTCAGCAAAATCGGTCAAAGGGAAGGGTGGGTTCAGGGGATTTATTTAATTGTTTAACTTAATAATGGCTTCGAGGTAGAGTTTATATATATAAATAAATCATAGAAATATCGTAGAAAGATCATTTTTCTTGTGGGGGCGAACTCAATAGCACCAACTCCCCCCCATGATTACCCCCTTCTGCCCCATAAAAACATTAGCCGTTTTAAATAAAAATAATACTACATAATAGTAATTAAACAACCATAAGTAGAATTCAATAGTATATTGTACAATTACATTATTTTTGTCCACGACCTCGTGTTGCACATACGTTTTTTTCCTACGACCGACTATTATAATAATAAATTGTTTTATAATTATTTATTATGCCATATCGAAGATTTATTATATATATTATTATTATTTTTTGAATTTTTTGTATACATTTTCAGAATATTATTGTGGGGGGCATACGATACACACGCCCCCACTGGCCCCATGGAATCTACTCCTATGAAATAAATACATGAATATTCCAAACAATAGTTACTAATGAGTTGTTATTTCAGGACCCGAGTGATGGACATGAAGCTGACGTTCTGCAACGGCGTGGTTCTCAGCAAGCCGCAATGCCAGCGAAGTTTGGGGGATTGGCTTCACTCTATCCTGGAGTTCTGTCAGTCCCTTCATCAGATGGAGGTGGATATCTCTTCCTTCGCCTGTCTAGCTGCCCTCACACTTGTCACAGGTAACACAACAGCTGTCTTATATCTTATGTTACTGTCAAAAGCCAAATTTAATGTGTTTTAGGAAATTCTAGAAGAAATTATAAATTGTGAGTTTCTTAATTTTAATGTCTTAAATAAAGTCACTCATCCCCGGGCTTTAACTACAAGGTCATATCTCCTACTACCAGAGCGCTCTTTCGTCACTCTGGTGGACATGTGCCCAACACTATTGTGGGCGTCCTAAATGTTGTCTACCCCAGGGTAAGGTCTCTTTAACAAGTGCCTGACAATGCACAGGCTCAGGACTATCGCTTAACGTCCCATCTGAAGGAAATGCTTAATTTTTTGTTAAAATAATATAAACCGCGATTTTGATCTCAGTAGGCTAGCTCGCTACCTCTGTGTTAGCTCAATACATTGTATAATAATAGCCATCTGGCTTAAAGAGACTTGATTTAAAAGGCTTGAGTCCTTTAAAACTATTATGCTTCTTAGTGAGTGCCTCAAAGAGCCTTTATATGTCTTGTATAATCATTGTTAATAACTAAATGGCTTAAAGGGGCTAAGTATCAAAGCTCTGTATGCCACCTCTTGAACGAGTTACGTCTTTTAAGACACTAAAGCTTTTCAAGAATTTCTTAGTGCCTTTTAAATGTCTCTAATAACCCGGTGGCCTAAAGGGCTTTGTCGTAATGTTATAGACTCGCCTAGAATTCCTTGTTAAGCGGCTTTTTACGGTAATATCTACAATTTATTATTATAAAAGTTTACTGTATTAAAAAAAAAAACTGATAATGTGTAAACTGTAATAAAAAAAACTGATAACTTCCCTCTCTCAAATTTAATTTCATACTGGCATTACTGGGTATGGGAAAGTAATGTGTTGGCATCAGTGGTTTTTTTATTATATATATATATATATATAATATATTATATATACATATATATATATATATATAATATATTATATATAATATATATATATTATATATACATATATAGGAGCGCCGGTAGCTGAGTGGTATGCATGTTTGTCTTCTGAGCTCAAGAACGTGGGTTCGTAACCCGATCGAGGCCCTTAGTTTATTTTATCTGATAGGTAAAATAAACTTAAGCACGTCGTCCTTCGGATGGGACATTAAGCGATGGTCCCGAGCCTGTACGATGCCAGGTACTTGTTAAAGACCCCTGCCTTAGGTGAATAAAAATTTAGGGTAGGCAAAATTTAGGACTCCCACAGTAGAGTCGGGCTCATGTCCACCAGAGTGACGAAAGAGCCTCGTAGAATGACCTCGTAGTTAAAGCCCGGGCATGAATCATGAAACGTAACCTATATTATATATATATATATATATATATGTATGTATAGCTCAGGTTTCTTTTGAATAAGTAATTGAGGCATGTGGCTCATGCCAACTAATTGGGCGCGCTTTGACGAGGAATTTACTAAATAATTCAGCTATCTAGACCAATTACTGTTCGGTTTTCATTATTCCCCTGTAGGTGGTTTTCTACTATAAATTGTTTTGTTTTTTTGTGTGTGTGTGTTAAGAATTCATTCTAGAGAGCCCCACACAAAAAGGGAGAACCCGGGGACTAGTTCGCGTGTTTCCGCCCTGATTGTGTCTGCGGTTAGACCCTTGTGGTTTCTACCTACCCACCTCAACTAAATTAAGAGTCGATCAATTTACAAAATGTGTTCAATCTGGTTGAAACAAACACCTGTTATTCGCACGCACAGCACACAGCAGGCTAACCAGTTCATGTCCTGTTTGTTAAACTTCCTCGTCTGTCCTCCACACCACGTTCGTTACATGTTTAAAAAGAAAACACAAAAACAACTTATAATTACTGATAACTAATAATTAATAAAAAGTATATTTTTCACGGCTACATTTCTCTTTTATTTTTTGGATTTTAGAACTTAGCAATTACCCACATTTTGGGAAGCACTCTCATCAATATCTGAATATATTTTAGATACAATCACCAAAAATAATATCGTAAAATATTCGTCAATACATACAAATTATATTTCAGTTTATTAATTACAATAATGACAACTAAACTGTAATTTATTTGTTCTAAAGAATATTAACATATTTTTAATGTCAATCAAAATCTTCTTTTTGCAAAAGCTGCTTAATCTAGTTGTATTACAGGATTTAAGTGCAATACAACTAGATTAGCATAAATAAATATATATTTTACGCAGGTTTTGTAAAAAGAAGATTTTGATTAACATGAAAAAGGTTTTGTTAAAAACAATTATTGGTTAGTTGGCATGTAATTGTTAAACTGAAATATAATTTCCAATTATTGACGAACATCCATCTTATTTCTATTGATTGGATATGCATGTTTTCAGATACTGATGCTTCCCGAATATGATACCAGAAACAGTTAATTCATGTTTTCTCAGATACTATTTTCACTTTTTCATTTTAAACATATTTTTTTCGGTAACGTTAGACATTTATAAATAAGGAATATAAATAAATTTTCGAGTAGCGTCATTACATTGGGTGCACTCGCTCACCTGATCAGTTCTCACTGTTTACTGTTCCGCCCGCTATACTTACTGATAATGTGCAATTCAATTTTTTTTTTTTATTTTAGTTTATTCTGATTTTACATTGTTCGTTATATTTTTTCGCTGAATATAAAAATTTGAAATAAGGAGAGAGAACATTTTCGTAAAGAGAAGTAGGCGCGAGGGGGTGTACTTTGCTCATCTGATCAGCGCTGATTGTATACTGTTTATCGCTGCTAAAGTTAGTTAGATATTGTGACTCATGCCCGGGCTTTAACAACCAATCACTCTGGTGTCCTAAGTTTTGCCTATCCAACTTTATTCACCGAGGGTGGAAGTCTTTATAACGACTTCCTAACATCGTACAGGCTCAGGACTATCCCTTAACTTCCTATCCTTTTTAACTCACATAATAGCCGGGTTTCGAACCCGCGATCTTGGGCTCAGAAGGCAAGCATGCTACTCCGAGCTACCGGCGCTCTCAAATTACTGATAATATTCAGTTATTTTTTTTTCAATTAATATTTATTCCCATTTCACGAAATCTATTAACGAATAATACATTCATATTAAAGCAAAAATATATTATAATTTTATAATATAATCAATATTTTTAAAGATATTAATAACTGACTGAAACTTGAATTTCCTCATTCGTAAGGATGAATTTATGCTTAGTTTTGTCGTAAACACATAAATGTTTGAAGGCACATAAATATTGAACACCAACCTACTTTAGAATGAAAAATAAAGGAATATAATTTACTGTGGATCTAACACGATGTTGAAGAAAAAAAAAACAGTTTTCAACACAGATCAGAATCCAAGGTGATATTTCTAATGATAGAGTGTTTATCAAAGCGACAATATCTTGGATATTAAAATCTAAGGATCTTATATTCTAAACGTTCCTGCGTTAAAGTATTATTATTATTTTATAAGAATAGTAATTATTATAATGACAGTAACTAAGAACTGTAATTTACGGAATTCTTGTATTGAATGTTTGACGTCTGGTTGGCCCTGTAGGGATTCATTGAAAAATAATAAAAATATCTCCCTTAAACAAAATTGATGAAATATAATATACTTCACCTACATGAATTAATCAATTCAATTTTTAATCCCCTTCCGAAATCAATCGTTTTGGATAAAAATCAATATTTGACTCACATAGTGGCTTCTGAATTCTCATACTAAATTTTGTTTGATTTATTCACTACATCAGTTATATCCTCTGATTCCCCTCTTTTCCTTTGGCCAATTTCGGGTTTAATAGATGTCCTTATAAGGTTTGAATTTAAATATAAAATTTCATGTCGATACATTCATAACATCGGCAATAATTGGGTTTTTTAATTGAGCACCCCTTTGATCGCCCCCTTTCCACGCTAATTAATAATGTATTGTCGATACATTCATTATATCGACAGTTATTAGAATGTTTATGTTAAGGCCCTTCACCTAACCCTCCTCTTTCATTCAGCCGGTATAGCTCAATGTGTCGTCCTTATGGGGTTCTGGTTACACAAACTAAATTTTGTGTCAATACATTCATTACATCGGCAGTAATTATAGTTTCTGCGAGTCTCCACACCTTCTATTTGGCCGATTGTGCTGAAAATTTAATGGCGTCGTCATGGGTTTTTGAATTTAAATATGAAATTATGAAGTTGCATGTCAGTACAATTATTCTATCGGGAGTTATCGTGTTCACAGAGAAACACAAACTTTTTTTTTTAAATTTTTAGTAAAAGTTATTATTTTTTTGCAATTATTATTCTGTGTTTCTTAGGTTTTCTTCCAGAGCTGTTTTTTCAACTTTTGGCAATACTCCCTCGTCGCTCATAGTGACCGAATGAAGGGACGTGGAAGTGTCCCGAAATATTGTCGAAAGTTGATAAGACAACTCAGGAAGTAATATCGGAAAAATGTTACCAATGATCATTTCAGTAACTATAACCCCCGTTCGATGTTAACCTGTTGGGTCTTCATGTTTCAGAACGACATGGTCTGAGAGAGCCACACAAGGTGGAACAACTACAGATGAAGATCATCAGTTCGCTCCGGGATCACATGACGTACAATGCGGACGCTCAACGCAAGTCGCACTATTTCTCTCGTCTACTGGGCAAACTGCCCGAATTGCGGTCCCTCAGTGTCCAGGGTCTTCAGAGGATCTTCTACCTCAAGCTGGAGGACCTCGTCCCCGCCCCACCTCTCATCGAGAATATGTTCATGGCAAGCCTCCCCTTTTAAGAAATATCCAACCCCCTTTTTTACTCACATACCGTATATATGTACCGTAAAGTGTGTTGCAAGCAGACTAATAACCTGAATGCAGAATGTGAAAATCAGTAAAATAAACCTTTATCAATATGATTCTTGCATTTTATGCACAGATATGGTGAAACACTTTATAAAAAATAACGAAAAACGTACGTTTTTTTAAATATTACCTATTTCACAAAATATATATAAAATATGGGAGCACTTTCGGCTGAAGATGGTAGATACGTACCTATACCAAACCGTCTTTTTTCAATTTTTTGGATGATGAGACTTCATCTTTACTATCAGAAGAATCGCCTCGTCTCCTCTTAGAGTTATCTTTACCTTTACTCTTCTTGTTTTTGTCCTTCCCCTTTCTGAGTTCTTTAGCATATTGTACGGCGGCCCAGCATTGTGCTCTCAGACTGTACAGGGGAGCACAGTTGCAGCAATAGCACACCCACTCGTCCTTTTCAATCTCCTGCAGTGCACTCCTAGGCAAATTCCGCTTCACACACTTCTTGCAGAAGCCGGCAGTGCAGCTGGAACATAAGAACAGGATGCCTCCCTGACCGTACCATCGGCAGTACTTGTCACTCCCATCCTCGTCAACGAAGAACTCCCCGTCCCCGTAGAATCGACAGCATTTCTCACAGAGAAGCATTTCTCCATGTAAGGATGAATGATGGGCTTGCCCTTTGCGACCAGTTCTCGGACGGAGCCTCCGCAGGCAGTGCATTGAACAACCTTCGTCTTTATCTGAGACACGTCTGGGAATGTTTTATACCTGTACTCTTCTTCGTCAGAAGAGACATTTGGTTTAGACACAGGCTGCACATCATCTGACCGGAACATTATCCATCAAATAATTAGATGGATGAGAAGAAAATTAATAGATCTACCGTAAATATTTTGTTTTTTTGTCAAGAACAAGGATGGGTAAATGTAATCATTTCCTTCCGTTCGTTAGATGTTTGTGGAAACGGCAAGAAAGAAATAATTAAAAAACTACAACCTCAACAATATATATATATATATATTTTGTGAAATACACAATATTTAAAAAACATACGTTTTTCTTGATTTTTTATCATTATCTTCTAAAACTTGCTTTTTAACCGAAACCTTAAAGGAGGTGGTATAATTGTACTCCAGTACCACATTTTTTACTACAGTTCTTTTAAAACAAAAATAATATTTTTTTGTTATTCTTTATTAGTAACCTTTATTTATTAAATCGATCACTGAACATCTAAAAAAAATTATCAGTGAATTACTTCTCTCCCTCCAAAACCAATCGATTTTTTGGGATAAAAATCAATATTTGACTTACACAGGGCTTCAATATCATACTAAATTTAGTGTCGATATATTCATTACATCGGCAGTTATTATGGTTTTGCATTGAGCCCTTCTTCATTCATCCCCTTCTCTTGCGCCTGCTCCGCGAAATAAAATTAGGTGACGTCCTTATGGGTGTTTGAATTTACATATGAAATTTTATGTCAATACATTTATTACAACGGTTGAAAATCAATACGTGTCATCCTCATGAGTCCATACATTCATTCTATCATGAGTTACCATTTTCATAGACACACAGACATTTTTTTTTTTTTTTTTTTTTTTTCATTTTTGGTATAAGGGAAAACATGAAATTCCGCTGAAAATTCAACATCGAATTTTTGACTAATTACATAACTTTGACCATACTTCGTATAGCTGTAAAACTAAAAAGCGTTTCCCGTTCTATCTCGATAGAATCTTGTTCCCTGCGTTTTGACTTTCTGCACTCTGTCTATGAAGCTGCCCCAAACAATTTGTCTGTTTCTCTCTCAAAAAAAAAAAAAATGTTTGCTAAATTTGAATTTAATATAATTTTATTGTGTGAAGCTGAAGTGAAGTGTTAAAAAAAAATTAAATAAAGTTTTTCTCTTATATCAAAAAGCTTGGGTGTCCGTGTTGATTTATTGTTAGCAAAATTTAAAAATATTTTTGAATTCGAATAATGTCGATGAAATTTCTATATCAAATTTATCAGCCTACTTTCCATCGTTCCAGAAAAATGTGTGTATTCTTTTTAGAGTGTATGTAGCATGCAGCTTTGAAATTAAAGCCATTGAAAAATGTGTTGGTAACTCATATCTTTTCTTTAAAAATTAGTTTTGAAATGTCCAGTTTTTCATTTTTTTTTTAAACGCATGGACTACTATGTTCGATCTTCGTTGTGTTAATTTAAAAAGGATTTTGTTGCTGTCAGTGTTAGATGGACAGGCAGGATCCAAAAAAAATTATCAGGGATGATTAAATTAGGATTAATTTCCTGAGAAATTAAACAGGTCATCGGTCCACAAAAACATTATTTTTTTCTCTCATCCGACTTGTTGCCTCCTCTGTGACATTTTCAAAGTTTTATCTTAACAGGATTTCCAATAAAGAAGAAAATGTTTGATCATTATGGATTTCTAATGACAGAATTTTAGAAAATATCTTAGATGAATCAAATCTTGAGCCAAATGGTGTGAATCATAAAGATTGGAGCACAGGACCGATGACTTGCTTAGTTTCTCAGGAAACATCTTCATCTATACATCTCTGGTCTCTAGTGTACATTAGATGTATTCACATATATGTATCTCGGTATATATCAGTGGCGTACCCAGGGATATTTTTCGGCGAGAGGGGGGCTGAACAATACTTATAAAAATTAAACACTTAAAAAAAAAAAATACGTAAGTAGATATAGACGCTTTTTAAGAAAACTAGCACGTTTCTAAAGAAAAGTAACACGTTTTGAATTAATTTTAATTTTATTCGCGAAAAGTAGCACGTTTAAGCTTATGCCACGAAAAATAGTTAGAAAAAATATTCTATATATTATGACTAATGCCCGGGCTTTACTACAAGGTCATATAGCCTACTACTAGAGCCCGGAGAAGGAACGAAGTGTCTCGAAATATTGTCGAAAGTTGATAAATTAGCCATTATAATTTCAGTAACATTAACCCCTGTTGGAGTTATTTATTTATTATGATACATGCCCGGGCTTTAACTAAAAGGTCATATCGCATAGTAACAATATATCTTTGTATCTCTAGTTGATTAGTTACTTCTTATTATTGTAATCATGAAAAAGTAGAGATCGAATTATCAATGGAATTTCACGTTTCAAGTTAGATAGTTATTGAGACTCATGTCCGGGGTTTTAGAGTCGAGGTTATATTGCCTACTACCACAGCGCTCTCTTTAATCGCTCTGGAGGACATGAACCTGTCTCTACTTTAGGAGCTCAAAGTCCCATCCGAAGGACGGCGTGCTCAAGGTTTTTTTCATCTTCATACATAAAAAAACCATCACTGAAGTTTCGTACAAATTAATTTATTTATTTATTATTTCTTTATTCTATTGCTTTCTGCAAAAGAGTTCGGGGGGAGGTGCTGCAACTCCCACAGCCCACTTTCCTGGATACGCCACTGGTTCGCTAACTTAGCAAACAAAGAATGCAGTTTCTTTTTTTCTGGTTATTAGGATAATTTCCGGTGTATAAATGTTGAAGAATAATAAAAAAAAATACTTTTATATAGGTGTACATATTAAATCTAACGCCTAACTTTGGACCATAAAAATCAATATTCTTGGACCCGCAGTTGAAAATATTCAAAAATTTTAAATAAAAAGGAGCAATACTCCGAAAAAAAAATCGCCTTTAATTCTTGATTTCCACTTTACTATGTGAGAATGGCCAACACACTTTAACTCGAACTCAAACTATGGAAAGAATTGTAATTTGAATTATAATGATCATTACTCATGATTCTTCAGCATATTTTGTGGCACCTCAATATATTTGAATTTAAAAAAATGTTAATTGCTTTCAAACCCATGTTTATAGAAGAGGTTTAAAATTAATTTTAAAATCCATCCTAATGTATATATTTTGATATTTTATGGGAGGACATTTTAACAATTTCACTCCGTGTCACTTTACCCCATGCTCTCTACTATTGTAAATAATTATAAAAATATCTTTTAATTCTATATATAATATATACATATGTATAGTGCACTAGTTGTATGAAATATATAAATATATGTACTTTGAAGTACTTTGATTTTTTTTTTTTTTTAATCAATTTGTATAAATGGCCTATTTTTGACATTTGATATGAAAAAGTGCAGTTTTGCAATTACAGAGTTACCACTTCGCGAAATGCAATAATTTGTGCAATTGGGTTGGTTAATAACACCCGTTCATTTCGCAATTTTATGAAATATAATTTTAATTTTTGATTTATTTTGCTCTCTTTATTTTTTTATAAGATTTATTTTATTTAATATTAATATAATTGTGTATTTTCTGTTATAAAATATAGCTCATCTATTTGTTCATTTATTGTACTATAATATTCTTAATATATAAAATATATATTTATACCGGTTTTAGTTACCATCAATCGAAAAATAAAAAATAAAATAAAAAGATAATAAATATAATTATAAATACAAAAAATAAATATAAAATGTATTAAATAAAAATTAAAAAAAGACCTCTAAATAGGGAATGTGACTTTGGCGTGGTTTGTGGACGAGACTGAATTTTGAGACAAGAATTGATTTAATGAAATTTCTGTTTTTTGTTTTTTCTATATTGTGAATTGTTTGCACTGAATTTACAATCACATTTAAATTTGTATATAATCAAGTACACGCTGAAATGAAAAATTAATAAAACATATATTTAATAAATCAAAAGCAACTTCATTGTATACCTTTGTATTTGTATTGTACTTTTGATATAGTCTTATCAAATAATTTTTTTCTACTTGATATGGACAAAATTCTGAAGGACCATATTTCTCTTGTTTGGAGGGGTTGGGTGTTACGACCAAGAAATCGAACACCATATTTATCTTTAAATCATCTCGTGTATGAAATTTTAATAAATATATGTGACATATCTCTGTCCATATCAAGCGAAATTATTATTCTAATATATATATTTTTTGAAATTTTAGAAGAATAAATTATTTATAAAAAAAATATATTATAAAATTTATATATCCTTGCATTTTCGCTGCCTTACTATATTTTTTCTATTAACGTCGCCTTAATAGAAACGGTTGAAGATATAATGAATAAAAATTTATTAGATTAATATTTTTAAAAATATAATTAATAAAACACATACTTTAAATTATTATTGTAGTACCTGTAAAAGCACAAAGTGTTTAATATAAGATTCTCAATTTAATGAAGTAAAAAAAAATGACGCCATATTTATAAAAACAAAATTTTTTTTATTGTATTTAAGAAAAAAATTACTGAGTTAATTCAGTTTTTTCCCCTATTTTAATCTTAAGTAGTGTCTGTGGATATTTGTTGTTATATGAAAATAAATAGAAAATTAAAAAAAAAAAAATCTACTTAATAACGAGTTAGTTTTAATAGCAACTAAACCATATTGTTGTAAAATAATAATTCAAAATGTCCATGCCTCGAGCACTGTGTTTTCAAAAGCACTCTATTTCTTGTATTTGTTCCCAATATACCTTAGATATTATTTGTATGTCAAAATATATATTTTTCAATTGTCTCAGTTTATTTCTTATTTTCTTATCTCCTTATTTATTCTTTTATGTAGAGTATTTTATTTATGTTGAACTGTCTTTAACTATGTATGCGACATAAAATCTCGCCCTGTGGTGATAACATTCGCGTTTTGAAGATAGCGCGTAGCTTTATTTATACATAAATATAGAAAGAGAGCGCGTAGCCCAATATATATTCAATTCTTTATTAGCCTTTAGGAAATACATATTTTAGGCTCAGGGTTCGGCTTGATATACAAATTATTCAGTTAAAAAAAAAAGTAAATAAATGAAAATAGAAAATAATAATAAAGTACAAAGTAATAGAACCTAACTGTTAACAAATGAAAAAAATAGTGAAAAAACTTCTAGTGAAATGGTATTTTATTTAAATACTTCAATGTCCTCTAATTTTTAGCGCCCTTACTATGTATAGTATGATATTATTGAGGTTTGGTTGTTTGTAATGTTGAAAAGGCTCTTGTGAGGTTGCGGGCTCCTTAGTGCTTCTACCAGGAACTTTTTTCTTAATTGGCTGAAGGCTGGACACTCCATGAAGAAGTGGTGGATGTAGCCCAATATATATAAATATATAAAAATACAATACAAAATATATAAATACAGTCCACTCACCTGGTGCCTCATGTACATGTACAAGTTCTATGTTGCTAAATGCAAACATACTGCGGAAACTTTAAATTTAGTAAATGTTTTTGAAATATTGTCTAGATAAGGAGGGAATTACCATAGCTTTACAGTTAGGAATTTGTTTGTTCGGAGATATTTACTTTCTTTTTCTCAATAACAGTGGTGGTAAAACTAAAATTAAAGATAACATTATTAAATTCTAACAAGATAGGGGCGCCGGTAGCTCAGTGGTATGCGTGCTTGCCTGAGGTCAAGATCATGGGTTCGAAACCCGACCGAGGCCCTTAGTTTATTTTATCTGGGAGGTAAAATAAACTAAAGCACGCCGTCCTTCGGATGGGACGTTAAGCGATGGACCCGAGCCGGTATGATGTCAGGTACTCGTTAAAGACCCCTGCCCTAGGTGCATAAAGATTTAGGACTCTTACAGTAGAGTGGGGCTCATGTCCACCAGAGTGACGAAAGAGCGCTCTGGTAGTAGGCAATATGACCTCGTACCTAGTTAAAAGCCCGGCCATGAGCCATAATAACTAACTACTAACATATGTATATGTAATATTCGTGAAATATTATTGCAGAAAATACATACACAAACAATATTTCACGCATGTCACATATAAATTAGTTTAATTTAATAATTTTATCTTTAATTTTAGTTTTACCAATGTTATTGAAAAAAGTGGAGATAAATATCTCAGAATAAACAAACCCCGGTAACTTCCTAGTTAAAATTTCAGCCCTTCCCTTACCTACCTGATGTACTTATAAGAATGGTTAGTAACCTGATGATGGTGTAGTGCAATAATGAAAACGGTAGTTTTTTGTGCAATAGAAAAATCTTTTATTTATTATAATTTTCCTCAATATGTCCGGTCGTGTTTCTCAACTTTATGATATAGTTGATACATATCTGGAAGCGCTGTATATAATATTGACTCCCGCGCGACAAAGTACCATAGTGGTACTTAATAATGGCTTCTGAATCCTCACTGAATTGTGTAACGATATATTCATTTCATCGGCTGTTATTGGGCTTTCTGAGTTGAACCCCTCTTCCACTTCGGCAGATTCCGCTGAGAGGTAATGGATAACTTATAAAGCTTCGAATTTAATATATGAGAAGGGAGTGCAATGCTACAACAACAGTACGTGAAGGACTATTGGACGCTCTGACCGCTCTCCTATTTACCCCAAGCGTTGCATCTTTCCCCTTCCACTTCCAACCAGCCGATGGAGCACGATTCACCAGCCTCGCTATCAACAGACTCACTATTGAAGGAGGGTATATAATTCATGATATTGATTATTATTCTAAAGCGCACTATCAGTAAAAATAATATTTTTTTTTTTAAAGTTAATCGAGACGTCTCCCCAGACGTACAATAAATGTTTGCTCCTCAAGAAAGGGCCGACAAACGCGAGGCATTCCTGTTCCTTAGAATGGTTCGTGTTTGTTGAACATGGCACGCCCATAACTAACGATCAGCCTAAGACGGCCATCGTCCTCCTGAAGGAGCACAGTCCTATCCCGACTTCACTCTCGTCCGTCTGAAGGATCATTGGTAGACGGGGATCCGGAAGATGAAGCTTGGATAGGGAGGACAGAGCAGCACAAAGAGAATCGGAGGCCCACTGAGCCACTGAAGGTAGACTTCATGCTCAGCAAGTCAGTCAGTGGTGCAGCCATGACTGAGTAGACTGGAACGTGTTCCCGGAGTCAGCCGCAAATACCTAGAAACGATCTAAGTTGTTTCCTTGTTCGTGGGATGGGCGCAGCATGAATTGCCTCAATGTGGGACTTGCAAGCCGCGATACCAGCTTCCGTCAACTCCCTAACCTAGATAGTGAAGATCAGCTCACCCAAACCGACACGTCGAGTTTGCATGCGAGCCCATGACGCCGCAAGCTCCCTAATTGAAGCGTTAAATGATAGCGATGCTCGTCCCAGCTTCCAGACCTAGATAGACACGGGCAAAGTCGTGGAAGCCCTGCAGGACCATACCGCTTATCAGCCTCTGTAATGTTCTTGGGGCTCAACTATGGCCAAAGTGCAACAACCAGCAAAATATAGACATGAAATCATACAAATAGCTTGAATGGCGTGAGAGGACGACAGCCCAGCGGCAGCTCCTCATGAATACAAAAAATAATATAGTATGGCAATAAAAAATTATGTGGAAAGGAAATAAAAAATAATTTTATTGCGCAATAGTAAAATTAAAGTATATGTGATGTGGCCATTGCAGGACTTCCTGATATCAACCACACCAACGACTTTATTTACATTATACCAACCACACTTAGAGATCACACACACTCTCTCTCTCTCTCTCCTCCCTCTTCTCTTTTTTTTTTATATATTATTTTTTTATTTACAAACAGATATTTACAACTGTATAAAAATATATACAACATGCAAATATGCTAATAGAGAAGAGATAATGGCGATGTCAAAATGTCAAGAGGGGAGAAATCACCCAATGACACTCACTAATCACTGATTTCCTCTCATTTGTAACTAATCACTGTCACTCTGTCACTGCTGCTGCTAAGGTCTCTAGGCCATTGACGCTTAAGCCGTCGTTGGGGAAGTGTGGCAGAATGGAGGGCACGGACTAAAGGATTATTGTGGGAACTAAGAAGGGAAAATCATTTTTTGTACTTGGATTTAGAGACTTCGGTGACATAAGGTACGTTAAGGTCAGTGTGAAGAGTTTTGTTGCGAGACGTAATAAGGAGCATTGGCTATTTTACAAAGGATTTTGGATTGGATGCGCTGGAGATTGGAAGCCCTCTTCTCAAAATCATTTCATACTGGCATGGTTGGTCTTGTAATGCCCATGTTACGTATACTTTATTATTTTCATTTATATAATTCCTCCTGGTATAACAATAGCATTGTGTGTTCCTTAAACATTCATGATTAGTCATATCTTCAACTATTGTGTTTTGACAACAGATTGTGATTTCGTTTCGGAAACTATTATTATTTATTTCCTTGTTCCAGGGCCTTATAATGACTTAAGTGGATGTGTGTGGTGAAGGTAGTAAGTGTTTGTCACCATGGTCTGGTGAGCCCCCCCGTGCACTTAATCCTAGATTTGAGCTTAGTTCACTCTAGTTTTTGTGTGGAAATAAGTTCTGGTAGAAATAGCTCATGCATGAAAAAAAAAACATTTGAGTAAAAAATAGTTTTATTTATTTGTCTGATGAATAAAATTAACATAACAAAAAAATATTGAACCATTTATTCTCAATTGGGATAAATTGTATTGGGACCTTAATTTTTAAATAAAAATAAAGAGAACAGAAGACACTTTTTTGTGGAAATTTTAATAATATAGATATATTCGACATACATAAAATATAGCATGTACTTATTTTCAATATATAGATATAGTTTATATATTTATATGATTAATTAAATTAAATTCTCTAGAAATTTAATACATATATATATTCTTTGATGAATGCACCTAAAATCTCAACATTTTGTTAATTATAATTGATATTACATTTTTTTTAAACAGTAACAATTAATAATCTAATAGGTTAACTTTATTTTTAAAAAAAGGAAAAAAAAATATAATAAAATAAAAATACAAATAAAAAATGCACCGAAAGTTTACACTTAAGTGTTAAATAGACTTCTTATGATACGGAAGCTATATGAAGACATCTAAACACATAGAAGTGAAACTTAGGATGTAAACATCGACTATTTATCATAATATATATTTACTAATAAATTGGAATAATGTATTGAAAGGTGCATACTTTTATTTTCCTATATAGTTTATTCCCACATATATAAATAAATACAACAATTATGGACATAATGGTTCGGACGATTCCATCTTATCTCAGGTAGATGTTATGGTTGGATTACAGATTTTTTTATTCTAACGAAACTTTTAAATTGTCCTAACATTTTTAAGATTTTTATCTGTTGAGCTTTGAATGGAGATCAACGCATCATATGCTCTCTAACATTCATGTATAAGTTGAAAAATATCAAAATTTTCCAAAAAAAGGTAAATTGTGAAAGTGAACTGAAACCTATTGTCTCATGATTATCTGTAACATACATAAAAATAAAGAAAAACGTAGGGTTTTTTTTTTCAATATTATCTATTTCACAAAATAAACATAAAATTTGGGAGTACTTTCGATAATACTACCATATTCAGCCACGATTTAACAAATACTGTATTTGTTAGGTTGTGGCTAAATATGCTAGCAATATCAATAGTACTCCCATATATTTTATATATATATACTATGAAATAGACAATATAAAAAAAAAAAAATTTGTTTATTTTCTATTAAATGTTTTTCAATAACTCTGTAGAAAATGTTAAAAATCTCTAACACATATTGTGCTAACCTAAAGTGAGCCTCAAGTAACCTTTTCAAGCAAGACTGCCATCAGTATAACAATCACAATCCTGTAACGATTCAAGAAACATAGAGAAATAGTTTCTCATTCTTCGAAAACATTTGAAACTATCTATATCTACGAGGACATTAAAAAACGTGGTTAATAATAACTATATCGAGAGAAAAAATAAGCGAATATAGGACATATTAAAGTTGAATTCTTGTATACATATACATTGTTATCAATTATATCGAAAGAAAAAATAAGCGAAAATAGGAAATTTTAAAATTGAATTCTTGGATACATATAGTGTACTTGTGCAAAATTATAAATGTGTTTTAACAAGTAAAAAGTTACCGAAATAAGTCAAAATGCAAAGATGCTAAGTTATTTTGAAGTAGAGGGGGCAAGAGTAAATAGACAATCTCATCCCATTACTTCATGGAGATAACTAGAGATAAAAACAAATTATACACACAATTTAATGTTTTGATGAAAATCGGTCAAGTTGAAAGAAATGTCTCTTAGTATATGTGCCTTCCACAGTTTATTATCAATTGTATATGGTCACGCCCAAGAACCAGAAACCACAACCAGAGTATCGCTGTCCACGCCACAAACATATGAGTGAGGAAGGCGAACAAAATTTAACAATCAACAAAAAAAAAGTCACGACATGAACAAAAGAACATGTTTTAAATTTCATACTCGTACGCCATAGCTCAGCGAAGGGATACTTTTTTTCCATAAATTAACTTTCAATTTTTCTTTTTATTAAATTTTTGATTTAAATAAAAAAAAAAAAAAAAAACGGCGATCCAACAATGACACCTCCCTGCCTGACTTGAGTTGAGTTGGAATAGTCCGTTAAAAAATTTTAATTATTAATAAAAAAAAAAATATAACTTATAAATAAAAACGTACATAAAATAACTATACAACGATTTAATAACAAATATTTAAAAAAACAAAGGCACGATATACAATTTTAGATAGATTAATTTATAATTTATATAAAATACAATAAGATTACCAAGAATCAGATATAATGCACCTTTCAATTATTTTGAAGTTTATTAATTTTTTTTTGGAGTTTATTAATTTTTTTGGTTGATATTACCCAACGGCCAAATTAAAATTAAAGTAATAAGGATAAATAAAAAAAAAAAAAAAGTTAAACATAAAAAAAAGAAGACTGACTCCAGGTAACTATAATAGTTTCAAGCACCGTCGTATTGCACAGTATCCAGCATTGTTAGTCAGCAGTAAACGTGTGTAACAATAATAGTACGTTTTTTGGGGGTTTATTAGTTAAATAAGGTTTAGAGTGATCTTAATCCGTGAAATAGTAGATCAGCAAACCTTACCAGCAAAAACCATAAAGACTATATCATCATTCACCTAAAACAAGCAAAAATAGTTAACAACAAACACAAGGAAACAGTCATAAAATATCTACTCAATCATCGAATTTCAACAGTTACAACAAAAAAATTATACAGAATTGAGGGCGCCAGTAGCTCAGAGGTAACGTGCTAGTCTACTGAGCTCAACATCATGGGTTCGAAATTTAGGACTCCCATAGAAGAGTCGCACTCTGGTAGTAGGCGATGTACTCCTATTTAAAGTCCGGGCATAAGTCACAATAACTAACTATATAGAATTGAATAACCTATCAACTATCGTTAACACTTTAACTTTTGGAAAATGGCTTTATTCTAAATAAAATCACTAGATTTACCACTGAAGAAGATAAATCAAATGTAACATTTTACTGTAGAATGCCAGGAGAAATAGTACCAATACCATAGTTTTATGAGCTTTTTGAAAAAATAGTATTTTTTTTAAATGGACATTAAAAAAAAATATTTTATTAATTTGTCATATGTGACTTCATCGACTAGAAGCCTAGCCAAGGGAACGTAGCATTTATCATTAAAATTACAAAATTATAACTTTTTATAAGAAATAAACAAGAAAAAAAGTAAATCAATTTTATAAAACAGTAAAGTTTTGGGCTTTCAAAAACAAAAAGAAAATAATTGAAATTTCATTGTTAATTAGTTATTGTTTTATTCACCTGGCGTGCACAAAGTTTTTTTTCACATCCCAGGTAAAAAACCTAAGGGCCTGAACAGCTTTTCGAACCCGCAATGTTGAGAGCTCAGAAAGCAAGCACGCTTCCTGTAAGCTAGTGGCGCCCTCTACATTTCATAGTTGATATGAAGATAGGTTCAGTTGTACAGGTCCTGGCCACATATAGACGAATCATTATACAATTTAGACCGAGAAAAAGGAAAATACGTTTTTTTATAATATTTCTTTAGGTGTTGAAAACGTGCCTTATTCATGCAGTTTGTCCAATCACAAATTTCTTCATAAATATATTAAAAATATTTAAGAAAAAAGTATAACAAAAATTAAAAATTATAAAATGAAAAGCTAAGATAAGACAAATACGCTTTATGGCGAACTCTTAGTAACAATGCTAAAAGCCTTTTTTTTTTTTTTAACTGTTGAAATTATCGAGAATTGAGTAGACTTCAACCTTCGCATAGTGTTTGTGTAATAAATGCACATACATAATAATATTATACGTGACATATTATGACATATACACACATTATGCCACGGCATACATGTCATATTATGTCACATAAAAAACAAAAAAAAAACATTTACAATTTTCGTTAAATATTAGAGCCTAAAGTTTTGCATATTTTTCCCCCCTTTCTATATAAGAATAAACAAATATACTCATATAATACGAAAGGCATACATAGTAGCATACATGTTTATACCAATTTTATTTCTTAATATTAAATATTAAAATAATGTACATTTGTCTATAAGAACACAAATATAAATAACGAGCAATTTTTTTTCATTTAGGCAATTCGATAAAAAAATTAACTACAAACACATACATATATATCAATATATATATATATTAGGTCCGTACAACATTTCGTCAAGCTGATACTTAAACAAATTTCAGGCCCAATTTTTAACAAACTAACAACAACAAACAGAGCAGTCTTATTGGAGGGAAATTGATACCTTCCACTCTTCTATACTCATCACATCACATCTAAACCTCAAGAGAAAATAATAAGATGAAAAAAGTATATATATTTTTTTTTAAACAAAAAAAAAACTGCATATTATTTTAAATTGACATGTTAACTGACTGAGCAATATCTGAATATACATTTTAAAAAAATCAAATGTTTGCCGATTACATAATAAATTAATTTAATATTCCGGAAAAATACATAAATTCATTTCGTTATTAATAATATACATAATTTGAATTATTTCATTTTTAATTTACTTTTTTTTTTATATATAGTAAATTACGAAAGATTCCATACATATGTATAATTGGGTACATATACATATGATAAACACTTAAAAATAAAAGAGAGATTATATTTTTACACATATATATGTACATAAAAAATCGTTTAATAAATTCATAAACCCAACTGTGAATATATACTATAAAATATAATACATATAATTATATATACTTATTTATAGTGTTTTAAACACTTCCTGTATTGTGAAATACTGTACTGATTCTTTTCTTATATATATATATATATATATATATATATATATATATATATATATATATATATATATATAATTTTTTTCTTCTTCACTTTTTTCTCGTATATATTTCTTTAAATATAAAAATAACTCTTTGTGAGTGTGCACCGGTTTTTGTGCGAGAGTTCATAAATAGGAAATGTAGTCCAACGGCATGTAGACTCCTTTTCAGTAGATGGTGTGAGCGATGATCATTGCAAATAGAACAGCCAAGACGATGAAAACCGAGAGGATGATTCCGGCCCATTGTTGGTCCGTCAGAGGTTTCCTGCCATTACCCTGTCCCAAAAACACATACATGATACAAAAGTGAGAAGAGAAAAAAAAAAAACTTATCCAAGAGATATCGCTCATGGGTTTTTTGCGAACGTTTAGCGAGATTTGACACTACATTGGTAAAAAAACTCAAGTAGAAACAATGAATTCGAAACGTTATCCTGGTTTTGAAGAGAGAACTTACAGAAATTAATTATAGTAGAGCCAAGTTTTAAAAGCGAGAGCAGGTCTTCTCATTTTAAGAAGCTCAAAAGGCTCTTTATATTTTTCCTGTAATGTACTCCATTTAAGTGGGATAAGAAGACGACGCTCCGCACTAGTAATTTGGTTCGTGCTCCAAAAAATTGTTTTAAAGTGTCTTTTTTTGAAAACGAAGTGTATAATCTGTGAGGACACCGATTAAAGACCCCAAATTCAAAATTTGGTCAAAATCGAACGAGAGGTATGCGAACAGGGGTGAGTGAAAGTATTTAATTTTTTTGAATTCTGTGAGTGGTCTTTGGGGATCGTTGGGCGGGCTAGTAGAGGGGAGCGCTCCCCACCCCGCCTCCCGGAGCAGCCTCTCTCCTCACTCACCCCGTTGGTGAACCCTAAAATTATGACAGGCAGTGTAATACAGACTCTGAATATGACAATAATGGTCTAGGATCGTCGTCCAAAAAGAGGAAATTAAGTTCAAAAATTACAAGTGTTGCATCATGTTCGGAGGAACAACATTTTCATATTAATACCCAATCTACTGATAATGAATCACAAAGGTCAGTGTACGCCTGCTTAGCGTTGCTGGCGTCATAAACAGCGTCTCTTTTTCTTTCTCAATTCTCTCGCATTCAAAAACCTTCATTTTTTATTTCTCTTACCATATATTGTCTCTACTTTGAATCAAATGTAGTGATTTCTATGTTCCTAACAACGAAAATAATGTTGATTTAACAAATGAATATAAATAAAATAAGTCAATAAATAAAACTCTTTGGACCTAAAATGTTGAGTTAATTGAGAAATCCCTTACAACATAAAAATAATATTTATGGTTCAGGCATGTGTTCCAAGTACACTCTATTTTTTTTCTATTAAATATTTAGAATAAATGTTGTACCAGGTTTCGAATAGGAACTAGTCATATCAGTAAATTGTATTCAGTTAGGGTATCGAAAACGGTATCGATGCTTCTTTCGCATACTGCTTATAAGTAAAGTATCGATATCTCTAATTGGACCATGAAATCTACAAGCCATGCTGCCAGCGCTTCTGATATCGGTCTGCTGACAGAGATAGTTCCCTAATCTGGTTTTGGACTGCTGGCGCTAAAATTTGGAAAGTATAATTCCTCGTGCTTGTTAACTCCCTAATTTGTCCCGTTTTCCTTGACCTAATATTTGCGGTATTGTGGACAAGGATTGTTACCTGGTGCGGATGGTGCCTGAGAGCTGAGGAGGAGAGCTGGTGGAGTTGGTCGGGGTTCTGGACGGGAGCCGGGGTGGAGAAGCTGACCGGGGGGCAGGCTGGGCCCTCGATGGCACCCTTGGATGACTGTCGGAATGCGCACACCTTCACTAGGTAGTCTGCACCACTCTCCAGGTCCACCAGTTCGCATTTCGTCTCACTCCCATGGTAAACCTGAACAGAGCCAATATTTAGTCAATACTATTTTTTTAATACAAGGAATTGTTTGAAAATCGTCTTTATGGTGAGAGATGAACTGATCCATCACTTTACCAGGGTCAAGAATGTTTTTTCTATACAACAAGCCTATTCTATACAAGACTGTTCAAAAAATAAGTTTGTTTTATTGACGTGTAAGCATCTTAAACTAACTAAAATATCAATATTACGAACTATAAATGATTTTTCGGTAAGAACTTTTAGGTTAAGATGCTTCGGTAGCTTTTTGTAACAATAAATAAAATTTGTGATGAAAGAAAATACTGTAGTAGTGTAAATCTAAAAAAATATAATATTTCAATATATTATTATATGATATTATATAATATTGTTATATAATATAATAATAATAATAATAATAATAACTGTTGAAAATATCGATCAACAAATAATATTTTTATTGTCATTTTGTCATAACAAATAATATAATGTTTTTACCCTTTTCAGGAGATACCAAACAGCTTATTTCATTTTTAAATGACAAACTTTAATCTACAAATGAATACGAATCTAAGCATTTCAACAACAAATTCGAAAACTACCATCGTCGCTGTATTCTCGCGGTATTTAGGGACACTACAATCACAATTATATATATATCTTCACAAACCTATAATTTCATGTATAAAAGAAATGGAAGAACAATAAATTTGAAAGTTTAATTCCTCATACTACTTTTCTTATTGTAACAAACAATTTTTATCAAAATCAGTGCACGACAGTAAGTTATTGACACTGAAGTAGATGTTCATCGTTGTTTCATTATTATAATTCTCCACAATATGTCTGTGTTTTCTCAACTTGTCAAAACAAAAAAAAAAAAGGTAATGTACATTTTTTTCGCACAGCACATGATTATTTTTTATTCAATTTACTTGCCTTCATCTAATGACAGATTACAATTCTCTGTAATAACTTTTATGTATATATATATATATATAAATATTTGTTAATATTATTTTTAGGAGTATTATCTGATGTGATGAGAGGCCTCATTATAAAGATAAATAGCTTTTTGAAAATCCAGACGCCAGTCAAATTGTTATTATTGTAATATTATTTTTACAGTATTACCAATTGTTATAAATAAATATTACCTGTTTATAGATTTGATCCCTAAGTCGAGCACATGTGACGGTGTAGTCAACCCTGTCAGTACCCTGGGGTCTCAGAGCAATCCATTCAACATGGCATCCTCGAGTGCTTATATCAGTAACTTTTAAACCTGAAACAAAAATACAAAAACAATAAATTTATGGTTGGTTGATGTAATAAGGTGTTCGACTTCTTGGTCATTACACCTCAATAAATTTATGGTTAGTTGGTTGATGTAATAAGGTGTTCCGACTTCTTGGTCATGACACCTCCATAAATTTATGGTTGGTTGGTTGATGTAATAAAGTGTTCGACTTCTTGGTTATTACACCTAAATAAATTTATGTTTTTAAAGAAATAATGAAACTTTTTCCTAAAAATCGATATTAATATATAAGAGCTTTTATGACAATGTTGTTGAGCGCCAGACCGACTTGAATAATTCAACAAAAGGGAGATAAACTTTTTTTTTGTATTTACAAATAGATATGTACAACTGAATAAAGAATAAATCCAACAAGCAAAAAAGAGAGCGCGGTATCCGGTTTTCGCGGGTTCGAAACCCAGCCGAGGCCCTTAGTTTATTTTATCTGGGAAGTAAAATAAACTTAAGCACTCCATCCTTCGGATGGGACGTTAAGCGATGGTCCCCAGCATGTACTATGTCAGGTACTGGTTAAAGACCCCCTATCCTAGGTGAATAAAAATTTAGGTTACGCAAAATTTAGGATTCCCATAGTAGAGTCGGGCTCATGTCCACCAGAGTGACGGAAACGCGCTCTGGTAGTAGGCGATATGACCATGTAGTTAAAAGCCCGGACATGAGTTATAATAATCAACTGCAACAAGCAAACATGCTAAGGGATAAAAAAATTGCCATGTCAAGAGAGGAGAAATCAGCCAGTGATGACACTGCCTAGGCACTGAGTTGTGAGAGCTGAGCGGTGATAGTAAAAGTGTAGCAATACGGAGGAGAAACGGCAGTCCGGGCGTCATTATAGCCTACCGTTCCTAAACCGTTCAAGACAAAGTGATGGATGGAGGAATCGTTGGCAATAAACCCTTCAATAAGAGTTATTATCTCTATATAAGTGTTGTCATTGTGACATTCTGGACACAGAATAATATTTCGTGTGCCGATGCATTCATTCTATCGGGAGTTATTGTGTTCACAAACACACATATAGACATAATTTTTTTTAATTTTTAAAATTTGAAGGTTGGAAAAAATGAAATTCCGCATCGAGTTTTTGTCTGATTTAATAACTTCCCCTATATTTTGTATAGTAGGGGAAGCAAAAGATACTTTTTTTCCCATTGCGGATTAAAATCGCATTAAGTTTCTCAATTCTTTGAATATTTCTGCAAAACTTGCATCAAAATATTCAGAATTTTGTGCTCTTCCAAAGATAACAATACTCTATCTCAATTTTGATTTGGTGAAGGAAGAAAGGTCCATCTTCTCCGTGCCGCGTCACATATATACATTTGGTAATCAGAACAATATACTCGCCTTTGACAGAAGGAGGAGGTGCGATCACAGTTGAAAAGGTGTATACTTCACTTTCTGGTCCCTTTCCAGTGGGGTTGGCAGCTGTTATAGTGAAATTGTAACAGGTCTGCTCCAAGAGCCTCGTCACCTTACAGCTTGTGTTGGTCCCCTCGTAGACAACCATTCGGCGACTGTAACAGATTCACAGAATCTAATAAGACATGTGCTGGAGAAAAGTGGAGTTCAAAGGACACTAACAAACATCCAGGTGAGAAGGATTCTTAACGAACATCTAAGGAAGGAAAAGGAGAGAATGGAGGAGGGACAGGAGAGATATGGGTCTCACAAGAGCTGGATGGAGTATAACAGCAAGAGATAACAGAAACTACTGGAGAGGATGCTGGAAAAAAGTGACGACATACTCTAAAGATTGTATTGATCTGCCTCATGCGGTCAATATTTCTGTGAAACATGAATAAAAAGCTCCGGTAGCTCAGAGATAGCGTGTTATCCTACTGAGCTCAAAATCGCAGGTTCGATAGTGGCCCATAGATTTTTTATCTGGGAGGTGAAGAAACCTTGAGCACGTCGTTCTTCGGATGGGACGTTAAGCGATGATCCCGAGCCCGTACGATGTCAGGTACTCGTTAAAGACCTCAACCCTAGGTGAATAAGCATGGGTAGGCAACATTTCGGACCCACAGAAGTAGAGTCAGGCTCATGTCCACGAGAGCGACGAAAGAGCGATATGACCTCAGTTACATACAAAAAATCCATTTACATACATTTTTGACATAAAACGAAAATTTTCGAGTTAAAGTGCGACAAGAACCTACTTGGACAAAGTGGACATATGAACGGTGAAGACATAGTTGTTAACGTTGGAATTCTGAGCGCCCCATCGTAACTTGAGGAAGTTGTGTCCGGCGGCTGCGCAGGAGAGCTGCGGCGGTGAAGGAGGCAATGGGAGAGTGGTCATCTTGAGGGTGGCTGCTGCACCAGGTCCCACGGTGTTCACACCTCGCACTCGGACCCTGCAAGACAACACTCATCATAATACCAAACATTTGCAACATGCTTGCAGTCGTATCTAAATAATACTTATATTAACTATTTTACTATCTGATATTAATAGCATCTTGTCATTATATTCAAGTTTTACATTCCAAAAACTGTGATTTTATTAGGCAGCAAGTTATCATGAATGAGTTATTATTATTTTACCATAATATTGATCCTGCATTTAGTCGTAAAGCTAACTTATTCTTAATATAATGACACGATGCTATTAATAGTACTTATTAAAATAGTTTATATATATAAACAATTTTTTCAAAAATATACCTTATATTTCAAATATAGTACACTGAAAAATAGAAAATAAACTTTATCTTTCCGCAGGCGATACTGGGTGGGAATATGAATAATACATTATTAACTGCTGCATTTTTGTTGCAGGGACAATAGTAGAAAGATCACAGACAGGATCATCAATGCAAAATAAAATGTGACACCTTATATTATGTCGGAACTTATTTTTTTAATGACTATTATTTATATTCCCCCCCAACACCGACTGCCTGCGGAAAGGTTATTTTACACTTTTCAGTGTACTATAATTGAAATATAAGATATATTTTTTGAAAAACTGGTATTATTTTAAAATTTTTTAAATTGCAATTGTTTACCTGCATTTTAAGCCTGTAATACATTTTATTTAACAAAATGTTGATTAATATCTGTATTTTTTTATATCCCAGCAAAGCAATCTTTGAGATGTTATACTTCTGTGCTCGGTCCCACTTCAAATTTGATCAAAATTGTCAGAAATTTCATAAAGAACGTTCATTTGTAATGGACGTTTTTGACATGCAACAGATAGCCGGTGAACCTGAATGAAATGTTGATATAATGCATTGTGGCCGGAATAAGGCATATGTACCAAGGTTTTAAGTATATTAGAAGTGACTGAAAAAGTGATTGATAGATTTGATGTAGCCAAATCCAATTAATAAGAGAACCCCCCGTTCTCTTAATAAGAGAAGCCCGTTTGTCATATGTCTACTTTGATGGCTTCCCATCCTACCTGTAGGTGGTGGCGGGGTTCAGATCCTGGAGGGTGCAGGGTGACTCTGTGAGGGTCAGGGAAAGGTCCCCAGCCTCCACTGTGTAGTGAGTGACCGGCTCTCCATTGGACTGAGGAGTGCCCCAGCTGAGGGTGGCCGAGGTGGGACTCACACTAGCCTTCAGGCCAGGCACTGCTCCTGGGGTTCCGGGGCTCGTCACTATGCTGCTCAGATCGGACCAATCGCTCGACCCAAGTCCGTTAGTCGCCTGGAAAATGGTAAAGCATAAAGCGTTATATTCAATTAGTTAAATAGAAGAGATCCGAAAACATCAGAACTGGTTCTTAGGTACATTAAATGATGATTAACTCTCACCTGAACCTTGAAAAGACAGAGGGTGGCCGGAGGAACAGGTCGGACCTCGCAGTGTGTGGACGGGCCTTGGTACACCTGACTGTAAACCTCACCAGGCGGGGTGGACATATGCAGAGTGTAGTGAGATATGGGTGAGCCATGGTGAGAGGGCGGTGTCCACGAACAGGAGACACAGCCGGCGGGGCCCAGGGAGAGCATGGGGGAAGCCGGCGTGCCAGGTACCCAGGAGCCTGAAGTCACCTCCAGGGGGTCTGACCAGGGGCCGGGGCCCACCTGAAACATACAGTGTTGTGTAGCAGCTTTGCAATTCTGTAGCAGTAAGATTTCATCGTTCACTCCTCCTAGGCAAACGATGTCTCGTCATTAAGCTGGGAACCTGATTATTTGTTAAAGTGGAAAAAAAAGTAGGTTATCGCCAATACACACTCAATTTTCCAATGACTAGTTGGCGAAAGGACAATTAGTTTTGGCTGAGAGGCTAGTAAGCAGGGTAGGATGCGAAAATGTTATCAACGCATGTCGCGAGACATAAAAAGCCTGAATAAACAGCAGTATTGAATATCTGATTGATTAGATAACCCCCTTCCTAAATTCCTTATTATTATTATTTTCGAAGACATTATGCCTCAAAATAGTATCCTGGCTACATCAGGGTCCACACGATGTCTATGGGCTTCGGTTATGCGCTACAAAGCAGACCTCTTCACATAGATGACCCATAGACAACATTTAGCTTTATGATAGCAAAATGGTGAGCTCACCTTATTGGAAGCCCTAACGATGAACGTGTACCGAGTTGCAGGTCTCAGCTCCGTCACCACACACTCTGTTTCCTTTCCTCTGTAGGCGGTTCGGAGTCCTTCTTCCTCCTCAAAGCTCATACCTAGCTCCATTTCGGTCACCGGGGAACCTCCGTCAGACTCAGGACAACCTGATTCAATACAACAAAACACAATTACAGCTCATCTATAAAACATAAATTATTACTATATAATACATTATTATAGCATTATGTCTCCCATTTTGCCTATTTTCAAAAAATAGGAGTATCTAAAATACAACAAACAATAACAGAATACATTTCTGTGATCTGTGTTGATATAGTGCCAAACTAAAAAAATGAAAAATAAAAAAACAAAAACTTGTTTAACGTCTAAATCCACAAAAATATATACATAAAGTGTACCGGTTTCGTCTCACGCCATCGTCAGCACGATGTTGAAAACTGACAACCCCCTTGAGTGCTAACATTAATTTTATGTATCGGAGCCCTCATAAACCCCTTTCCCGTTAAAAATGTTGGTTTATGGCACTGCCTGTGTTCCGATCGGGCATATAAGAATGCTTTATGTAAAATTTCGAGAAAAAAAAATCCGATCAGATGTTTAGGCGTGATGTTGAAACAAAGTAACGACATTTCAACTTTACAATATGAATGTCACTTCGATATTGATTATTATACATTCCATGCTTCTTGATTTAATAATATTAAATTATTTTCAAAAACCCTTACCAAAAATCTAATCAAGTGTGGGACCTGGCCTCTCACAGTAAGCTATATCTTGGAGGAGTGCCCTGGATATAAGGATGTGATGTCTGAAGGTAACAGAACTCCACAATTCGAGAGAAGGAATTGGAACAATTCACTGCACTATGATTTGTTTAAAAATAATGAAGAAAATTTGCATAAATCGTAGCTGCAACTGTCTTTTAAGTCGTTTATAATATAATGAAATCACGGTTTTACGAATTACATACAGTTTAGATGGATCATTTATCAACGAATACGGAGGAGATGAGTACTTACCCCACTTAAGGTGAAGAGAGTGAGAACGAGCCTTGCCATGGAGCCTGGGGGCGGAGCAGGCGCCTGGACAGACAGGCTCAGTGACGAGAAGAGTGGGCTCAGAGGGGTCGGATATTCCACCAGGCCCCTCACACACCACCCGGACATGGTAGGCGGTCCCTGGCTCTAGGCGCTCTACAGAGCAGGTGAGTCCCGGTCCAGTGTACACCACTTGGTATTCTTTAAATAAATTCACATATTAGACAGAAAAATTGGAAGTAAACACTGAAAACTCAATACAAAAAAATTTAAAAAAAGTAGGTGAACATTAGTTCCCCAGAACAAATCAACTTTTATAGGGGGTTCCTAAATCCTCATACTAAATTTTGTGTCGATAAATTCATTACATCGGCAGTTATTAGGGTTTTTGAAATGAGTCCCCTCCCCTGAACCCCTTTTTCCTTCGGCCGATATCGCTGAAATTTGACAGGTTGTCTCATTGGGTTTTGACTTAAAATATGAAATTCAATGTCGAAACATTCATTATATCGGTAGTTAGTGGGCTTTCAGTTCAGCCCCCCTTCCATATAATATTTCGTGTCGATTACATTCATTGTATCGGCAGTTATTAGAGTTTTTGTGTTAAGCCTCCCCCTAATCCCCTTCCTTGATTTGACTGACAATCAATAGATGTCGTCCTTAGAGGGTTCTTGATTCACATATAAAATGTCGCGTCGATATATTCATTGTATCGGGAGTTATCGTATTCACACAAGCAGACAGACAGAATGTATTTTTTTTTCATATTTGGAATCTAGAGGTCGGAATACCTGAAATTCCGTTGAAAATTCCCCCGCAATGAATTTTTGGCCGATTACACAACGAAAGAGTTATACAAAATATTTATGTTAATTGTATTAAATTAAAAAATGTATCTACTGTATTTATTATTTATGTACTCATAGATTTATTTACTGACTATTATTTTTGATAGTATTGTTATTACTAATCACATGTCTGTCAGACTCAAATAAGGTGTTGATGTATCTAATATATAAGCTATCTTAATGTATACAATCTTATGACGTATCCTATTACCATGCATTGGTTTAACGGAAATAGATATTATTATTACTTAATGATTTGAAGAAGCCCACGAACCGTGGACATTCCTAAATGAATAAAATAACCACAGAATATTCTAGACGATTATTTTGCAATAAATTCAACTAAAAATTGTAAACCTACAAATAATCGTAATATTCGTTTGCCAGATATTCCATGGACCACAAAACATTGACTATAGTATCCTTTAATGATGGGTTTCTACAAATGAAGTCCTACCTTCTTCTTTGTAGTAGTTGAGGATCTGGACGGTGTATGAGTTGACAGGAGCGCCGCCAGTGTCCTGGGGAGGGTCCCACTTTAACCTGAAGAAGTGGAGATGCATTTTGCCCTTCAGTTGGGGCCGGGAGGGGGGCCCAGGTCGGCCGGGCAGGGTCGTATATCGGGCTTCCTCCGACCAACGAGACCAACCGTCCTCGTTCTGCGACTTCAGCTGGAAACAACACTATCAGTTAGTTTCATGGATCTAAAAAGATTCAGGTGCCCACCAGTGATCACCTTAAAAATTACAGACAAATTGAACAATACTTCAATACCTGCAAACATTTGGGAAACCTGAATTGAATGGTGTTTTTCAAACTTTAACTCGACGCGCCGCTTACAATTATCACAAAGTAACTTACTGAAATTCACAAAACTACTCTCTCCAAAATATGTAGTTGAATGACTAAATCTATCCTTATTCTAGATGGCATCGAATGTCAGTCCAGAGAAAAAACGCATCACTATTCAATCACCCATGCCAACGTTTGAATAAGTAGATACCCTAGGTGGAATTGCGAAGGTAACATACTGATATGGACAACCGGTTACATAGTAGAAGTAATACTTCTACCAATATCTTTTCTCATAAAGTCAACCATTAATGTATTCTGATTTGTCCTTTATTCTAAGTTGAGAAACGCGGACATATTGTGGAAACTTGTAATAAATAAATAAAACAAACTTATTCATAGCTAGACCTGACGATGGTATAAAGCCGAAACCGGTAGTTATATATGAATATATATCTTTAGTGGAATAGACAATATTTCAAAAATAAGTTTGTTTTATTTATTTGTCCTTTATTCCCAATTTATTTCCTTTTCTTCTCTATTCATACATACATTTTTTAAAATCTTTATTATTGTCTAATTTTCAACCATGAAGCACTAATTGTTTTTGTTTTTTTTCAATACAGAGCATATTACTGTTACTTAATTTATCTGATTCTTTTCTTTTAATTTCATAAAATTTTGGGATCAATTTAGTAGTTTATGTTAAATTTCAATTTAAACAATACAGATAATATCATTACAATCGGTTCAAACAAACAAAACATTTTTTACTAAACTTATCTGGATTGGATAGGGTTTGAGTGCCTTCTATCTGGGAAGGGGAGGGGGAGAGGCTATATCGCCTTCTACCAGAGTGAGAAAAGAGCGCTCTGGTGTGCATGAGCCCGACTTAGTTTAGAAAAAACTGAAACAAACCCAATTGAACTCAACCTTTGAGGTTCCTGTCCACTTTAGCCTCAAAAATGAAAAACACCAGGACCCATCACCAAAAAAGGGTTTTTGCCCGAAAAAAAGTAAGGATGAGCTTTTCACTCACCCTAAACCTATAGGTGGTGTTGTTGCGGAGACCGGTACAGGTGTAGGAGCGGTCCTTTCCAGTGTAGACAGGGAGGAAGCCATGTCTTGTCTCTGGATCCTCCATCTGGAGGGTGAACTCCTCGTCCTGAGGTCTGATGGGCCAGGCCAGACTGAGGGAATTGGGGCTGGAGTGGGTGAGACTGGGGGCCACGGGCTGAGGAGGCGGGCTGTCGCAGGTCGTGTACGCTCCAACCTCGCTGTACTCACTGAAATTTAGACAAAACACTTTAATAATTTAAGAAATAAATACATTAATTAGAGTTTTCGGGATTTTTTCTTATTTTTATTCTATTATAAGTGCAGTGTAGTGTCTCATGTTCAATATATTGTATAATATATGTTACCGATGGGAGAATACACTTCTGCGGTCTGTGTCGATATAGTGGAAAGTTGATAAAATATAACTGATTGGGCCTACATTTGTTGTGGTCATGGGGAGTAGATAATCCCAATCTTATCGCCGCTCTCTTAACCAACTAGGTTCTGAGACTCAGTTCGGCCGTAGCAGCCAGCTCAGTTCGACCGTAGCAGTTCTCCTGTATATAAAGTTCGACTTCCAAAGTCAGCTCGTGTGGTTACGCTCAAGAGTTTTTGTGCAACTCTTGTGCGAGTCTAGGACCAGTTAGTGCCGACTTAGCTCTTGTGTGAGAAAGACAATCCTACAAATCGTCTTGTGTATAGCAGTGTAATTTGGTTACTTAGTGTGTGTGAAAGTACATGTTGTACTTCTCTTATCTTATGTTGTTTCCATCGTGGGAAACCGTTCATAATGTGTTAATTACGTTTTCTCAGTTTATGTTTGCTTATAGACAAACCGAGCAGTCAAGCCCTGTTCTATTTAATATAAGCCTGGCCAGGTTATATATATATGAATCCATATATCATTGTTTCCCGCTTTATTATGTACCTTATAGATGCGGCAAACACCAGTATCAAGAATTACACCTATCAGTGAGTACATAATAGTTTTTAAGAAATATTAACAGAAATACAGTTTTCATTATTTTATTTTAAAGTTAGTTTATTCATGAATTATCACCTATCAATACAGTCCACTCAGTGTGTGCTATGTTTATCCGAAAGAATAAGTTGTTGACACTCCTGTCGGTCCTTTGTGAAGCAGTACAGATTCTTCTCTATTTAAGTATGTCAGTGTTTGCCCATTGCGCTTTATATTATTATTATAAGTTAATTGTATAATAAATAATATGTTCTGAGGTGTTCTTATTGTCATAAAACCTTAATTAAAGTTCTCAAAGGTATTTACAGTAAATAATAGTTATAAGAACTCTTCAACTTGTGGTCTCACAATGAACAGGAAGAAACTACGAAATTCTAAATAGGAAGGTGTCTAGTGGTAGAGTGCGCTGGCTGCAGTGTTGAATATTCTATAAATACAGTAATAGGAGGGTTTACCTTGAAAATGTTATGGAATTTCCAAGCCAGAGCACATTTTGTGAAACTTAAAAGCATGGGTGGTTTTAATTAGAACTTTAGAGCAATGGGCCACAAGCCTGAATATTGTTCTCATAGAGAGAAGACGCAATTAATGATAAGAACTAATTACACAAATTTGCAATAAAACAAACTTCTTTTATGGAATAGTCTTGTATAGAATATTATGGATTTCCTAGTTCAATTTCCAAGCCCTTTCTTACCTGTCTGTTTACTTATAAGAACGGTTCGCATTCAGTAAACTTGTCTTAGATTATAACTAAACCTGACGGTAATGCCGAAACGTAGTTTATATATCATTATTTTCAGGATTAGATAATAATTTAAAAACAACGTTTGTTTTATCTATACAACAAATAATTACTAAAATTAACAATAAAATAATAAATGAACACGAAATTTCCAAATTAGGCGAAAGAGAGAATGATAATACAGAAGCTGGTAATAGATGAAAATAATAATAATTTGCTAATTGATGGTTTCCAAAGTTATTTTGCAATGACGAAGTTGGCGAATAGCAGTTGATTAATAACTGTCTCCAGAAATAAGTAATGAATACACAATTTAAATTCAAGTTTATTACATTTAACTGTAAAAACAACTGGATAATGCCACAACTTGGCAAAATTTGTTAAGGAAAATATATAATGAAATATAAGTGAAGTGGGACTTAAACTTGAGAAAGAATGCTGATTTGTATACATTTTAATTCTCATGCTAACTTAACAAATTTTTCATTTTAAAAAACTAATTAAAATTTAGTGTTTAGCGAGCGATAAGTAGGAAAATAATTCAAAGAGAGGGTTTGACTTGACTTACTCAGTTGGCTACGATGAAAAAGTGCCGACAAAGAAGATTAATATTTAAAAATATTTATCATGTGCATTTTACAGCAAATTCCGTTTAATCCGGACGGGGTCCGGTCCCATTTAGTCTGGATTAGCGGGACTCTACTGTAAATAGTTTCCGAAACGTTCGTCAAATACTGAGTTTTGTATTTATACGACGGAACCTCGATTTCCCTCATCATAGCATTTGTTGTATTTATTAAAATTTGGAATTTTATATTCATTTATTTTCTATTATTTTTTAAAATAATTATTATTGAACACATATGTGTTTGTATTCTATCAGTGGTACATCTCAGTACTGAGTAGACCTTTAGCCTCTAAACTGTACGGGTGGGATGTGCCACTGATGATGACATAAAAATCTGTTCTGATCAAAAATAAAACAGTGGGAAGACAACGTCTTTTGTTTCTATGAGAAATCTCGTCCCACAACATCGTATTATATATTAATGAAAATAAATATTTTTATAAATAAAATTACCTGAGGCCATACTGGTTGAGGGCAGCCACCCTAAAGCGGTAGGGGGTGGCAGGCTGCAGTTTGGGGATATGGGCCTGCTTGCTCTTGGAACGTGTCGCCTCCTTCCAGACACCGCCCTCCTCCCACTCCACCACATAGTAGTCTATGTGACTCCCATTGTCATTGGCCGCCAGCCATCTGCAACAGTCAACATCACAGTGAACATCTAACAATAACTCCACTCTAAGTTAGTCAACAAGTGATACCTTAGAACATATCCACTGCTAAAACTATTTCTGCATTTCCCTAAAAATGATTATTCATTACTACACAAAATACAAATTAGTAAACGAAGTAAACACGAATTTAATTACAATTTGTGTAGAAATAATTATTATTTTTCAAGTTGATTATAAAACAATTATTATTATTCATTTCTACACAAAATACAAAATAATAGACGAAGTAAACACATGACAAAAAGATTTCCCATTTAGGACACTTGTGTGTTCCACAGAAAAAAGTAGTGAAATTAAATATTAAAAACAGAAGTATAACGAAATTCCATTGAATAATTTCTAGGCAAGATTAATAGTTGAGTGCCCCAATAACTCAACAGGAAATCCAGAATTAATTCCTTTCAATACTTTTATGCAAGACTGGATTTTCGTATTATGCTGTGACAAAAACTAGAAAAGATGTTCGGTGAATAACCGGCAATGTACTCCCCCACAACGAATTAATCATTTAAGTTGTCGCTCTTCCTCCAAAAGCGATTGACCGTTTGAGCTAAAAATCAATTGTTGACTTATATAGGGTACTTTTGAATCCTCATACTAAATTTCATGTCCATACATGGGTTATGAGTTGAGCCCCTTCTGATCCCTCTCCTCCTTAGGCCGAAAATTATTAGGTGTCGTTATGGGGTTCGAGTTATTGTGTTGAGCCATTTCTTAATCTGTATCCTCATTGTTTGTTATTCATTTAGTTATTTTATAGATAGGAAAAGCTTCTGGTTTTTATTGGTTCATATATCAATATCAAAAGAAGGAGGTTTAGGAAACGCTGCTCTCAGAATGGGTATAGGTGGTTGATATACCAGTAATCAAAAGAAGGAAGTTAAGGAAACGCTGCTCTCAGAATGGGTATAGGTGGTTGATATACCAGTAATCAAAAGAAGGAGGTTTAGGAAACGCTGCTCTCAGAATGGGTATAGGTGGTTGATATACCAGTAATCAAAAGAAGGAGGTTTAGGAAACGCTGCTCTCAGAATGGGTATAGGTGGTTGATATACCAGTAATCAAAAGAAGGAGGTTTAGGAAACGCTGCTCTCAGAATGGGTATAGGTGGTTGATATACCAGTAATCAAAAGAAGGAGGTTTAGGAAATGCTGCTCTCAGAATGGGTATAGGTGGTTGATATACCAGTAATCAAAAGAAGGAGGTTTAGGAAACGCTGCTCTCAGAATGGGTATAGGTGGTTGATATACCAGTAATCAAAAAATTAACAAATAATCAAATATATGGTATACTTACTTTAATGTGAGTGCATTTTTGGCGCGGGAAGATAGTTTAGGCGGGGCAGGAGGTGGATCAGGCTTGCAGGGTGGCGTGACCAGAAGTGTTGCCTCACTAGCGCAACCTATGCAGTTGTCCAGTCGAGCACTCACCCTCACTGAATACTCTGTACCTGGCTTCAGGTCCTCTATCCTGAAACACACAAAATATTAAATGATTATTGTGCTGATCTTTTGTGCAGGTTCACTCCATGCCAGAACGATCAACTTTCTGAAGATACGTCACATGTCTTCCTCATTCCGATATATTGAGAAACTATAACAAATGAAGCGCCAGATCGGTTTGTATTTTAGAAGGGGGTTTGAAAAAATTTGTTTTTAGGATTTCGTATCATATAAATGGTAAAAGCGGAATCCTTATGGAAAGCTCGCGGTGTCCGTTCGTCTGTCACAGCTTTATAACTTTGACCCGATTAACCTAAATCAAAGCTAAAATTGAGAGCTCAAAAATTCGGCATTTAGGTAAGTCAGGTGCCCGCAGACTTAACCTCTAAAGTAAAATAAAAATAAATTATAAACCGATTGAGGGATTATTGATAATGTATTATGAAGATTTCAAAAAAAATTAATTTACTTGATCGTATTTTTTGTTATTATGTTTTAACTAGAAGCGTGCTCCCACGAGTATCCATTCTCTAACTTTCTGAATATACTCATGAAATTTTGAAAAATGTAAAATATAAACAATCGGAGTTTTTCAAAAATTTGATTCGCTGTTTAGCCCAAATACATTGGTGCTAGAACGGTGAAACAAATGAAAAATTGAGTGTTTTAACCTTATCGCAAGAGGCCCCGCAGTTGACCGTTTTTTTTTTGTAATTTTTAAATTATGCTCGCAATGAAGAAAATATGAAAAATACATACTTAATACATTCATTTCTTTTTTCTACAAACTTTTTTTACTGGAAGCGCTCGGGAGAATGTCGTATAGTTTTTTTTTAACTTTCATAAATAAAATTGACACGCTTAATTAGATTTTTTTAAGCGTTGGTTTTTATTTAAAAAAAAAAACACTCAAAAAGGTTTTATTATAAAAAAAAAAAATTCGAACATAGCTCCTTAAATCTTTTTAAAGTCCTACAAACCATGATCCGATTCTCATTCGTTTCCAAATTATTAAATTATTTTGTGTTTTTTTACTTGGAAGATTGTTTTTGATCAATAAATCGCTTTTAGTCAGCTAAACTTAATTTTGATGCCACCATCCGAAAATACTCTATTCAAGTGTCTTAGAACTTGTGGAATTTCACAATACTTTCTCCAATCAATGAGCTTTAAAACGATATCCCTAAATACCCTAGAGTACCTCAAGTGGCCAATTTAAAGTCAATATTTAAATTTTAAAAAGTGGTCTTTTGAGAAAAGAGCCACGCAAATTAATGAAGGAAACGTCGACACATTATTTCCCTTTTTGATAGTACGTACAATTATTTCAACTAATTCACGAATTCAGAATAAAATGCATAGTTAATTATATTGGTTTTTAATGTTCAAATTGCCCTCCACGGTTCCGGGTACACGCCCTTAGTTTCTTCCTCATCGAACCAACCGAAACCAGTAACATTGAATAATATACCCATATCGAAATATTTTATATTAAATTTAAAAAAACGGAAAACTATTATAGCACTATAAACGAAACACCTCTACTTACAGGATCCATCGATAGAATCTGAGAAAAACAAACAAAATAAAATGTGTTATAACGAGAATTGAATGTTAACATAAAATCGGCGAAGCAACACACCGCATAGCCATAAATTCGTTTTTTTGGGGATCAAATCATTCTATGGAGGCATCAGGGATTGTATTATAATAATTACTTGTAGTTTGAAATAAAATTTTCAAACTTTAGAGAGTTTCTAGGGTTTTTGAATTGAGCCCCCTTCTCTAAAGAAATTTGATAGGTTATGTCCTCAAATATAAAATTTAATGTCGATATATATGAGTTAGGCTCCACCTCTGATCCCCCCTTGGCTTCTGCCAATTCCGCTGATTTTGAATTCACATATGAAATTGTGTGTCGATACATACAACAGCAGTTTGTAGATCACAGGTTATCAAATAAGATGTAGTCTGACCTCTCACAGATTTTTATTTGTATTAGCTAGCCGGCTTTCGAGGTTGCCCTCATCATCAGGCAGTCTACAAAAGAAACTAGCCCTAACCAACAAAAAACAAAAAAACACAAAAACCACCAAAAAAGTGCCGTTTGTAGAGTTTTTGAGTTAAGTCTCGCCCCGAATCCCCACCTTCCCTTTGGCCAATTTAGCTGAAAATCGATAGGTGTTGTCCTTATCGGGTTCTGGATTCTCGGAGTTATCGTGTTAACACATACGCATCATTTTTTTTGTTTTCATACTCGGAATCTGGAGGTCAGAAAAGACATGAAATTCAGTTGAAAACTCCGCATCGATTTTTTTTGCCGATTACATAACTTCCCCTGTTCTTCGTATAGATGAGAATGTAATAAGTTCTTTTCATAGAAATATAACATATGTTGTATTTACCACAGTAGATGGGTAAATGTGAATACTTCATTCATAAAACACCGTACTCACTTTCGCCAAATGACTAGGGGAATTCGCACATTGACCGGTGAATGAGCATATTAGCCGCGCTCCTCACATTCACCGTAACATACATACATTTATAGCTGAACAGTCTGTTTACCTGCAGGAACGAGCATCCCCACTGTAGATGGTTTTATATTTTCCTTCTTTACCCCGGTCACTCAGCAGAACGTCATAACTAAGATCCTGGGGGTTCTCCATGTCTGGAGGTGTCCAGTTGACCAGCGCAGTCCTACTGGTTACTTCGCAAACCTGACAATAATAAATAAGACACAATAAGAAATAAGACAAATTTGCAATTGGCAATTCTGGCGAGAAATGCCATGTAAAATTATTTTCACAGGAATAATCAACGGAAAAAACGTTGCCAAATGTTTTCGCAGGTCAATGACAATCATTTTCATTTGTCCCTGTTTGGGCCTACATTGTTGTGGTTATAGGGATTAGCGGATCCTTATGTCTTACTCCCACTCTCTGGACAAACTAGGTCCTGCACTCAGTTCGGCCGTAGAAGCCCGCTCATGTGTGTGTAAAGTTCGACTTCCAAAGTCAGTCAATCGAATACAGTCCACCCAGAAAGTGCCATGTTTACGAATGTTGTGCGTAGACAGTCCCAATGGAATTAAAGAAAAAAAAGTAACTAATTTACGCAACTTATTAAGAAAGTATTAAATAACAGAACAGATTATAGTTAATGAAATCATTAATAATACTGTTAATGTATTATAGAAGAGTGTTTTTCTGGAACTTTAAACTTCTAGGCATGATAGAAACAAGGCCAGGAAATCACCAAGAAATTATGTAAATGGTAAGATGTTAATTATTATTTTTATAGCAATTTGTTTTCCATGCTGCGCTCAATTTAACCACATACCTCAGGAGCTTTGATAGTGCCTAAGAGGTCTGCTATGACCGAGGTTTCTTCTTCCTCGTCCTGTAGACTTGAGCTTTCTTCACCATCTTCCGAGGTGCCAACACTACCCACGCCTTTCCGACTTGTTCCGTTCATCAGATCTATAAACAAATATGTACATAGATTATTTCATGTCAACTTAACAAAATAATATTATGTTTAAGTATTTATTTCCATGAATACGGAGTAAGTGATTAAACCATGTAAACTCCTCCCCATTGAGCTATTAGTTAGTGTTCCTTTAAACTCCATACTAAACGGGTGTGATAAGCAAGTTTTATTTCATTTTACCCTGATATTTTACTGGTTACTTCTCTATACAACTAATATGACGTAAACCTTTCACAATTCTTCAAAATTGGTGGTATGGTAGAAGCTCATCAAAACATTAACAATATTCGGAGGTTTACAGCCATTTTGAATTTCAGGATGTGGAATCCAATTTTATTTTAACTCGGCTTCTAAATAAGATATAGAGGCCTGAGAGGCCTTAAATTGCGCCAAAAGTGGTCAAAACTAATTTCGGACAATATTCCGCGAATTAAAATGCAAATATCTCCACCATTTTAATGACTTTCTGTGTGTGCTATCAATGGCCCTTCATCCTCCTCCGTCAAATTTGGAATCCGAAAGACAATACAATAAACTTAGTTGAGCTAAAATAACCTTCTCCAAAATAGCAGCACACAATTCTTGTACGCGCTTCATTTTATTTCTTGTTTTTACTTCTACTTCAAGATGATATGCAGAGTAAGAATACAATTTTATTAATACATTTTTCATGTTTCTGAAAGTATAACGCAAAGGATTCGTTCGAACGTTTCCTCTATCTTTGAAAAAGGAAATTAAACCAGAAAATTTACATGTTAAAACTACGGAAAACATGGAAATAGAGAGCTTATAATCTAGATAGAAAAATATAATCTAGTGAAAATATTGAAATCTAATTGTGTTTTGGTGTTATGTATCCTGCAGACCAAGGAAATTATTAATTTATTTATTATTATTTACAACAGAATTCGTGCCAAAAACGTCCCCGTAATAGAGGCCTTCCTTTTCTTGTAAACGTTATAATGGAACATTTCTTTACGTTTAAGTCCACACAATTCACTAGACACCATTCCAAGTGTGTACTTCAGTGTATTCTCAAACCTAGCACAGTTCTTCAGGGATCTTATCTTTCTAGAATATTTGGAATCATCAGCGAAGAATATTGCAGGTTCAATATAAGAATTACTCGTTAAGTCATCGATATAGAATTGGGCGAACAAATGGAGAATAAAAATTAATAGAGACAAATTTCTACAAACTACATCCACCCTCAGACACAACACTTGTCCACCAGTTTACATTAACAACCATCATATTCGTGCAGACACTGTTTGATATCTAGGGCATCATTTAGAAAGATGTTTAACTTGGACAACCCACACCAGACTGAAACGCACAGATGAAAGACTGAAATCAATCATCGAACGACGATCGACATTATCACTTTAGAGCAATTCATATATATAAAGCTGAAAATGTCTGAGCGTTGTACCGCTATAACTCACGAACGGCTTGATGGATTTGATTAATTTTTTTTTTTATTTGTTCGTCATCGTCTGTGGAAGGTTATAGGCGTATTAGTACCTCAATATCTGGTCCATCCCAGCATCCACTCACGCAATCTTTGTAACTCGAAAACCATTGCAACGATTAATGAGAAATCTTTTTGAATAAATTAGTTTTAGCTCCAAAGCTAGCGTTACTACAGTTGAAGGACTATAAGCCTTATTCCGTATGAATAATTGAAAATTATAACATCATGAATGTACTCGTATGTCGAGAAACTGAATAGCCTAATAGGCGTACTGTAATGTCGAGGAACTGAATAGCCTTATAGGAGATATTGGGAGAAAAGTCAAAGTTCCCCGGGCAACGCCGGGTATTATTGCTATTTCTAATATATAACAACATACTAAAATGCGCCTTTTATGTTTCCAATCTCACACTAAACAATGACCTTAACATCCCATTTTTGCCCTATTAGGACACCCTCACATATAGTCTGCCCACAAATCCACCACGCCGCCTCAAGCGGGCATGACAGAGGGACCTGCTCCAGGACTCCTCTTCAGCAGTACAACCGCTGACATGTCATTTCTCCCAAAGCATCCCATTTTCTGACAATTACATGTTGTAAATATGTAAATAAACACAATTATTTTTTGTTGCAAATGTAGAGTGAAAGGTACCTAACTCATCTTGCTGAACCCTTCAACCGTAGAAGAGAAACATAGTATGTATTATTACATAATAGTAACAATAAATAATAATAATGAGTACCAACCAATATAATAATTGTGTACTTACCCTTCCTCGGTGAAAGGGGGGGCGTGGTGGTAAGAGGCGTTTCTCTTAACTGTTTCTGTTCGAGTTTCTTTTTTAATTTGTTATATTGTCGTTGGGTCCTTTCATCTTTATGGTAGTTGTGAGGAGGTGGCGAGTGGCCTACAATAAAACAAAATAATAACAATTACTCAAGACACAATACAACAAACTGTAATAAACATCAAAGAGAAGAAGATTGTAAAAGTTTAAAATGGGAACTGCTTCTACAGTAATAATAGATGGTTCGCAGATACGGCCAATTAGACTGAGAAAAAATTAATTTAGTGAACATTAACTTCAAAGTAAACGAAAATTGTTAATGAATTACCATATGAGGGGTGTAAAAGTAAAGGAAATTACAAAAAAACAAAAAAAACAGACTCCATTTTGAGGAAATTATAAAAACTATAAACCTTTTACATTCTTCAATTATCTTTATTTATTTTTTATTATTAGGCTGATGAAGAGGTCATTAGCGCCAGCACAACTAACATTATAGTACATAGGGTGACATGAAGTGGCTATGTCTATCTCTCTGGGTGGCTCCAACTGGCAGAGTGGGGGAGTTGGTCCTGTCCAACGCACCTTCGTCCTCCTAGTAGTATGGTTCTCTTCCAGCCTCCAGGGGAGAGGCTCTATCCAGGGGTTAGCTGTTCCTCTAGGAATGGCACCATTTAATTTGTTGGGGATACAGTCCGGTGTTTCGCAAGAATTGCAGCAGCTGGGCAGCAACGTATTATATTCCTCAGCAACGTATTATATTCCTGCTTTTGCTATTTATGTTTGATAGCCAATTTGAGTGCTTGCTTGATGTCTGCAGGAGGGACTGCTATGCCCTCTGTTAGCACGACAGCTGTAGCTTCCTTGGCGGGTCGGTCCGCCAGCTCGTTACCATGATTCCTACATGTCCTGGGATCCAGGCGAAGACTATGTCTTTTCCAAGGTTATGTAGCGATTTTTTATTGTTTTTGATAATAATCAAGAACTCAATTCAAATGTCTTTCATAAGCCAAACTTATTTTTTACTAAACATTCTTCCTCTCTTTTTGAAAAAAGTATAACTCATAAAGAAATTAATTTCTTTAATGCCCTTTCTAACTTTTTGAAGATAATAGAAACAATAACAAAATTTAAACTTCAACTAAAAATGTTTATATTAGAGGAAACCCTCTATTCGGACAATTGCAGTGATGCTAATAACTAGTGGCTGAATTGCTCGATGGTGAAGTGACAAGCACCGCAATAAATGTATTACAGTTCCTCATGTATGTGAATAGTTGTTGGTGAATCCCCGGCAATTAATACTGAATCCTCATACTTAAGTCGATACTGAATCCTCATACTAAAGTCGATACATCGGCAGTCATTTGAATTGAGCAAATACAATATAAAATTTCATGTTGTTACATTCGTTACATCGGCAGTTATTGGTTTTTTTTCAGTTAAACCCCCTCTGATGCCCCCCAGCCTTTGGTCAATTTGGCTGGAAATCAATAGGTGACGTCCTTATGGAGTTTTGAATTTTACATGAAGAATTTTTTGTCGATCCATTCATTACACAGTTGTTAGAGTTTTTTGCGTTAAGCCTCCCCACTAATCCACACCTTCCTTTGGCCGATTCCACTGAATATTAAGAAGTGTCGTTCTTATGGGGTTTGAACTTATATATGAAATTTTGTGTCGATATATTTATTACAACGGTAGTTTAGAGTCCTAGTGTCGTCCTTACGGGGTTCAGGGGACACATACGAGTATACAATTTCGGAATTATAATTATAATTCATATTGTACTCCCATAGTTGTCTCTTTTATGTATATTTTTACCATAATTTTATTTATTAGTTATTTTATTTTTTCTCATTTATATATATAATTATATACTATAATTGTTATTGTTTTCTTTCTACTTTCTATATTTCGCGCATTGCGACCCGAAGAAGAGAGGTAAGAATTTGCTGAAATGTTGTAGTGAAAAAGACACTTCCGGAAAAATTATAAAAAATTATTATCTTAATTGTAATTAAATTATAAAATGTATCTACTGTATTTATTATATACTTTAGTTATTTACTTTAATTGTACAATTTCCGAAAACGTGAAACTCCCAGGAAAACTCAACATAGAATTTCTGACGAAACTATAACATAAACTTGTATATTTTTGTCATGTTCGTAACCTGTACTCCCATAGTTTTCGTTCAGAAAGACTGTGATATATTCCAAATTAAAAGAAGATTCTCCAGACGGAAGTGAAGCCGGAAGAAGGTAGAATGGAATAATGAATAGAGTCAAAAAGTAGGATACAATTGTGAGCCATGTATGGAGGTGACAGTTAGATGAGGAGACTCGACTAGACAGGGCATGACGGTTCTCTCTAACCATCTCAAGTCCATATTTTGAATAATTTATGGCCAAGTGCTCACGGTGCCCGAAAATTTCAAAACCTTGTATAGTGATGATTGCCACTTTTAAATTGAATTTCTTAGAGAAACGCGAACAATTGTGAAGTTGGGAGCCTCAGTAGTCACGCCTGGCAATGAGACTATAGTTTCATATTCAAAAACATTATTTGATACATAGCCTTCATTTTTATTTTTTGGCAGAGTTCCTCTACAGATATCCTCTTTAAGGTCTGTCGAAATTACATTACAATCATTATTTTCTATTATTTATATAATAATTTATTTCTCTTGTTTTTTCTCTTTTATGTATTTTTATCATCATTTTATTTATTTGTTACTTTAATTTTTTCTCATTTATATATATTTATATATTATATAATTGTTATTGTTATTTTGTTTTCTTTTTCTTTTCTATATTTCGCACATTGTGACCTGAGGAAGGGACATAAGAACGTCCTGAAATGTTGTAGTGAAAAAGACACTTCCGGAAAAGTTATCTAAAACTATTATCTTAATTTTAATTAAATTATAAAATTTATCTACTGTATTTATATTATCTACTTTATTTATCTACTGTATAATATCATTATTTTTTTGGTTCTCATATTTCTAAGTACTTATTTATTAATTTCATTTAACTTTTTAGTAGTATGTAGTAGTTCAATAGTGTGAGTGAGACTCTAATTGTTAATATATGTTTATGTATTTGATTTATAAGTTATCTTAAAGTATATATTCTCATGATGTATCCTATTACCATGTTATGGTATAACGGAAATAAATATTATTGTTATTATAAATATTATTATAATACAGTGTGGCTTAACGTCAATGTGACAACCTAGTTTCACCCACACCGTTGCAATTACAGACTTCTACTTCCCCAGTAATACGAAATATAGGGAAAGTTATTTTATCGGTCAAAAATTCGATGTTGAGTTTTCAACGGAATTTCATCTTTTTAGACATACAAATTCCAAAAATGAAAAAAAAAAAGTCTATGTGAGTGTCTGTGAACACTATAATTCCCGATGGAGTGAATGTATCAACATGAATTGTATACTTGAATCCAGAACCCCGTAACGACGAAAATAATATATTTGCAGCCAAATTGGGCAAAGGGAAGAGGACGGATTACACAATTATATTTATAAAGATAATCATTTATTTATTTATACATTTGCCCCCGACAGGTTAATGTCCAATTACTAGGTCAAACATAATTTACAATTAGTATTACTACGATTAAATTAAAATAAAGATAAACAATAAAAAAAATATGAGAAAAATAAAAAAAAATGGTCAGAAGAGAAAAGATCTATGTAAAATCACTTTGAGGGCGCCGGTAGCTCAGAGGTAGCGTGCTTCTCAAGATCGCAGGTTCGAAACCCGACTCTAAGTTTTTTATGACCTCGTAGTTAAAGCCCGGGCATGAGTTATAAAACCTAATCTACCTAATTTTCAAAAACTAGAACTTTTCCTATTAAAAACATAGTACTAGAAAGTTTGTTAGTTTCAATACTATTGGGGTTCCCCAGGAGGACGACGCAGGAAGAAGCAGTGATGTCAGATAAAGGTACAGAGTCCACCCTAAATCTCTCTTTATAGTTTCGACATAGTAAAAATAATGTTTGAAATAAATTTCCATCAAAATTTACTTCTGTTATCAAACAGCAAAAAATGTTGAATATGTCAAGATCAACAATATACAAAAATATGCGATATTGTTTTTTATATTTTCTAAAATAATTGAGAATACCTTGTTTCTGCTATTTTAATTTTTGGTAGATCGGGTTTCTCTGGCATTTCAGATTTTCGATAAAATTCCACTGCTAAATGTTAAGTCATTTTTGAGTCAAGAGCCAAATTTATATTAAATATATTTAAACACCAAAAAAAATGTTTTATCTACATCGAATACTTTATTTTTATGAAGTATAGCTTTCATGTTGAGTTTTCACAGGAATATCATGTTCTGCGACCCCTAATATCAAAAATAAATAAAAAATTCTGCGTATGTGCCTGTGAACACAATAACTACAGATCGAATGAATGAATCTACACGAAACTTTATATTTGTATCCAGAACCCGATTAGGACGACACCTATTGACTTTTAGTCAAATCAGCCATAGGAAAAGTGGGGATTAGGGGAAGGGCTTAACACAAAAACTCTAATAATTGCCGTTGTAATGAATGTACAGTAGTTGTACACAAAATTTGATATGTAAATTCAAAGCCCTATAAAGATGACACCTATTTTTTACACGCCTAATTTTTCGCCAAATAACTGCCGATGTAATGAATATATCGATAAAAATTTAGTATGAGGATTCAGAAGCCACTATGTAATCAACTATTGAATTTTAGCACATATAATCGATTGGTTTTGGAGAGTGAGCAAAGACAATATATTAATTCGTGCAGGGAAAACCATTGACTGGTTATTCATAGACAATTTTTTTTGTCTATTTTATAATGAGGTATTATTACTTAAATTAAAGATAAATGTGTGACGCACTGATTCTATACAGAACAGTAAGTCGTACAACGTTCAAGGGAGGCACAAACAACTGATCAGTATTATCAGATTGGCATTCATTTTGAGTACTGTCGATTATAGTAATAGATACGTTACTACTTTCTAGTAACTTACCTTGTGAAGGTACATGTCCTAGGACCCCAGGCTGGAGGGCAGTGTAAGTGGTGTAGCCATGAGGTATCGCACCAGGGTAGTAGCCCTGGGCCTGCGACGAACCGCTAGGATTGCCACCACCCTGAAAAAAACAACGTAATTTTAGTAAACAATAGAATAATGTTATATCTTATAACTTAGGTATCTGAAATATTCATTCATGCCAAGGGATGTAGGTATGTGACACGTGGCTTCAAAGATCTCTCCTTTTTATACAGTAGAACCCGTGACAAAATGTAGGACTCGGGACCTCGAATTATCCTTTTTACAAGAGAGAGAGAGAAAAAAAATGAAATAATACTAAAGTTAAATTTTATTATTAAAACAACACTTTTTTCCTAAAAAAAAAAAGAATTTTATCAAGAAAACATTTTACACATATTTTCATATTGAAAAATTTAAAGAATGAAATAATGATTTTTATATGAAATAAATATATTAAGAACAAATAGTGAAAAAAATATCAGTATGGAGAATCATACATTATTTCCATGTTACAAAATCATTTTTCAAAATAATTTATATTATAGTGGGTGTTTTTTTAGAGGTATAGAACTTTAAAACGAAATAAAACACATAAAAATCGTGGTAATGGCCATGGTATTGGCTTTATTGGAAAGATCATTTTATGCCATTAGTGTTTAAATATGATTTCGGGCATATGGCCGCCGCGGCTGGCTCGAGTAAAGCGCAATCTGGAAGTCCAATTTTAGAACTCATTTTCGAGAAACTGAGGCCGTATATCGGCAATAATGCGGCGAATGTTGGCTTCCAAGTCGTCCATCGTTTCTGGTTTATCGGCGTAGATTATCGACTTCACATATCCCCACCGAAAATAATCCTAAAGTGTTAAATCACACTATCTTGGAGGCCAATTCACTGGTCCATTACGGGAAATTATGCGCTCATCGAATGTTTCCTTCAATAAATCGATTGTGGCGTGCGCTGTGTGGCCTGTTGCACCGTCTTGTTGAAACCACAGCTCTTCCACATTAATGCCATTCAACTGGGGAAAGAAAGAGATTGTAATCATGGCTCGATAGCGGTCTCCATTGACTGTGACGTTCTGACCGGCATCATTTTTGAAGAAATATGGACCAATGATTCCACCAGTCCATAAAGCACACCAAGTGACTTTTTGTGGATGTAACGGCTTCTCAACAATGTCTTGTGGATTTTCTTCATTCCAAATACGGCAATTTTGCTTGTTGACGTAGCCATTCAACCAAAAATGAACCTCATCACTGAACAAAATTTTGTGGTGAAAATGAGGATCAAGAGCAACCTCGTTTTCGGCCCATTCACCGAACGTACGACGCAAACAATGGTCAAGCGGCTTCAATTGTTGCACGAGCTGGATCTTGTGAACTCGTGAACCAAGATCTTTCAGCAAAATCTTCCATAAAGTGGATGGAGACAGCTCTAATTGCTGTGCACGATGGCTAATCGACTCATTCGGGTCCTCCTCAACACTGAATGGCTTCTTCGGTGCGCACAGAACGACGTCTCTGCGGATGCGTATTATCAATTAGAGTATGTGTGGTGCGAAAACGATCCATGGTTATTCGAATTAATTGCTCGGATGGACGATTATGTCGACCGTAAAATGGATGTATCGCATGGTAAGTTTCGCCAACTGAACCACGATTTTCGAAATAAGTTTTGACAATTTGCAAGCGTAGTTCTGGGGCAAGTCTATTCATGGTGAAATGGCGAACCAAACTGAGGACAATTGACATTCGGGTTGCCCGATAAGACCACTGTAAGACAGTTTAATCCCTATTGGAAAAACAAACCTCTAAAAAAAACACCCTGTACAATAAAGAAAATAGATAAAGCAATTTTGTTTAGTTGACAGAACTTTTTACATACCTACTATTAATGGAGAAAAAAAAAAAAACTATGTATAGTGAGTAGATAAGTGAAAAAATATAATTATTTAATTAGCCAAATCGGAATGGACCTAGGGCGCAATCTAGCTTAAATCCGCCACTGTGTATAGGAAGCAGATATCGAAAGGTTTCACATTGAACAGATGGCTGTTTATTATTACGAAAATATACAATATTATTGGTCTCTTGACATAGGACGTCTCTAAATTTCCGCAAATTGTATAAGGATATTGGTAAGTAAGGGGTCATAGCAAAACTGGAAGATATCATTTTTAACTTTCTTGTAACTTTGGAGGAACTTATTTCAGCATCTACTTTCCAATTGGGAAACTTATGTATCTATGGAAACTTCAATTGTGCAAACAAACTTTCACGTTATAACTATCATTAGGTTATTTGTCAAGGTAATTATTAATAATAAACAATTACAAGTTGCCCTCGTTGGTTACATGTGACCAATGAAGACATTTTTTGGAAACCTTGACGAAATTTATTATTTGGTCACCTATTGTGAGGATGTACTGTAACCAAGATGAGTTAATTTTCATATGATGAATTTTGGATATAAAAGGGGGGAATTGTTGTGTAAAAACTATATTTCTCTTTAATAAACTGTTTATAAAAATCTGTGCAATGATAGATCGCACTAAAGCCAATGATTTTATTATACTGGCGTTAATTATTGAATTATTTATTATTCCATGTAAAATGTGTTCAAATACATCATATATTGTATAATACAATATATTATTATGATAATGTACATTCATTTTCATCATATTATTAATCAGCTTTATATATAAATATATAGGTATATATATTTGGGGGGGGGGGGGGGGGGGGGGGGAGCTTAGTGGTATGCGTCCTCGCTTACTGAGCTAAAGTTAGCGGGTTCGTAATCCGGCCGAGGCCCTTAGTTTATTTTATATAAAAATATTGAATATATATTTTTTTTTCGTTTCCCAATTTACCCCTTGAAATTAACCACCAAAATCCAACATTTTATACTACACGTGTATAATTGGGCCACAACACTATCTCCTCTATAAATTACTCATTTTCACGTAGAATAGTTTCAGAGAAAATAGTCTGTGACAGACGGACGGACGGACACAGAAGTGATTCCATACATAAATATTCTAATTTTGACGAGTAACACTAAAAATAACCAATAATTGATGCACTACACTCTACTGTAATATACAACACGATAAAACAAAAGTGTAAGAAAATATTTAATGAGATATTAAGCATACCTTGAGAGTTATTAGGTGTTAATTAACTACTCTATTATTCATCGAGATCCTCTTAATTAATATTTTTTAATGAGACAAGCTTTAAATTCTTTTTAAAAGTATTTTTATTACATACTTTTATAATATTTATTTCAATCAACAATATTTGGCAATATCCTCATTATTGCTCTTCATGGTCAATGATCTAACTACTATTTTAAGAGTCTGGGTTTCAAATCGATACGTAGCCAGAAAATAATATAATCACTGGCGATAATACCATATCGCTGTTCCGGAAGCACAATTGCAAAAATAAACTAACTTCAGCATATGTAAAAAAATATTAATTATTCATAATGTTAATTTGAAAAATTATGGAAATATAAAGAATTATTAGAAATATTCTTTATATTAAGCTATACACAAAGTATAGGGGACGTTATGTAATCTTTGAAAACTGACATAATTGCAGAGATATTGTGAAATAATTCAAATGGATTTGAAAAATAAAATAAAACTGATTTATTTAATATATTGTCTAATTTCACTAACTATATATACATGGGAGTACTTTCGGTATTTCTACCATCCTCAGCCAAAAGCATAGTCTTATCTCTTATGCTTTTGGCTGAGGATGGTAGAAATACCGAAAGTACTCCCATGTATATATAGTTAGTGAAATTAGACAATATATTAAATAAACCAGTTTTATTTTATTTTTCAAATCCAGTTATGTAATCTGTCAAATTTCAGCGACAGTAATAAAAAAAGTAAATAAGCAAATTAAGAAGATTATAAATACTTAAGATGGGATAGTTTCCAAAGACCAAAAATATATCAGGAGAAAAATAAAGCGATGGAAAATGTATATTCAAATAAAATAAAATGAAAAACGATAAATCTAGCGGCCAGGAGTAATGGTACAATCATTTCGTAAAATATCCTAATTCTGCAATTTTGTCACTCTTCTTCCGGAGTGCTTATTATCAAAATGAAAAACATAAGTCCTTCTCCAAAGTCTCATTTCACAAAACTCAAGGTAATACGAAATATATTCAGAGAACTTTTGCGAATCCAAGACAATTAAATAGATAAAAATACCTTGATATGGATAGAACGAAAATGTAATATCGTCCAATTGTATTCATTCTCAGACATCTCGATTAGATACCTTTATGATAACAATTCTACCTACTACGTAACATTAAAAGATCCTATGTTATTATATAAAATTAACTTGAAGAAAAAAAGTACCATCATCACATATGCTACAATGCAAAAACATCTGTCAACACTTGTAATACAAACGTGGACTATTACTCATAGTCTATAAAATTATTAATTAATAAAATATTACTAATAAATATTAGCCATTGCTATAAACTGTGATTATAACAAGTTGACAATAAAATAAATAAATACGTTTTGAAAGGTATAGATAACACTCATTTAGAATTTTCTACAATTGTGAATAACTTGGAATATTGACAGCGTCAAAATATTATACATACATACCTTACTGTTATTATCCATTTTTTATAGGCACAATATAACAATAATATTACAAAGAACTGTTTTACAATATAAACTAAACATTCTGTTTGGAACAATGATAACAGACATCAACTTTGAATGCGTGGCACCTAGTTCTCCGACCGGCTAAACAGAGTTCGCTAGTGTTCCTCTTATCACGGTTCAACAGATAACTCTTAATGATTTGAAAACAATATTAATTAATTTTTCAAACATAAATACTTAAGAAATATAAAATAAAAATTTTATATTTAAAGAAAAACTGTATATGAATTTATATATATAAATATTAGTTTATTATTATAATAAACATATTCAGTAAAAATTAGGAAATATGAATAATGTCCTTGAAAATGTCCAACTGGCTCAATCTGAACCAAGATTACTAGAGAGGGCTAATTTAATTTTAAGAAATTTCTCTCGAAGGTTATGAAATAATTCTACACATCTATCATTATTTTGTGGAGTACAGTAATAAAAAAAAAAGTAGATATATCGCTGACATTTGATACACGATAAAATCTGGATTTTATCTTTTTACTTTATAATAATTTCACTTGTTAATTTTCTCAGCGGAATCGGGAGAAAGGAAGGGTGAATCAGAGGTGCTTAGCTCAAAAACCCCAATAACTGCTGATGTAATGAATTTATTAACACAAGTTTAAATATTAGTGCAAACGGTAGACTGGTATTGGAGAGGAAAACAAAAATAATTGATTAATTTCTTCTGGGAAAGTACATTGACGGTGACTTAATTTGTGAAGTGTTTTTTTATTTTATTTTTAAATTGTATTTTATTTTTTTCAGCTCCGGATAGTTAGTATATAAATAAATAAGGTATTTTTCTATTCTGCCAACCACTATTTTCCAGCATCTAACCTCCTGCTTCCAATTATACTTACCAAGCAATAATTCAACTCTAGGTACTTGTAATAATAATAATACTAACAATATTTACTCCCGCTAATCCATAAAATGGTAATTGGATACGTCATAAAAATGTATACATGAAGATAGCTTATAAAATATATGAAACAACTTTGTAATATTACAAATTTTAGAATACAAAAACGTATAAGATAAAAAAAAATATATATGTATGTAGGTATATATATTTTTTAAACAAATAATGGATGATACATGAATATCAAATTCATGGTACGTACTACTTATATTTTTATCATATTTTATATTTATGTATAGAAAGCTAAGAGCGTCCTTGCCTAATTTGCTCAAGCTCCCTAATTTTTTTTACTTCCCCAGCAATACGTGGTATAGAGGAAGTTATTTAATCAGTCAGGAATTCGATATTGGGTTAACACCGGAATTTTATGTTTTTTTTTGTTGTTTTTTCGCAAAAATAAACACAAATTCACCGATCTTTCTGTCTCTCTATCAGCCTATGATTTTATATGTGGACCCCAGAAGCCCATAAGGAAGGCACCTTATTAATTTTCCGCGAAATCAGCCGAAGGGAAGAGGAGCTCAACACAATAACTCTAATAACTGCCGATATAATGAATAGATCGACACAAAATTTAGTATGAGGATTCAGAAACTTATTCATAAGTCGAACTATTCATTTTTAGCCCAAACGGTCGATTGGTCTTAGAGGCAGAGCGAAAACTTTATTGATTAATTCATTCAGGGAATGTATTTTTTTTTTTTCGTTTATGAATTAAAAATTTTTTTGAGTGAATTTGTGTAAAATGGTATGGACTTTAATTTAGGTTGTGAATGACTAAGGACCTTTTATTTAATTTATTTAGTAAAAAATTACAATAACTGCAAATTATTGAATAATAATGTAACAAGGAAAATATTCAACTTTGTATCTAAAAGTTATGTAAAAGAATGAGTTAAGGAAAATGTAGGAAGGTAATAGGTACCTGGGGAATGTACGTCATTAAATAAAAACAACAAAAGTAACAATAATAATGATACTGAGGAGAAGACGGGTTATATAATGTGAAGTAAGTGAAAGGCAGGAGGGAGGGAAGAAGAGGGGTCGGGGACCCACAACTGGGGTACATGGAGAGGTCAGCCAGGAACTGGGGTACTTAGAGGTCAGGGCGGGGTCAGCCAGCAACTGGGGTACTTAGAGGTCAGGGCGGGGTCAGCAGAACTGGGATAGTCGGGACAGCTGGAAACTGGGATACCACTCCGGTTTGAAATATCGGCTGTGATAAAAGAAAATATTGTATTAACAAATAAATAATAAAAAATAAAATTAATGATTGAATTAATAATAATTAAAACAAAAATAATAAATAATATTACCACATTTCCTGTAGAAATTATATATCTTTTGTATTTTACTAAATTTTGATTTCTACAGTAGTTTCCGAAAAGGGCCCTAAAAAAATATCAAAAGTTCAAGACGTGCAATCTTGAAGAAAGTGCATGTAATTTTTGAAAAATTTCAATTAACCAACTTTACATTTGGATTTCTAAAGAGATGCCATATTGTTTTTCTAAATTTTTGCAAAAATGTTAAATCCAATCCAAAGGTATAAATTAACTTACTGGGTTAACAGGGAAAATGAATAGCATAGAATACGAGAACAAATATTTGGGTTTATTTACTTAAATCTACATTATAAAATTAAAAACTAAGATTGGAAAAAAAAATCAAACTACATATTTAAAGAAAAATCTTACAAACTAAATTCTTAAAACTATTTCAATATTTTTTCTGTTTTATATTTTGGCCATTATTTATATCAATGTTTTATATTTTTTGGAACATATATTTTGTACATATAAATAAATAAAGTACCTCCTTTGCGCATCAATTTCAATGTTATTTGCACAATTTTGATTCATTACACCTTAAGCCTAAACACTTTTGTCACTACATCTCAACTCAGACCTCTCACCTCCACCAGAGCCTTTTATTGAACGCTTAGTTTATGAAGTGTGAACAGTTTACAATAGATTTTCCTGCAGAACAGTCTAGGATGAGTGATAGACGGAAGCTAATATAGGTTTATATTTTCAATTGAATAGATCGAATGGAACTGTACCGAGGAGGTTCACCGAACCAAAACTAGGTTAGTCTTTGTGAGTATGTTGACAACAATAAATGAATTCTCAAATATCAAAAATAGTAATGGTAGATTGAGAACTAATATGATGAAGCTCTCTAGCCCAATTCCACAAAGAAAAAAATAGTTTGAAGCAGCAGATTTCACGAAAAAAAACATTGAAGCCAAATCTTAAGAGAAACTTAACATTTTCTGCAGAGATATTGTGAAACACTTAATAAAAATTAAAGAAAAACGTAGGTATTGTTACCATTTTCAGCCATGACTTGACAAATACTGTAATATTGTACTCAGTATTTATTAAGTCGTGGCTGAAGAAGGTAGCAATACCGAAAGTACTTCCATATATTATATTTTGTGAAATAGACAATATTTTAAACAATGAAAGTTTTTCTTTATTTTTCATAATAGAAACGTTAAAGTGTAAATTAAGTCATTGTAATGCTTGGAAGTATAGTCAATAGTAGGTACTGGATCAGAGAAATATTACAAAAGCGCTGAAAAACAGGAATATTGAATTGATTCACAAACTACAAACACATTCTATTTTGTTTTCAGATATTTTATGCAAATTATGATAAATAAATTTGAAGTTGCGGCTAGCTTCGGTATGAATCCTCTAGCGCTACTGTCAAGGGCTCTTTGGCTAACGTCTAGTGTAGCACGCCACCGTAGCTCCGCCCACTTTAACCGAAAATTGCAGTTTTTTAAAATAATAAAATCGCACTTCAATGAAATAGAATAATAGCTCATTTTAATTTGTCAGCTGACCATGATTTTAATATGCAAACACATAAATATTATAGCTTTTGGATATTATTTTGTTGCTGACCAAGTAATAACTTTGTTTCATGACTATTTATTTTTAATACGCATAAATATTAAGCTGACTAAAGATGTGTTTACTTGATGATAAAATTTAGATGGTTTTTTTAACCACTTATTGAGGGCGCCGGTAGCTCAGTGATATGCGTGCTTGTCTTCTGAGATCAAGATCGTGGGTTCGAAACCCGACCGAGGCCCTTAGTTTATTTTATGTGGGAGGTAAAATAAACTTACGCTGTCCTTCGGATGGGACGTTAAGCGATGATCCCGAGCCTGTACGATGTCAGGTACTCGTTAAAGATCCTACCCTAGATGAATAAAAATTTAGGGTAGGCAAAATTTAGGACGGCAGTAGAGTCGGGATCATGTCCACCGGAGTGACGAAAGAGCGCTCTGGTAGTAGGCGATATGACCTCGTAGTTAAAGCCCTGGCATGAGTCATAAAACCTAACCTAACCACTTATTGAGCCTGATATTAGGTTAGGTTAGGTTTTATGACTCATGCCCGGGTTTTAACAACGAGGTCATATCGCCTACTACCAGAGCGCTCTTTCGTCACTCTAGTGGACATGAGCCCGACTCTACTGTGGGAGTCCTAAATTTTGCCTACCCTAAATTTTTATTAATCTAGGGCAGGGGTCTTTAACGAGAACCTGACATCGTACAGGCTTGGGACCATCGCTTAACGTCCCATCCGAAGGACGGCGTGCTCAAGTTTATTTGACCTCCCAGATAAAATAAACTAAGGACCTCGGTCGGGCTACGAACCCACTATCTTGAGCTCAGAAGGCAAGCACGCATACCACTGAGCTACCGGCACCCCTGAGCCTGATATTGTTTCACTGCCGACAGAAACATAGTATGATGTTCAAATGATTTAATATATGTTTCATCTTTCTATCCCAATAATTAAATGGCGAATCAATTAATAACTACTGATATTATTACTGTGATTCGAAAATTTAAATAAGAGGAACATTCTACATCCATTACATGACAAGAAAATTGTTTGAAACAGCAGGAGAGGAGACAGGTACAGTGCAAACACGGAATAATTTAGCTGAATTAATTCCAGTTAAAGAATATTTATAGAGACAAGAATTAATACGGTACAGCGAGGAATATCCTGAGAGATCACTTTATTCCATGAAAACAAGATTGGTAGAATAAGAGTCCAGACAAAGAGATTAGTACACGAATCAAACAATATTGTGACAATCTATGTCAGTTAAACAAGATTTACGAAATATAAATGATGTATGTATACTCGTATATAAAATGAAGGAATTCGACGCCCCGTCTCCTGCTTTTCCTCCACTGCTGGTCAGTTGTTGTTCGGGCAGAGTGATGGGAGGGACAGTGTCTCCCATATTGTTTTTGTACAAATTGTACAACGAATAAAAAAAAAAAAAAAAGTATATACATATATATTTCGTTTATTCTGTACACAAATTATAGAAAAAACGACATATATATATATATATATTTTTTTTTTATTCATTCTACAATTCGTACAAAAACAATAAGGGAGACACTGTCCCTCCCATCACTCTGCCCAACCAACAACTGTCCAGCAGTGGAGGAAAATCAGGAGACGAGGCGTCGAAATTGTTTATATTATATAATCATTTTATATTTATAGTTTTAAGAAATATATTAAAATATGTGTTTGATGTATTCTCATTTTCTTTGCTTTTTGTTTAAATATTACTTCTTTATATTTAAACTGTTTGCAAATACAACCTTACAACCTTCCGCCATTAACATGATTTTTGATTACACTAAATAATTTTTTGAACTTTTCTTCTAAAATAATTTTTGTTTTATGCATTTTATTATATTTTATTAGATGTATCTTATAATATTCAAATCTGTAATTAGTTTTAGTATTGTTTGCGTGTTCATTTACAAGACACATTTAATGTTTAATTTCTTCTTTTGTATTTATTAATATTATTGTTTTTATATTTATTTTATAGTCAACCAACCAATAAAATTCTAGATTTATATCCACAATCAAAGAGGAAAGTTTCTAATTATTATTATCACAAGTGTATTATTTAAAATGTTTATTACATGTTAATTTGAAAAAAATCTACTTATTTGCCATAAATTGTCAAAAAAAAAATAGCTACCTATGAGTGACGTCATTCACCCCGGTAGTTTGAAATCTTTATGAATTTATGTATTATTTTTCTTTGTGGTTTTATTCTTATTTCGCATTTACAAATTTGTGCATATATTTGTGTAATATTTTTATTATTTTGTTAATATCTAAATATAAATTCAAAGTTCAAATTAGCCCTACAGAGTAGTAATTCACGCAGATTCGGTGGAATCATTGATCCAGAGAGTTAACGGAGGGTGTACTGGTGTTTCAGCTGGTATATTTATGTCCATGTGGTAAGAATAAAAGAAGGGTTGACGGAAGTCGTGGCGGGGACAGTGCAGTTCGGTCACCTCATCCCGCGAACCCTTGTGCCCCGAACGAATCGAAACTGTATGGAAACAATAGAAGGCCGAGTGTATTGTGGACCCATCCGGCATGGCAAATCAGAGTGTCATCGCCCTGTCTCATCAGAGAGGGACACCAGCCATCCACCCTGCTGCGCTGCGCTCCTCCGTCCAATCAATCATCTGTGAAGGATTCCCAGACCAAAACCATTGTCCGCTAGTCCTCGGAACCACCCGAGTCGCCGATTTACATGCGGACCCAGTCCCAATGTTGGAATATCTGTTGAAGAGAACTGCGGAAGAAAAAATCCAGGATATATATATAGGATTCCCACTGTTGAATCGGACGACGAAAGAGCGATCTGGTAGTAGGCGATATGACCTAGTAGTTAAAGCACTGAAATAAAGAAATTCATATAATCCCATTAATTATTTAAATCACAGAAGATATACGAGAATCACTTTAAATAAAGACAAAAAACAGTCAACCCTAGCAACAATAATGTTCAATATTTCCAATAGCTAATTTTATTTCTTTTGAAGTCACGATTTTCCATTTCCTGTTTTTCTTCTTTGCATAACTTTACGTTGACATTAATGTTAACGATATCCCATAAAATAGCTTCGTTTTTTATTTCGATTCATTGGATCGAAAATTAGTTCAAGCCTTTCTCATAATACAATATTCATTGGAAATAATGCGAACCACAAATGAAAATTTTAATATGGCCATTAACATTAGCTTGGAGGGCGCTGGTAGCTCAGTGGTATCCGTGCTTGCCTTCTGAGCTCAAGATCGTGGATTCGAAATGCTTATTAAGTTCGATAAACTTAAGCACGCAGTCCTTCGGATGGGATGTTAAGCGATGATCCCGAGCCTGTACGATGTCAGGTACTCGTTTAAGACCTATATCCTAAGTAACTAAACTGGGTAGACAAAATTTAGGACTCGGTAGAGTCGGGCTCAAGACTACCAGAGTGCTCCTTCGTCTTCGGAATACATTTTTGCAATTAGTGTCAATGCAGTGGAAAGCTAATAAAATAAATAAAAACAAAGTCTCTCCACAATCCCCCCTCCCCTTTGAACGATTTGGTTATCGTGTTAACAGACACACACCCATTTTTTTTATATTGAGAATCTAGAGATCGGAAAACATTGAATTCCGTGGAAAACTCCGCATCGAATTTTTGACCGATTACTCGTATATGGGGAAGTAAAAATTTGTGACCCGATGCACTCTACTGATTTAAACTTTTAAAGTTGACGGTGGAGACAGGAAGCCCAGATGTAGATGTGTGTTATCTGAGGAGATAGGAGGAGCCAGCATCCGACATTAACTTCGTCATGAGTCACACAGGACAGCCAGCCAGTCCCACTTTCTGTATTTTCTTTAACTTCTGTATTTTCTTATCTGACCATCCCTTAATTTTTCCAATGTCAGATAAGTGATACATTATGTTGCTGGAATTCTGGAGCAGAGATAAGAGACAAAAGCTAATTTTCAAAATTCTTTATCCAAGAGTGGATATTAAAGGCGCAGAGATGCAGATTGGTCGCAACAGAAATGAATCTCTGGAGTCAGTCGATAAGACAGTCGAAACAGGGAGAGCTCAGGATGAAGTAGAAGTAGTACATAAGAACCCATCAAGAAAAGCTGCGAAGACGTTGTGGCCTTGAGAGGAGAATAAAATGGATGTTGGATGAAACAGACTAAAAGATGAGGTGTCGACTTCTGGAGAACAGCTGGTGGTTAGAGAGAAACCAGAAGAAGCTGTAGGAGAGTATATTGGGATGGTTGGTGTGTACACCTAGGGACCTAAGCATCCAATGCTCTTATCCCTTCCCTGTTAGCTCTCTACTGTGGGAGTCTTAAACAACGCTCAGGCTCGGGACCATCGTAAAACGTCCCATCCAAGGCGTGTTCAAGGTTTTCACTTCCCAGATAAAGAATCAACAACATAAAAATCTCGTCAGGGTTTCGAACCCACGATTTTGAGCTCAGTAGGCTCGCACCTCTGAGTTGAATAATGTAAATAAAATTACTAAAAGAAAATTGTATGGGAGCTGATATGCTTCCCCATGGCATAAAAGACTATTTTTGACGCAATGTACACTTTAAGTAAGATAAATTTAGAAATAATTTGTGTGTTATCCTCCTCTCAGCGTAAATTATATTGAGTGACACGTATATCCAGACTTGTAAACTTTACATACTCTTTGTAGTGGTATGTCACTTACCTACACCCCTCGGCATAATGAAAATTTCGGATGTCTTTCGGCTTACGTTACGTTAGATGATTTTGAAAATATTTTGTAAAATTCAGTAATTCCAGGGTGGTGTCACTCACGTGAATCTCAGGTGTCTCCTGGCCTCGGTGAACATTTATATTATTATTTTGTAGAACCTCTACAATTCGTGATTTTTTAGTATTTTTTTACTTTCATGTTCCGAAGGGTCCTAAAATCTTTCTGAAATAAGATGAGATTCTGATTGTACTACCCTCAAAACGTAAAGAATGACGGTTTACCATTTTTTGGCTACAGTGTAAGGATCAACGGCTCGGGGACCGTAGCTTAACGTCCTAAGGACAGAGTGCTCAAGGTTTTAACCTCCCAAATAAAAAAACCTAAGGACCTCGGCGCAGCTCAGCAGGATAGCACGCTACTTCTGAGCTGCGGGCCCCCCTAACCTGTCTGGAAGGGGCTGATAGCTGAAGGAACAAAAGATGAATATAGAATGATCAACTGTGAGGAGGATGGACCCAGGAAGATGAAGCAGGAGTTTGCGGTACGAGAGAACAATGGAATGTAACAGCATTTTCAGGTCGAGAAAATCCCTTAAAAAAAAAAAATAAGGCACACTTTATCATAGGGGATCTCTTTATTCTTATTTAGTCTTGAAAAAATCGTGACGTTCATCCGTTATTAAAAATAAATAGAACTAACATCTTTTTGAAATACACAAAAAAATCAGTGTATAAAAACTATAGGTTTTGGCATTACACCATTGTCAGGTTTAGATAATAATATACTGACACAAGTTTACTGAGAGCGAACTATATAAAGAAACATCAGGAATGTCAACTAGAAAATCCTCGTGGCTTATAGTTAGGTTTGTTCCGAAGTACGTACTTCAAATAACAATAGTAATGCTAATAGGAAAGATAAAAATTACTAAATTTAATATATGATATTAGTGAAATAATTTTAGTGTATTTAACAAAAATATTACTGATGACATGAAAATATTAATACAATTAGAAGTATTTCATACCAATAAAAATTATAATTATAACAGTAAATATATAAATTGAAATTATAACAAAATAAAAAAGTCGTCGGTGAATCACCGAATGTAATCCCCAGATCGAATTATTCAGTTTAATCTTCGCTCCCCCTCCAAAACCAGTCGACCGTTTGCGCTAATATTCAACAGTTGACTTACATAGAGGCTCCTAAATCCTCATATTAAATTTTGTGACGATAAATTCATTACATCGGCAGTTATTAGGGATTTTGATTTGAGCCCCCACCCTTGAACCCCCCTTCTATTCTGATAACCCTGAAATTCAAAAGGTTTATGGTCTCATTTGTTTTTGACTTTTAATATGATATTTCATGTCGATACATTCATTACATCAGCAGTTATTGGAGTTTTTAAGTTGAGCCTCCCTCTAATTCCGCCTTTCCCAAAGTGGGCGATAACGCCCCCTTGTGGGCGCTGCAGGCCTAAAGGGGGGCGGTAAGAGACCCAGAAAAAAAATGGTGGCGTTGTTGTGTAGAGTTAACTTGAGACCTGAGCGCCGTTCTGTACTACCTACTGCGCTCAGGTCTCAAGTTAACTCTTGCGGGTTTCAGTAAAAGTCTCGTTTAGAATGAATGTTTAATCTCCGCTAATATAGCTCACAATAATTAATTTAATTTGAAGTTATAGTGGTTTTTAAGTAGGTGAAAAATGGGGGGCGCTAAAAAATAATTTATTCTCAAAGTGGGCAGTAGACAAAATAAGTTTGGGAACCTATGCTCTAATCCAATAACTGCTATTGCAATTAACGTCCATAAGGATGAAACAACTGGAAGGAGAGGATCAGAGGAGACTCAACTCAAAAAAAAAAAAACAGCCGATGTAATGAATGTATCAATGTGAAAGTTTATAATTAAATTCAAAACCCCATAAAGATGGGAGCCATGGTAACCGTGCGGGATAGAGAGTAGGGCTTTGGTCGCATGGTTGCAAGTTCGAATCCCGTCCGGGAGAATTTTATTTCGTACATAGATACTACCGGGGGCATGGATGTTATAAATAACTAAATAACACCATTATAGGGACATGGCTAATAATATGCATAGTAAATAATGTCAATAGAATTTAAAAATAAAATAAAAGGAACACATCTGTTAATTTTCTAGGAAATTGGCCAAAGGGTAGCGGGGATCAGTGGAGGGGACCCAACTCAAAAACCCAAATAACGCCGATGTAATGAATGTATCGACACAAAATTTAGCATGAGGATACATAAGCCCCTATATAAATCAATTATTGATTTTTAAGCCAAACGATAGATTGGTTTTTAGTTTGACTCACCAAAGAGTTATTCTTTTTATTATTATAAGAGCGTGATATTTCAAAATAACATTGAAAAGGATAAGGTTAAGATATAATTATATTTCTCCAAGAAATGAAACTGCAATGACGTCCTAGCTAAAATATGTTCAGTATAAAAACCTGTCTCAAGGTTAAAATGGTAATTTGGAAAAAAAAACTTCTCATTGGCAGTTTTCTTTAGGAAACCTTCAATTCCTAGGAATACCGTTAATATGCAAAGTTAAGTCCTGAACGTAGGTGTTCAATGTTCGATTAAAAGGCTGCATTTAATTACACCTAAAAAAAAAAAACTTCATCACGATTAAATACAGAATATCTTGTAAGCAAGGCCCACGTTTTATTCTCACGACTTACAACTCAGAATTGGTATTTCATACTAAATAAAATGGATAACTTGTTATCAGATGCACAGAGAGATAGTCAAAAATGGGCTCTGAGTTTATGTATTCTGGGTGAGAATGAAAATTAATTTGGGTTTAATATCTGTTTTGATTTACGAACAGGCTTTTGGTAGTTATCTTAAATCAGTTTTGTCAAGAAAATAAATTACGTATATTAAAATTTAAAACTAATAAAATGTAACAAATTGAATAATATATTAGTTGGTAGAGGGCGCCGGTAGCTCAGTGTATGCGTGCTTGTCTTCTGAGCTCAAGATCGTGGGTTCGAAACCCGACCGAGGCCCTTAGTTTATTTTATCTGGGAGGTAAAATAAACTTAAGCACGCCGTCCTTCGGATGGGACGTTAAGCGATGGTCCCGAGCCTATACGATGTCAGGTACTCGTTAAAGACCCCTACCCTAGGTGAATAAAAAATTTAGGGTAGGCAAAATTTAGGACTCCCACAGTAGAGTCGGGCTCATGTTCAACAGAGTGACGAAAGAGCGCTCTGGTAGTAGGCGATATGACCTCGTATTTAAAGCCCGGGCATGAGTCATAAAACCTAAACCTATTAGTTGGTATTTTAAACACTGACACAACATACAATTCAGTAAAATCAACTTTCGCACAACACAACAACGAAAATAAATAATATTTTGACATAAATACAGGCATACAATACCTATCATTTTTGTTTTGAAACACATATTTCCTTGATTTACCCAAAAAACTGTTAATTCCACCAAATCATTGTTTTATACCGAAAATATTTCTTATTAAAATTTCAATCGCCAATTTCTCCTCAGAGTGTTAGGATCAATACGACGAAAGTTTAAACACCTCAATTCATTGGTGTAACTAGCATTATTCTCTGGGGGGGAGGGGGCTGGTCAACACGACCGAGATAAAAAAACAATAGTTTACATTTCACAATCATATTTTTAGTTTAAGTTCAATTAAACTTAATAATTAACAATGAGGTACCATTAAAATTTTCATCAGTCTATGTACCATTAAAGTCATCCAGTCTTATAGAATAAGTAATTAAATAATATATAATAAAATAAGAAATTTATTTTTTAAAATTTCATTTTCGTTCAACTGATACAATTATTTTCCCTTTTTACGGCTTTCATTGAATACATTCTAAAATATACAGTTACTTTTATTAGTTTTTTTTTTCATTTTGGGGGAACACTGCAGTTTTTGGAAGAGATTTTAAAATTGCAGCGCGTTTTGTTGTAACACGCACGACGATGCCTTCGATAAACTCTCATACTTCGCCGATCGGCTGCATTCATTGCAGTCCAAACTTGAAGATAGCGTCATTTGAATCCGAAAAACGTTTGACTGGGAACTGAAGCTTTCTATATCCTTGTCTTGGACTGTAATGTTTGTCTGTGGTGGAGTTGTCGTTATATATTATAATTTTTTTAAATTTATAATATAATAACATTGTATCGCAGTTTTCTGGGGGGGGGGGGGGGGGGGGGGTCTCCCCCTGCTTCACCCCTAGCTACGCCAACACCTCAATTAATGTAAAATATTTTTTTTTATTATTGGTAGTTTTTAGGAAAAATGAAGTAAAATAAACAAGAAAATAAAATATATGTCTGCAGTCATTACATCACTCTCACACTCTCTCTCTCTTTCTTTCTCCTCTGCCCCCCTCTCAAAATTATTTCATACTACTCATTACTGGGTATAAGAAAGTCACTCTCGAATAACACTGTACAATGAAACAAAAAAATACCGCTGATGCCAACTCATTACTTACATATACCCAGTAATGCCAGTATGAAAACATTTTGAGAAGGGGGAGGGGGAGAGAGTGATCTGTAAGCGTGATTGGTATAAGAATGTCTGGTATAGAATGTTATGGTTTATCGGAAACAAATATTATTATTATAATAAAATACAAAAGCAATTACCCTTCTGAATGTGTCTACACAAAGAGAAAAATAAAGAAAAATACACAAAAACAATTGCAATAATGTTGTGAAAATTGTGTTTGAAGTTGGCCCTTGAGCAAGTTAAAGTTGGTACCTAGGTAATTTTATTTAGCCAGGATATTGGTTAGTAACCTGATTTACAGTGGGACTGGAGACAAAAGGGGGGTCAGAACTGCACACAAGATGGCACCCACCCGTAAATTTAATTTAACTTTAGAACTTCCCAACTTTGGATTCAACTGGAGGGGTGAACTTTAAAGATGTCGCCATGGCACCATCTGAGCCCGATTGGAAAAAAGGGGGGAGTGGCTTATGGAAAAATGTATTACATCACATCATTTTATTTTACTAATCAAGAGTGCATTGACAGAAGCAGTCATGTTTACAGAAACATCGCAAGCACTTAATGTCAAGGAGACGCGGCGCTCCAGCAGGTTATGCAGGACCAACTGACTTTCTTCTCAAGACGATGTAGTGAGGTGGAACAGACATATAGCGCATATAACAGAGAGCAGTATGCTTGCTATGGCGCGGTTTGAGAACCATCAATTCTCTATGAACACAGAACAAGGGACGAGGACCTAAAACATTGTTGCTGTCCAGGATTGAGACAATAACAGCGCAGCCACGCAAAGAACGACGAGAGTCGCATACAACCAACAGCCTTTTACCGTTTGTTCAAAGAATTGCAGACAACAGATATTTTACGTCGTGCGTGGATTGGCGCACACAGGCGCCAAAGCCACCGTTAAACTGCTACAAAACCTTAAAATCAATAGTTGATTTATATAAGGGCTTCTCAAACTTCATATTAAATAGTGTGTCGATACATTTATTACATCGTCCGTTATTAAGGTTCTTGAGTCGAGCCCTTTCTCTGATCCAACCTTCCCTTCGGCCGATTTAAAAGAAAATTAATAGGCATCGTCCCAATAATATGGAATTTTGTGTCAAAACATTCATTACAACGGAGTTATTAGAGTTTTTGTACTCTTCCCACTGTTTTATTTCCAACCAAAACCGATTTTTAACGCAACTGCATTATTATTAGTGGCATATCGCACCCGTACAGTTTGGAGTCTAATGTTAACTTTACGGGTGCGTTGGAAACCGGTTCTGGTTCGAACTAAATCAGTTTTTTTTTTTTTATACGCATGAGCTGCAGGACTATTAGCGTTTTCTATTTTGAGTTGACATTTAAATATGGAGGGTGTGGGAAGAATTTGGTTTACTTCATCTGACTAGCAGTGATCACAACACGAGCCTCTGTTCTAATGCAAACCGGTCTGACTACGTTCGGCTATTTATTCAATGATTATTGATCTCACTGATTTAGTATATTGAACTATTTTAGAAAATGGGTTTCTAATATTATTTTGTTCAAATTTATCTGTAAATATTTATTGTTTTAAGGAAATTTAGTAAATTAATCAAATGTGTTGAATCGTTGACAAATATTTCTTGGAGATGGTTCGAGATGTGATGGGCGCTGTCGGTATTTTGTCAGCTGTTGGCACTTTTATATCAGCAGAGCATCTCTCACCCCCTCCCTCTTTTCCCCTTGGCCGATTTGGCTGAAAATCAATAGGTGATATCCTTATGGGGTTGTGGATATAAAATTTCATGTCAATAATATATTCAGAATTTAACATGTTGACAGACACGCAAATATTTTTTTTTTCGTTATTGGAATCAAGGATTCGTAATACATTAAATTTTGGTAAAAGCAACAACGAATTTCTGATCCATTACATAAATTTCCGGTGTAGCTGCAGAAGTAAACAATATCGTACGTCTCCATCCCTACTGGTATCATCTTAGAAGTGAAAATGAATCTCAAGCCACTATTTTTACTGTTTTGTTATGGTGTAATTTGGAACATTTGCAAATGTCTAAAGATATAATTAAATTTAATTTCCGTACAACGGTAAATAATGGTTATTATATGCGTAGACAATATATAAATATATACAACAAACGAAGGGGGGAAGGATTTCAATACGCTTACATAAAGCGATCCAACAATGGCGGCCTACTACAAAAGATGAGATTTCAGTGGAAATTCCACCCCATATACGACTATTATATAAAACTATTCACCATTTTTATTTATTTTTACCTATTTATTTATTTTTTTTTCGGAAAAAAGACGGGAAGTGGAGCAGACAAAATCTCACAAATAGGCTGTAGCGACCATCTCAGGTCTTTTTTCTTAAGGTTCTCAGGGAAAAAGTCTAGTCATAAAAATTATTATCGCTAATAAAAAAAAAATTCGTCGGTGAATCACCGGCTATGTACTTCCCCAGCATAAATTAAGCAACTAAGTTTTCACTCTCACAAAAAGTGTTATTTTTGTTCTATTTACGATAGTTGAGTAAATGAGGCCACTAGAAGATTTAGAATAGATAATTTATATCTTATATTTCTACTCTATTCTGTTGTATATTAACGAAACTTGCAGGATATATCAAGGGCTGCCCCAAGCCCTGTGACACCTCAAAATTCTGAACACGAGAAGGGGCTATGGGAATCTAAATAAATCTTCAAGGTTGATCGGACTTCCAATTAAATTTCATAAGAAGCATCCTTAAAAGCCAAATAGTAAACAGTAGTGTAGATAATGGAAACAGTTCTAATTTTGCATACGTACCATCCTCATAAGCCCTTTTACATTTACCAACCGGGCAACAGCAGGTATCATGCTAGTAATTAAATATAAATACAAAGTGGGTACTTACATAGTGCTGGGGCAGAGGTAGTAGAGGAGGGTGCTGTGGGGAGAGTATCACATGTCGGAGTGTGCCGCTCTCATCGACAATCTGTTGTACCACATGACCATGAGGTACCTGGACAGGCATGGCGATGGGAGGCGAGGAGTTGGTAGAGACCATGGGTACTGTCATCGGACCTGCAACAGGCAATCAGAAACAGTGAGCAACAACAGGCAAGAAGAGGGTACAGAAAGAGAGAAAAGGCATGACGATGGGAGGCGAGGAGTTGGAAGAGACCATGGGTACTGTCATCGGACCTGCAACAGGCAATCGGAAACAGTGAGCAACAACAGACAAGAAGAGGGGACAGAAGGAGAGAAAAGGCATGATGTTGGGAGGCGAGGAGTTGATAGAGACCATGGGTACGGTCATCGGACCTGCAACAGGCAATCGGAAACAGTGAGCAACAACAGACAAGAAGAGGGAACAGAAGGAGAGAAAAGGCATGACGATGGGAGGCGAGGAGTTGGAAGAGACCATGGGTACTGTCATCGGACCTGCAACAGGCAAACTGAAACAGTTACAACAGGCAACAAAAGACGACAAGAAAGGAAGAACAGTCATGGCAATGGGAGCAGAGACCATGGGCACTGTTTTCGGACACGCAAGATGAAACAGTGAGCTGCATATGAAGCAAGAAGAAACGAATTGTTTTGCATAAAGAGAAAGAGATCAAGAGAAAATCCTGATGATCAAAGCCACTTGTGTTATCTCTATACCAATCAATATACGTCCAGAAAAGCATAATTACTCAGAATATCTGAGAGAAATTGAGGACACTCAGATTTGGAAGAACGAACGGTTTTAGCTGTAATCATTCTTTAGCTAGTCAGGACTCTAGCGTATTTCATCATTGTGTCCTCACATTTCTATGACACCAGGATCTCATTCATGTACGCAGATGGAAACAACTTAAAGACTAGGGAATACCTAGACTCCTGAACAAAAAACATAAAGAATGTGATATTGTATAAAGAAAAAGATTGTAAATAATATTGCTTGTTTTCTTTTTTAAGACCGAAGGGCTGGTAGTGATGGGAGTCTTTGGGTGCGGGCATCGGACGTGCAACTGGCAACAAAAGAAGACACAGATTACGAACAGGCATAGCAATGGGAGCAGCATTGTCAATGTTCGATGATCAACGCCATTTGTGGATTCTTCATACCAATATACGTATAGAAAGGCTCAATAAATCAGGACTTCCGAGAGACATGGAGGACACTCAGATTTGAAAGAACGAACGGTTTTAGCTGTAATCATTCTTTAGCTAGTCAGGACTCTAGCGTATTTCATCATTGTGTCCATACATTTCCAAGAGATCTTTTTATTGTATTATTATTATTATTATTATTTTCTTCTTATTGTTTTATAGGTTTGAAACCTAGCCCTCAAATGTTTCATCTGGGAGGTGATAAAACCTTGAGCACCTCATCCTTCGAATGGGACGTTAAGCGATGGTCCCGAGCCTGTACAAAGTCAGGTACCTACTCGTAATAACCCCTACCCTAGATGAATAAGCCTGAGTAGGACTCTCACTGTAAAGTCAGGTTTTTTTTCTTTTTTATTTACATATAGATTTTACATAGTTACAACTGTATAAAAATAAATACAACAAGCAAATGTGTTAATAAAGAGATAATGGCAATGTCAAAATGTCAAGAGGGGAGAAATCACCCAGCTGAATGGAGGGCCCGGACTAGAGGATTATTGTAGGAACTAAGAAGGGAAAATAATTTTTTATACTTGGATTTAACGACTCGGTGAAGGTCCCTTAAGGTCAGTGTGAAGAGTTTTGTTAGAGACGTAATAAGGAGCATTGACTATTTCACGAAGGATTTTGGATTGAAAGAAGATTGGAAGCCTTGGCAGAACCCCAGAGTTCGAGTCCTCAAGTCCACATAGGTTTGAGTACTGCGTTGTATATAAGTCGTTTTGTTTTAATTTTTAAAATCATGTAACTTAAAGATACTAACCTGCTTAAAGTTACTCCGGGTTAAGCCGAGTAACCAGCTAGTTACATCGAGTAACCAGCTACTTACATCATAATCTGATTTAGTTAACAGGAGACAGGTAGTTAATGACATCTGTCTTATATTTCTTGTGAAATATATTTTTTAAAAGTTTTGTCCCGTTTGTCAACATTCCTCAACTTACTGCAAGTTATAAGACAATAGATTGTCCAGTTTTTTTTTCACAAGAGATCGTGCCTAAAGAATTTGTTCCTCCTTGCCAGATACCGTAAGTTGGACTTGTAAAGGGGTTGAGACGTGCTGTGTCCAAGGAACCGGAACTGCAACTTTCATTTCACAAAATGCATTTTTTTTTTTTTATCTTCATAAGAATGCATTATATCGCCTAACTTTCAAGATGTACATCAAAGAAGAATGTCACTCCATCAAACAACTAAAACCAAGCAACATTGTTAGCTCTAATGAAGTATTGAATTAGTGACCTCGTGAAATTTTGACTAAATGTTTAAAGCTATCTACCCTATATAGACAAAAAAATGTTGTAAAAAAAAGGACGAATAATTATATTATTCAATGTTTTAAAATTTATAAATTTAAATATCCCTCTTAAAAGCGAAAGAAGCAATCTTTGAATAATATCGCGTTTTCAGAGGCTACAATATTTTTACCATAGTTTGTTTAAAGAAGAATTAATATGATAAAAAATGTAATATTTTTGTTGATTTACATATATTAAAATTACTACTAAATAAGTATTTTATGAGCTTACCTTACATCCTCCCCCAAAAATTGTATATTTTTATATCTGTTTATAATTTAATTTGGCACACTTTGTATCAAGTATTTTCTAAGCTTGAGTACAGCTTGAAAAATGTAGCACACTTTGTATTCTCATTCCACCCTCCCTCTGAAAAATTTGATATTTTTATAACTGTTTATCAAGTATTTTATATGCTTGAGTATTGCTTGAAAAATGTAGCACACTTTGTATTCTCCACCTCCCTGGAAAATGTGAAATTTTTGTACTTGTTTTGGGTAGAGCTTGAAAAATGTTGCCTCTTTGACACTTTGTTCCCCCTCCCCCACCCCCATTCCCAACGGTAAAATATTGATATTTTAATTCTTTTTTAATAAGTATTTTATAAGGTAAAGTAGAGCTTGAAAAATGTTGCCACTTTGACACTTTGTTCCCCCTCCCCCACCCCCATTCCCAACGGTAAAATATTGATATTTTAATTCTTTTTTAATAAGTATTTTATAAGGTAAAGTAGAGCTTGAAAAATGTTGCCACTTTGACACTTTGTTCCCCCTCCCCCACCCCCATTCCCAACGGTAAAATATTGATATTTTAATTCTTTTTTAATAAGTATTTTATAAGGTAAAGTAGAGCTTGAAAAATGTTGCCACTTTGACACTTTGTTCCCCCTCCCCCACCCCCATTCCCAACGGTAAAATATTGATATTTTAATTCTTTTTTAATAAGTATTTTATAAGGTAAAGTAGAGCTTGAAAAATGTTGCCACTTTGACACTTTGTTCCCCCTCCCCCACCCCCATTCCCAACGGTAAAATATTGATATTTTAATTCTTTTTTAATAAGTATTTTATAAGGTAAAGTAGAGCTTGAAAAATGTTGCCACTTTGACACTTTGTTCCCCCTCCCCCACCCCCATTCCCAACGGTAAAATATTGATATTTTAATTCTTTTTTAATAAGTATTTTATAAGGTAAAGTAGAGCTTGAAAAATGTTGCCACTTTGACACTTTGTTCCCCCTCCCCCACCCCCATTCCCAACGGTAAAATATTGATATTTTAATTCTTTTTTAATAAGTATTTTATAAGGTAAAGTAGAGCTTGAAAAATGTTGCCACTTTGACACTTTGTTCCCCCTCCCCCACCCCCATTCCCAACGGTAAAATATTGATATTTTAATTCTTTTTTAATAAGTATTTTATAAGGTAAAGTAGAGCTTGAAAAATGTTGCCACTTTGACACTTTGTTCCCCCTCCCCCACCCCCATTCCCAACGGTAAAATATTGATATTTTAATTCTTTTTTAATAAGTATTTTATAAGGTAAAGTAGAGCTTGAAAAATGTTGCCACTTTGACACTTTGTTCCCCCTCCCCCACCCCCATTCCCAACGGTAAAATATTGATATTTTAATTCTTTTTTAATAAGTATTTTATAAGGTAAAGTAGAGCTTGAAAAATGTTGCCACTTTGACACTTTGTTCCCCCTCCCCCACCCCCATTCCCAACGGTAAAATATTGATATTTTAATTCTTTTTTAATAAGTATTTTATAAGGTAAAGTAGAGCTTGAAAAATGTTGCCACTTTGACACTTTGTTCCCCCTCCCCCACCCCCATTCCCAACGGTAAAATATTGATATTCTAATTCTTTTTTAATAAGTATTTTATAAGGTAAAGTAGAGCTTGAAAAATGTTGCCACTTTGACACTTTGTTCCCCCTCCCCCACCCCCATTCCCAACGGTAAAATATTGATATTTTAATTCTTTTTTAATAGGTATTTTATAAGGTAAAGTAGAGCTTGAAAAATGTTGCCACTTTGACACTTTGTTCCCCCTCCCCCACCCCCATTCCCAACGGTAAAATATTGATATTTTAATTCTTTTTTAATAAGTATTTTATAAGGTAAAGTAGAGCTTGAAAAATGTTGCCACTTTGACACTTTGTTCCCCCTCCCCCACCCCCATTCCCAACGGTAAAATATTGATATTTTAATTCTTTTTTAATAAGTATTTTATAAGGTAAAGTAGAGCTTGAAAAATGTTTCCACTTTGACACTTTGTTCCCCCTCCCCCACCCCCATTCCCAACGGTAAAATATTGATATTTTAATTCTTTTTTAATAAGTATTTTATAAGGTAAAGTAGAGCTTGAAAAATGTTGCCACTTTGACACTTTGTTCCCCCTCCCCCACCCCCATTCCCAACGGTAAAATATTGATATTTTAATTCTTTTTTAATAAGTATTTTATAAGGTAAAGTAGAGCTTGAAAAATGTTGCCACTTTGACACTTTGTTCCCCCTCCCCCACCCCCATTCCCAACGGTAAAATATTGATATTTTAATTCTTTTTTAATAAGTATTTTATAAGGTAAAGTAGAGCTTGAAAAATGTTGCCACTTTGACACTTTGTTCCCCCTCCCCCACCCCCATTCCCAACGGTAAAATATTGATATTTTAATTCTTTTTTAATAAGTATTTTATAAGGTAAAGTAGAGCTTGAAAAATGTTGCCACTTTGACACTTTGTTCCCCCTCCCCCACCCCCATTCCCAACGGTAAAATATTGATATTTTAATTCTTTTTTAATAAGTATTTTATAAGGTAAAGTAGAGCTCGAAAAATGTTGCAACTTTGTATTCCTACATCCCCCTGTCTGGATCCACCTCTGCTTTAGTCATAAGCCATGAAAAACGAAATAAATAGTTTTTGAAATGTTGTAAATTGAGAGTTTTCATCTTTACAGCTCAACATTGGACCTGTAATATAGCGGATTATTGGCGAAATGTGCGAATGGGAACCTACCAAACGTTGACTAGGAACGATTGACTTGCTTGAAGTTCAGCTAGAGAGTTCGAAACACGTTGCTTGGATCATTGCATGGGTTTGATAAAAATCCAGAGAAATGCTTGGAACTCACGTTCAGCTCTGGAATCCCTATTAAAAGTAATCCAATAGACAAAGAGAACTCTCCCCTTCTTCCCCCCATCTTTTCTTCTCCTTCATTTTTTTTTTTTTTTTTGTTAAAGAAGAAATTTTCGAAGTCCATAGGATTGAGAAAATGACTTTCTGTAGTTCATTATTGATGCTGCTGATGCGCGATAGAGAGAATACAAAAGATATCCGACATAAATTAAAATAAGAACAATAAAGTCAACTATGTACTTCCCCAGAACGAAGTAAACAATTAATGTTTTGCTCCCCCTCCAAAATAAATCGACTGTTTGCAATATTGAATATTTGACTTACATAGTTGCTTCTAAATCCTCCTACTAAAAGTTGTGTCGATACATTCATTACATCGACAGTAATTGGGATTTTTGAGTTAAACCCCCCTCTGATTCCCCCTTCCTTCAACTTATTCCGCTGAAAATCAATAGGTGTCGTCCTTAGGCGGTTCTGGATACACATATAAAATTTCAATAATTATTACATACCTTTTCCAATACTTCGTATAACTGGAGAAGTAAAATTTCGTTGAAAATTGAATTTTTGGCATCCATTAAATCAATTAAGATTGCATTTATGAAATTTTGGTTGGTTTCAGTTAAAGCATCTCAGAGACCTCTGCAATTAAGTATCTTGAAATTTTTGAAAAAACTAAAAATTCGATAAAGATTCACGTTCAATTAAGAAAAATCAGAATTTCAAAAAACAATTTTTCAAAATTTGTAATGAGGGAGTATATTCCTTTAAATATCTAACAATTTTGGTAAACATTTATTTAGCGGTTAGAAGGAAAAAAATAATAATAAAAAATAAAATAGAATGAAAAGGCTCTTTTACCAATTGACTATTATCATCGAAACCGGCCAAGGCTATTAGGTTTTTTATCTAGAAAATGAAAAAACCGTGAGCACGCTGTCCTTCAGATGAGATGCAAAGAGATTGTCCTAAGCCAGTACGATGTCAGTTACTCGCTAAAAACCCCTACCCAAGGAGAATAAACAGGGAAGGCAAAATTTAGGACTCCCAATGTAGAGTCGTGGTCATGTAGAACAGAGGGATGACAGAGCGCTCTGGTAGTAGGCAATATGATTCATGCATGAGTCAAATAAATAGTAATCATTAATTCTTTAAAAAAAGGAGCTCCACGGAAGTCCCATAGTGCTCTTTTTTGTGGGCAGAGTATGTTTGAATAATGCTCATACTTCGATTACATGAATATTATTGCGGTATAATGTAATAACCTATGAGAAAGTTCCGTGCAGTTACGTCCTGCAAGTATTTTTTTATTAATTTGCCTGCCGGCTTTAAACGCCTTGGTTAAATTTGATGAGAATGAGCGAAAGTTTTAATTAAAATAAACTTCTGGAATGCTAACGTTAAATCTGTGACTAAAATACAGTGAAAGTCAAGTCCTCATTTTTGGATTTTCACAATATATCTTTCAGAACAGCAGATAGTCTGACATGAAACTATAAACTATGGTGGTTTAAAACCTGACCGAGGTCCTTAGTTTTTTTATTTCGGGAGGTAATATGACTTTGAACACGCTGTCCTTCGGATGGGAAGTTAGGCGATGGTCCCGAGTCTTTAGGTACTCGTTAAGAACCTCTAACTCAGGTAACCTGAGTATAAAACATTTAGGACAGTCGACCTCATGTCCACCAGAGCGACGAAAGAGCGCTGTAGTAGTAGACGTAGGCGTAATCGGTCAGAAATTCGAAGTTGAGTTTCATGTTTTCCGATACCTTGATTCCAAAAACTAAAAAAAATATGAATATATCGACGAAATTTTATATAAATATTCAGAATCCCATAAGGACGACATCTTTAGTTTTTCAGCGTAATCAGCAGAAGGGAAGGGGGCATCGGAGGAGGGCTCAACTCGAAAATTTCAATACTTGCAGATATAATAAATGTATAAACCCAAATAACTCCCAATGCGCACAACTAATTATGAAGTTTCAGAAACCCCTATAGAAGTCAACTATTGATTTTTAGCCCAAGCGGTCGACTGGTCGTTATCGAGACATTCACCGATTACCGTTGTAATTAAGGCATTAATTTTAGTTTAAATAAGCCAAAAATAATGCATTTATTAAAATTTAAATATACAGTCGACATATTTACGAAAAAAACCCCAGAAAAATAGCTTACTTAGAAATGGTTCTGGGCATGCGCGGGAGGAATAAAAAATATTAAAAAAAGACCTGATGGAGAATCTGGCGTAGGGAAGCTCTAAAGGTGGATAAACTCAAAAACTCCAATAACTACCAATGTAATGAATCGACACAAAATGTTATATTTAAATTCCAAATCCCATAAGGACAACACCTATCAATTTTTAGCCAAATCGATCAGAAGGAAGAAGGGGATCAGAAGAGGTTTACTACATACTTTGTTTTCCCTTCTGATTGGAAAATTCAAAATCTCATTTATCCGGATGCTGTAAATATATAAAATGTTGACCTTGGATATTTTCATTACTTCTAGGTCACGCCTCGCCTCAAATGATAACTGTTGTACAGATGGCAAATGAATGAATTCATACTGATAAAATATAACAAATAATAATTTGGCAAAGAGACGATGAACCTAGCCTTATCAGAGAGATTATTTATTCTTATTCTTAATGCAAATAAATTCAAACTTGACACTGCTCAATGATACCTTAGAAAGCTAAGGCCCTTGAACTACAAATTATTAACATAATGAATTTTTCATAAGTTTATCTTATTGGGAGATATCATTGGAATTAATATTATTGTCATAAGCTCTTGGCTTTTCATAAAATTGAAAATTTCATATCCTAAGAAAAGTATTTTCCTATTTTTTCCATCAAGAAATTTTAATTTTCTTCAGTTTCAGCTGTTTTTGGAATCAGTTTTTTCATAGGAATTTCTTTTTACAAGGAAAGAAATTAGAGAAATCTCCAAGGAGTTGTGAATTAAATTTTCATATCGTAAGGATCATTAGGCTATGTACTTCCCCAGCACGAATTGATCAATTAACATTTTCTATTTTCGCATGTTTACAATGTTTTCTTCAA